>JAVJAQ010001645.1:671083-1248583 GCA_032362365.1 Zygogramma bicolorata | reverse complement strand
ATTCCGTGCTCTGTGGTTTTTATCTTCTGAAGGATAATTGTCACAACGTTTCGGCAAAGTCTCATTTGCCATCTTCTAGGTGATGATACCAAGAGAGAGAGCAATAGCAGGAGACAAAATTTGAAAGAATCTGCTTTTATCATGCTCTCTGCGAATGCTTGTATCTCAAACGCTTCGGTTGATATGGATCCCTGACTGCCACTTTCGAAAGACATATGTCTTAACTCGAATTTCTGACATTTACAAGAAGCGAACATGAAAACTGAACTAGAAGAGAATATTTGTAAACGTTTCGAAAACGGAAGCGGATTTAGTTCTTGTATTTTTCTGATGAATTGGACGTGTTCCATTCAGAAGGAACTATTTTTTAATTATCGCAGCAACTTCTCGGGGTAGATTGAAAATCTACCCTTCTAAATAATGGTAATGGTTCGGATTTTCATTGTCTATATTATTAATTCTATTGAAACCTGTTGCTAAGAACGGAAGGATACAAATACAAATCGAAAAGGTGAACAAATCCAAACAAAAGGAGGAAATTGATTTTTTGGTCAAAAATGAAAATTAAAGGTTTGATTGAGCAAAGAAAATAATGTTGCGACAGACAAATAAAGATATCGAATACGAAATGTTAGTCAAGAAATTTGAATAAAAAAGTGAATGAAATAGTATAAAAAATTTTTGGAACCAAGTTTCAGTTGATTGTACTCACGACGTTCCGATTGCTGGTATCAGCCATCATCTTTGGGTGATGACTGACAGTATTTCGAAGTATGGTTGCTTATTAGGACCCCATTTCCTATGATGGGGAAAAGGGCGGTACTAACAATGAGGTGCACGGGTGCAACTAGAAGTTCGCCTATCGATTTTCAGCGGGAAATGAATGTATTGTCGCGAGATTCTCTTTCATCGAGACCTAGTCGGTCCTTTCCTTGGATTAGTGACCTCCACATATTCCGGATCTTCGCACTGGGATCACTTATTGCTTCGTTATTGTGAATGTGGGCGGTATCCTTGAATTTTCTCTTGAACAATTTTCTCTTGAACAAGTGCTCCTCCTTGTGTATAACCTCAGCTTCAGACCATATAATACTGTGAAGGTTTGTCCAAACATGTTCCGCTATTCCTGATCTCGTGGTTTCTCCTCTCTGTGTGTTTTTCTTATGTTCGTCCATTGTCACTTCCAATGGTCTTTTGGTTTCTCCGATGTATGATTTGCCGCATTCGCATGATATCCGGTAAGCGTGGTTGTTTGTGTCGCTGTTTTTATCCGGTTGTCTAATTTTTATGAGCTGGTTGCGTATTGTGTTTCCTGATCGAAAACAGACTCTGACGTTGAATTTCCCTTCTATCTACTTGATCCTCTCTGGAAGTTCTCTCACGAAAGGGATGGTAAGGACTTGTTGTTCCAATATCTCCTAGGTGCTTCTCTGGTTCTTCCCGGGCCAATGTCTGATCCACTAGCTTCTTCGAGTAGCCGTTCTTCTGAAGATCGTTCCTCACGCTTTCAGTTCCTTGTCGAGACTTTCTTTGGTGTTACGGAGATTGATGGACCGATCAATTAGAGACACGACGATTCCCCGCTTCGTAGATTGATGGTGATTGGATTGCTCATCCAGATATTGTCCAGTATGCGTTGGTATCCTGTAGGCTGATGTTACCCTTATATTTCTGAACTTGCTAGTGGGCCCCACGTCGTTCAGGTAATCTGGAGAGGCGTCCAATTTTGCATCTCCTTGGTTCCATTCTATGGTCGACGTATCTCAACCAGACGCGGGGTTTCTTCTTGGCGTGTTTGATGGCGAATGCTTCGAACCACTCCATGTAGATGCTGGCTGTAACCGGTGACAGTGGTGATCCCGTTGGTGGTCCTTCATCTTCATCGAGTTGAAGGATCATTCCTCCAGTGATGATGAGATTCAGGTTGAAGAGTCGTAATCTATTCTCGAAAGGATTGATTGACATGATTGACAGTCTTACAAATTCTTCAGTGGATCAACACCCAGATCTTTGTGTCGTCTCTGAATCAAATGAGAGATGAAGTAAGAAAAGAGAAATTCAGATGAATAAATCCCCATCTTCCTTCAACGATTTCATGTACCGTCACAATCTGAAACCGCTCCTCAGATATGAAATTACAGACAAAAATTTCTCTCAAACTGGAATAGAGTAGACTGACCTATGTAAAAAAATCCTCATTCATTTTTCTGAATATCTCAAGTAATTCGTTACACTACTGAAACTAGAGAGGGATGGATGACTTCCTCAGTCAAATAAGGCATATTTAGTTACTTAAAGGAAAATTACTCCAATGATAAAAAGATGCTTATCAATTTTTATGTATGGTTGTATGTAACACTATTCATAAATCACACAACCATCCTAGATGAAACTGTCCAAATAGTATATTGTTCACCAGGCAGGGAAACCTAACATTCGATTATTCAGTCGAGGCGCAAGCCTTACAGTAAGGAAAACTTGAATTTTTCTTTGAGAGATTGTGTCAAAATTTACTAGTGATTTGCGAAAAATTATTTTATTCTTCAGTATTATACACTGCTAGGCACTGAAAAACGTCTGTTACTTTCAATCATTCGAAAACTTTCTATGGATAGCTCTCCCGATTGAACTAAATACAGCTCAAGAGAGAGGGTCTTACAAATTCATTCGTTCTCAAACCCCCGCTGTATAATGCATCGTGTCTCCCAGCAATCGGTAAAGAGCAAATTTCTATCCAGTTGGTTTGGGGCGCTGTCCGGTCCTAAGTCAATATTTGATCTATCTCCGGCACTCCAGTTTTCTTTCTTGTCACAGAATCGCCACCTCTTTTATTTCGTTGATTTTCAGCGGCAAATCCTGTCACGAAATCGAATATCTGACGTTTCGGGAGTGGAGTGTGTGGAGAGATTTGGATGGTTGGGTGTGGTTTCTTGACAGATTAATTAAGATACATTCCACAAATCGCGTTTTAGTATAATAGACACGTGAATATATGTATTCGTGTATTAATAGGGATATGTCTTCGACATGTTGGATTTCAGCATTCGTATGGATATAATCGAATAATTGACACATGAACTGTATTGTATCGAATTGTGAAATTCTATGTCAAGACCTCTTTGAAGATGTGAATTCATTGACGAATGATAATAGTTTGAAATCAAATCAAAATATTTGATGAATAAAAAAAAATCAATATATTGATAAGGAAATATATAAAAGTGTTGTAAACATGAAAGAAGAGAGCTGTATGTATTCAATCAGTGAATAGGTGGATACGTCAACAAAACAACAACAAAAATATTTTCAAGTCCAAAACAGTGCCATAATTCCAGGAAATTGAAATCGAGCTCAATAGATAGTTTCCAGCAAGAGATGTAGTATTTTTTGGACTACAAAACTGAAATTGGATGATTTTCATGCAGAGTTGATTACATGAGAGATATTTTTTTTAAACATCCATTTCTTTCCAAAATAGTCACGGTAGTATTGATTGTTTAGTTTACGAAAACATTTGCAAAGAATCTCAGTATATTCACTTGTTCTACTAATATTAGGTGAATCAGTACTTAGTGAGAATCATAACTCACTATCAGATGATATTAGGATTTATTTATGCTCAATTGTTCCAAATACCGATTGACATTCTAATTCCTTTCAAACATTTTTATTTTCTAATGAACCACTCACATATAGGTGTCTTGTATTTATTTTTCGATGCATCTCTATTTCAGCATCACATCTGCGCACATTTGGCTCAATATCAGTCGAATGCTGCAGAGCAGACAACATCAAAATTGTAAAAGCTGATAATTCAGTGATCCAGTATCAATTTTTGTCGTGTTCAGTTGGGATTGGAATCAGTGTAAGTCGAAAAAAAATACTATTGTTTTCTTACCAACGTTTCGAATTTAATTAAATTCATCCTCAGGGCTCTGTAACAATGGTTTATCATGTAATAAACTAGGTTATACTTGACTCGATGCATTATTATGCTTAAAGTTTGTGTATGATTGTTTGGAAAGTACTAACCAAAAGTTGTTTTTTTCCATGTTGAAATCCTTAAAATATAAAGTGTTGACAGATATAATAGAAACACGAAACAAACAAATCGACGTGATCCAAGGGCACAGTGGTACATATTATCTAACAAGACGAAATCAACACTGAGGTAAAAATCTGAGATTAAAACAGATAAGAATATGAAAAAATGAATGAAAAACATGGAAAGACACAGGGAACAATTGACAATGATCATTGAAACGACCATTTTATTCAGGCATTCGACTGATCAAATTGAAGGAGGCAGTATTCAATCCATCTATGTCTCTTTTAGTATTTACACTAGCATGTTTGAAAATTTGAGTCATTCCATTCAAAAGTCTTTCAGAAAGTTATGGTTGAACATCAAAAACTACTGATTTAGTGAAATCATAATTATAATTATTTTTTCAGACGTGTTCAACAAGAGCAGTGGGGTTGATAATGTTGAGTTTTTTTGTATCTCTCTCATGTTCTGAGATTTGCTTTTTCAAATACACTCCGGTTTGTCCACTGTAGCATTTGTTACGGTCCTTGGAATTCATTTTATAAATAACATTGGATTGTAACTCTAAAGGAGGAGTCTTTTTGTCGTGTAAAAAAGCGCTTTCCGAAGGTGTTCATCATTCAAAACTGTTGCAACTCTTTCTGAGATATTTTTGAGATAAACTATTTCATTAAAAAAGTATAAGCCCACAGAAATATTTCACATCACGCCTCTGTCGTGAATACCAAATCGTCATCCAAATAGAAATCCATAATGAGGTTCTATGGGGAAAATGTCGGTGTTCAAAAACACTGATATTTATCCTTCACTCATTTTATGAAAATTCCCCTTTTGAGACCATCATGAAAAATCCTTTCCATTGCTTCCACCAATCCATTTTGGTTCCTTCAGAGCGCCTATAGAGGCAAGTTTCTCGTTTCAATCCTCTCATCTTGTTCTCTTTCGTTCACCTAATGGATGAGCGACTGCATGGCAAACGAGAAACAAAATAAAACTCAAATAGAACGAAAATTGTATCCGACTGATTCCTCAGAGAGCCGTCTGCATTCTCTTCTTTCCTCGAGACAGAGACAAGTGAATTCCCAAATACCAACAAAAAGACTCATTAACATCTTTTTCGTCCGGCCGTGCCTGCGGGAATACTTTGAATTCGACTTTTTAATCCGAGTCTTTGTCTGGCGTAGGCCGTTAATGTTAGCTGCAGACTACCTACCGGGTTATTAAAATTGCCGAGAACGCCCAGTCACGGCTTGATTAAAATAGATTGTAGGATGATGGGGTGGCTTTTTTTCTTCCACTCCCACTATTTCAAACCCTTCATTACGTATTTGACAGCTGTTGGGTGAAGGCTCATTTAGAATACGTATTCTCAATTGATGGAGACCGCTTCCGGAATGTTTGGGATAAATTTGATCTACAGTGTGGTCCCCTAAGTCTGCAACAAATGGGAAACTTTTTTATTATCGATTTCTAACAAAATTCCATTCTTGACAAAAGACGGTGCATGTTCAAAACTATACCAAGTGTACCTGAAATGGCTTTATGACAATCACCATACAGGATAGGCCAAAAAATTTGAATTTCGTTCAGGAGTAAAGTACCCTTATTTCAGAAAATATAGAAATATGTTGAGGAGAAAAGTTGCTTAGAATCAAAAGTTATTTTCAGATACGAAGTCATGGCCTGCTATTCGAATTTTTTTTTCTTTTGGAGAATTTTGAATTACCCCCGTATGATACATATTTTTACTATTTTGATTCAATATGTATTTGAAGTAGCTACAATCAAATCGGTTTGGAGTATTTCTTATCAAATTAAAGTGAATTTGTATAATTTACATGGATTTGTATTTTTTTAGGTGACCGTCAACGTCTTGTTTGTTGCAACGATATTTAACAGAACCCTAAAATAACACAGGTTAATTCTAAGCAACTTTTCTCCTCAACATATTTCTATATTTTCTGAAATAAGGGTACTTTACTCTTGAACGAAATTTATATTTTTTGGCCTATCCTGTATGGTGATTGTCATAAAGCCATTTCAGGTACACTTGGTAAAGTTTTGAAACATGCACCAACTTTTGTCAGGAATAGAATTTTTTGAGAAATGGATAATAAAAAAGTTTCCCATTTGTTGCAGACTTAGTGGACCACACTGTATAGACTAGACTAGATTCAATTACTCAAAAACCAAATCCAGCGAATTTTCGTTTCAAATTATTTGTAGAATTGAATTAAATATTATATATATCAATACCCGTACTCTAATAATACACTTATATGCTCACAACCGGTTTTTTAATGAAATCCATTACGATACAGATTTTTCATTACGACACAGATTTTCAACCAATAGAAACCCATTAATTTTCAATCAAGCATGATGTGCATGCTCTGCATTTGACGTTTCTGAAATCAAAATCGCTATAGGTATTGAATTTTTGAAGAATATAGCCAAACTTCGATAATCATAACAAAATGTCTGATACCAGCGATATGGAAGAATCACCTTCGACAACTTCACCGGCAGAAATGCGGTCAGAATGATTGAATTTTTTTTTTTACAAATGCATCATTTATCTTTTTATTTTTTCAATCAAGTTTTCTGAGCTCTCCGTAGGCGAGCGGTCTTAGGCGCTGAGATTGTATCAGATAGTTGAAATAGTTGGAAGCGACATGGGTTCGATTCCGGCCTCGAGTGAATCTTTTTTCTCTTCTCATTTTTGATCTTCTCTTCATTTGTCATCGTCTTATTTCTCGAAGTAATACCATTAATAACAATTTTGTAGAATTTTTTAAAGAGATGCGTTCAAGTAGTATTATTGTGTGCAATACAAATATAAATATAATATTTGTAGTTTTTCACTATTCATCGGGTGTAGATAAAATAGCGTATGCAACTCTCATGTAGTGGTTATTACATGATCGATGTATAATATACTATTTTCCACTCCCACCATATTCTGAAATGTTCATCACGCATTTGACAGCTGATAGGTAATGGCCCATTTGGAATAGATAGATAGATATATTCATCACCTTGCTTCCTATTTTTACAAATGTGAGGTTCGTCAAAATGTACAAAAATGAAAAACGTACTCCTTTGCAAACGAATCAAAACATCAGAAATTCCACTAGTTATGGAGAAATCTACTAGTTATAAAGAAATTGAATATGAAAGATGTATATCCAATATGGTCACTTTAATTTATGCAGAAATTCCTCAAATTCCGTAATCGTAAAGAAAACATTTTTGACAAGTATATTTTTCAGTTCTATTTTAGATTCATTGAGAGATAGCGCTTTCAATCCCCTCGGCAGTAAGTTATATCGATGCACACCATCACAATTTGGTGATTTTCTATGTTACATATGAGTGAATTTTTTATTGTATATATTTGAATGACTTCGCGTATAATAAGCATATACATCTGAACACTTCATGGAGACGTCGATGTTTTTATGGATATGTATAAGAATCTTATGTATGTGAATTCTCGTTGAAGTCGAAAACCTATATTTCTTGGAAGTTTCCCTACAATTTCCTTGATATTTCAGTTGAAAGATGAGTCGTATCAATCTTTTTTGAAGTCTGGAGTTCCTCAGCATATTATGTTACAACTAATAGGTGAATATTCCAATGCATAGTATACATTAAGCAACTGTTTTTGATCGAGGTAGGATTTCAGAGACCAAGTTACTTTTTAGTCTACAAAAGTTTCCAAAAAACATATGGTTTTGCTTGAAGAGTGTTGTTAATTTCAACCTCATTATCTTCTACAGTATATCTATTATTGAAATGGACTAATTAAGTTTTTTCTAAGTTTTCTAATAGACGGTTCATTCCACACCATAGGGAGAATTGTTGAACAACAGAGGTAATTTTCAGTAGAATTTCTTGTGCCAGTTACTATTACTGTTGTGTCGTCTGCATACATGGAAAACTTGCCATCTTCAATGAAATCTGTTAAGTCATTCACAAGCACACTACCCTGTGTTGTTCAATTGATGTTTTTTTGAGGCATCGTTCTCTATTATTAACATCTTTTCTGTATTTTCCGTGAATGTGATCAACCAATCGCATATAATGCCTAAAGCATAAAGTTTTGTTATCAATGAAATTGGATCTAGGGTGTGGAATACCCTTGAGAGGTCGGAAAAAATTCCGGAAACGAAGTAGTTTTTATCCAGTTGCTCATGTATGTACTCACTGCACGTGTGTTCTAAATTAATGGCCACTGCTTCCGGCAGTTGTTTTGTAAAATGATGGAATATATAACATTTAACGTGATGAATTTGATATCATGACTACTTTCAATTGCCCAAAAGTTAGCTATTTTTCATGCTCCAAATCCTCCGTGGAATTGAACTGGAAATCATATTTCAGGAAATTCATTCTTCAACAGTTTGTGGATTGGTACTGTATTTAGTTATATCCATGAATCGACAGCAATTGTGTTACATACTTGTGTCATGACTTTCTGCCTCGTCGATCACTGGAAATGGGTGATACCGAAGAAATTTATGCTACACCACCAGAAATCACGCACAAGCATGGTGGAAGTGGAAAAAGTACAGTGCGCAACTCGAGAAGAAGGCCAATTACGTGAACTTGCGAATTATCGCACTCGGCCTCGTGCTTACAATTTTTTGCTAGTGTGTAATAGTCTACTCATCCTCCTCGTTACTTAATTCACCATATAAAATGTATTTCCAGAATTTTCAGACCTCTGTTATTCCGCCATCAAATGACACTGTTGATGACGTTGCCAGTTGAAATTTATCAAATATTATTCGTAAACAATTCTGGATCATCAGAGGCTGTAAAACCATAAAATCGGTGACACCCAAAGTATGCCAAAGAAATCAAGCGATGAATATTGAAACTCCAGCTGTGCCAACTGTGAGAACCGATTAAAGATGCGACTGGCTGTGTTCAAAATTGTTAGCATTGATTTTTCAGGACTACTTTTCTTTCGAGATGATGAAAAGGTTTGGGTCATTATCCCCATGTTTATCAAATTCATAAACCAACATTTTCGTGTTTTCAAAAAATTAGTCGTTTTTTATTTTTTCAGAGTCTGGTCGTGAAACTGCTCAGGTAATTGGATCTATACTATTCAGCTTGATAGTTGCCTATTTCTAGAAAGTTTCATTTTCTGTTCTGAATCTAGTTTTTTTCATACCTGTTCGTTGCTTGTTGATATCTAAATATATTCACATTATAAATTCATGCCACAAGGATACTTTCATTCTAGTCTATGATGAGAATTAAACTTAAATTTTTCAAATTTCAACCAATCAATCGAATTCGTTTGATTTCATTATCCCATGCTCAAATTATTCTTACTGATCAATTGAATTTGAAAATTCTTTCCTCTTTGACCGAATCCAATTTCAATCTTTCTATTCGGATTTGAGTACCTTATTCGATCAAATCTTTTGTTTCTTTCTTTTTATATACAGATTCACACGAAAGGAAAGACCTGTAATGTTCAGAGAAATCAAATAGTTTGTGAGCCTCGGGAAAAACCTCTTTCGGCAAGGAGATCCAAAGCTCAGCTGTTCTATTGAAAAAAGATCTCTGAGCAAGAGAGGTTCGACAGGTCTCCAAATTCACAATACAAATGACTGGAAATTTTGTACTCGTCGTAAATATTGCCAAGGGTGTAACGATGGATAGCAATTCAGAAGAGCACCGACTGTGAAAATATCTATAGAAAAGAGACAAGTTTCCGACCCTTTTACGATGTTCCAATGAAGTGAACGAGTCTGTGAGCAAAGAATCACCAACAAGATGGATTGCCTTCCTGTGAATAGAATCGAGAAGCCTCAATGAATGTTTTGGTGCTCAACTACAAACATGAGAACTATATTCCAGGTCGTATCTGAGCCTTGTAGATCATTAAAAGCTGACGAGAAGTAAAGTTCTTCTTTGCACGAAATAGAAATCCAAGTTTCTGAGAAGCACTTTGAGCGATCGATCTCTAATTGTTTTCCCATGAGAGATTATCACTGATCGTGATTCCTAGCATCGAGATACTTGACTTTGTAGGAATAGTTACTCCTGATATCTGAATACTAGATGATGATAGATCGGCTTTCCTTGAGAAGAGACGTGTCTGAGCTTTCCTAGCATTAAATTCATTATTTGTGATTCATTTATTCAATTGACATATTTTCCATCCCAAAAGTTTTTATAACAAGCTTCAATAGAAATAACTGTATTGGCAATGGAAGTCTATTCAGCAAGGAACATTCAAATTCAAGCAAAAAAACTATTTTCCTGTTTGTTTGGCTCATGAAATGTTGAATGAGAAGTCACTCATTCTTTCTGATTGATTCTCAACATTCGATGAGCTTGAAAGCCGCAATACACTGTTCAACGATTTTTGTGTGATTATTCTATAAGTCATCGTCCCTTATTCATGACCATTTGGATGTTAATTTTCTCGAATTACATTTGGAAGAAAATGAAATCTCGGATGTGAACTGAGCTCAGCAGTTGGGCCGATGGGAAATCTCAGGCAGAGCTCTGCTCGCTCTTTACGGGAGAATCTTTGCGAGAGAAAAGTTCACGTAAGGATTTTATTAGTAGATCTGAGACTCGAGAGACAGAAATATCGGGTGCAGAACGAAAGAACAAGCGGGTAGTGAAAGCTGAATACAGTTTATACTTTCATCTGGTTACTGGGTCTCTATGGGCCAATAGTGTTGGTAGAATGAGGACACATGTGATGGTGTAAATGTTTCTCATAATAATGAAAATGACTATGTGATCGGGTCCAAGTGAAAAGGTAAGTATTGAATTAAAAACTTGGGTATTTAACGATGGCTGATTTTCGGCTGTAAATGAAAAGAATGTCACCGAAATGTTAATTAAAACTGATGACAGACTTGTCAGGAATTGAATATTCCGGAATGTATGAAAGTTTTTAGTGAAAAGGTTCACTAAGTTACCCTCTTTTCCACTAGAGAGCTCGAGATATGATTTTCTCTGAGAAAAACAAGTTCTTTTATAGGTTGGAATGAAATATTATCTTGGTGGGTGAGATTTTGTCTACAAATAGCCCTCTATTTCGCTTTGTGTAGATATTCCTATGTTTGCTATATGATCAGTTAGATTTATACCCTTTCGCCCCACACCCTACAATTATGTGGAGAACTCTGCACTGGAACCGGTCATATATAATTCAATGCCTTCTTTGTATTAGCCATGAGAGTAATTGTTTTCTGACAAGTTTCAGCCGATATTATCCTACTATATAGATAGTTGAGACCGTCTGAAACGAATTGTTCAGAAGATAATTTGATTGCCACTCTTCAAATTTTCAAAGTTGCATAAACATCTACTTCACATCCTTGGTTCATGAAAAACTAGTTCATGAAGGACTAATTCGAGACCACTCAGATCAACTTAAATTTTTTTGGAATTTGTCAAAAAAGGTGTCAAGTATCCGAGTAAACAAGTTTGGTTACTGGGCAAAGCTTCAAAACGCTGTAAAACTTGGCCAAACTGTTTTTTTGCCCCAAAATTAATAAATATATGAAAATAGGTACCAGGGGGTTTTTTGGGTCGCTGATTACGACTTTGATGTCAGCAATTTCTGAAACACCCTGTAAACCGTAAAAACTACCCTTTTTTAGGGGTTTTTTAAAAATATTTTTGAGTCGGGATTCGAAATTTGACAGCAGAATTTAATTGGCTTATCATCTGAACACAAAGTACTGCACGAAAAATGTTCATAAAACTTATAAATAGAGGGTCCCAATGGATTAACTATGAAAATTTTATGTGATTGATGAAAAAAAAAGGTTTTTTGGCAATAACTTTTTTTTGGCTAATGATAACGAGATGTACCAGGAACCATTTTGAAGCTAAGGTTATCGCCGAAATTTCATGTCATATGCAACATTTAAATTGGATGAGCCATTTTTTTTTATTTCGCCCGACAAAAAAGAGCATTTACCGTTATAAACGGACAAATTTGCTTACAGATGAAAAATTATAACAAAAAATTGAAATACAACTATCCTGGAATAAATGCTGAAAAATTTGGTTGTTTAAAATAAATAATGTTCACGCTGCTGGCCAAAAACTGAAAATGTTTTAAAAAAACACACGATTATACCCAACTTTAGCAGGCCAAAATATGAACGATAACTACCCGATAGGGCCAAAAATGGCTGGACATATTTAGGACGAAGTGTTCTGACTTCTCACCAAAGGATTTTTTTTCCAAGCACCTTAGCCCATATGGCGTTGAAAAATTGGCATTAAAAATTAAAAAAAAAAAATATTTTGCCCATAACTTTTTTTCTTATTATTTTAAACGGTTCTGGTTGGTCTCAAAATTTTCCCGATTTTGTCATCTTGCAAAATGATAGAAATCTTTTTTTTTGTAAAAGTTATATTTTTCGAGATATTTACGCCAGAACGATCCGGTTTCTTCATTTTTCATTAAGGAACCATTTTTGCCATGTCATATCTCCTTTAATATTAATCGTACAAAAATGAACCAAAAACCACTTTATTTGTCTAAAATACTTCATATAAGTAATATATAATTTTTTTTGTAATACTAACAGATTTTCAGCAAATTGAAAAAAACTTAAAAAACTTTTTATTTTTTTTTGCAAAAATCACACTTTTCCTTGCGCTATCACCCGAATGGGGTGCATTTTTATGAAAAATTGCAATCAATGTTTTTATGTTAAAAAATGAAAATTTATCGATTAGTTTCATTTTTTTTATCCCCCCCCCCCCAATGAGTTCCACCCCCCACCCCCCGCGCTTTTTCCCAGTAACGGAAGTTGTTTACTCGGATACTGGGCACCTTTCTTAACAAGATTCAAGTTACTCCAAGTATCTGCAATTGGTCTCGAATTAGTCCAGCCAGTTTTTACTTCCTTTACTGGAGTACTACCCACACATTCAGGTAACATATTCAACAACGGTCCGTTTTCGAATAAAGATAATCATTATAATCGATTCATATAAAACTCTCCCGAGCTCCCGGATGAAGTGGGCTGAAAATTTTCCATTTGGATAACAGAAAGGTTCTTGCTTCTATTTCCACAACACAATTGGAGGTATTAAGGGATGGCGTATTGAAATATTACGGAACGTAAAACGAATATTTCTGCTAGCTTACTCCAGAGTTCGCCCTACAATGGAGCTCCGCTTCCCGAATCACGAAACAATATGTTTGTTTCATTAACGCAGCATTGAGCGCCATATATTTTTCGTGAAATGAATCGAAAGTGGCAGGAAATATGGGGTTTTGGTCTACATTTCTGAGAGTTTTCTTCGAGTTGTTCCGTTCCAGTTTCAAGTGGTTCTCTGAGTTAGAACATTCCAATTTTATTCCCAGGGCATTGGCGCTATGTAAATATTTGAATAATCATTCAAGTTCATTTCATGGAACATCACAATCTCTAGCGACCAGCAAATGTCAACATAAAACAGGGACAGACATGTCGAGTTTTGGTTCATCGATGAGCTCGAAACAAGGATAGGTTATCACGGGCCTAGTTACCTGGACAGCTTTTGTCTTCAATTATGAAGATAGTATAATGAGATTTTCTTTAAAAACGATGCATGCACTAAGGAAAGGGCAGACAAAATATGATTGATTTTTTTTGCTGATTGAAATATTGCTTTTATTCCATCAATGAATTTCTTGAAGCTCCTTGTAATGACAACTCAATATTATATTGAGGTTCAGTGTAATTTTGGACAATTTCATTATATTATTTACATGTTTAATACTTGTATTACACAAATTTCTACCGCTGTAGTCGTGTAGTAAGTGCGTATCGAGGTATATGTATATTTATGTTTATGTGTACCTATTTACAGTGTGAAGCATTAGTCTTTCTTTTCAAATTGTACATTACTTCAATTTCATTCCGAAAGGTGGAACCTAGGAGAAACACTGACTTGCTACAAATGTTTTGCATGGATATGTAACGTGGCCAATGAAGTGCTATTCTATTCTATTCAAGTGATTCTCAGAGGTTTCAACCATAAGATGAGATAATAATAATAATAATAATAATACCTTTATTTCCAACAGGTTTACACCCAATCACAGGAAATACAGAACAATGCAATGAAACTATATCTTAGAGATACTATAATCAAATATTACCTAAGAAATTAGTACTAACATAAAATTAATTAATAAATAATTAAATTCAAGAGAAAGCAGAAACTTAGAAATGACATTCACACACATACATACAGCATATTGAAATATTGACTATGTACGACAATCTCGTGGCCCTTGTTAATCTCAGAGCAAGACCATATTCCTTCGATAACATTCCAATATACTAGTTAGTGAGTCATGGTGAATGTCGCACTGCAAGCTCATTCCGTTCACCAAACCACACATATGGAAAATTGGTGATCCAATGAGTAGATTGGTTCTTGGTGTAGGAGTGTAAAACGTAATTTCGCTACGTGACTGAAGACGAGGTACTCTGAAGAAAATTTGAGCTAGAATGTCTGGATAATCAATTTTGTTGTGCAAGACTTTAAAGAGGAATGCACTTGAAGAATAAATATTTCAGAAATTTCCTCTGGACAGACTCTATCATTATTTTGGCGTACTGGTAAAAAGGAGACCAAATTAAGCCAGCATACTCCACTTTGCTTCTTACGAACGTATTAAACAGGATGATGAGTGTATTGGTATTTGCAAAATTGGACCAGTTTCTTATACAGTACCCCAATGTTTTGAGGGCCGACGAGATTGTTTTTGAGATATGATCCATAAAACTTAGTTTAGGATCGAATAAAACTCCCAAATCCTCTATAGAGAAGCATCTTTCTAGGACATTATTATTTATGTTGTAATCAAATTGTAAAACAGTTTGTTTTCTGGAGAACGATAGAACTTTGTATTTTGCAATATTGACAGATATACGGTTCTTAGAACACCATTCGGTTGCCAAATCAAGTCCAATCTGCAAGTTATGGCAGTCGTTCAAATTATTTATACGACTGTAGATCTTAGGGTCGTCAGCAAAGAGAAGATGATTGCATTTCAACAAATGAGATAGATCATCAATGAAAATTAAAAACAACAGTGGTCCCAGGTTGGATCCTTGAGGCACACCAGAAGCTGCTTGAAATTCGACTGACCTATAACCACCATATTCAACGTAAAGATCTCGTGCAATCAAGTAGGATGACATTAGCTTTATAAGGGAATCAGAAAGTCCCATCATATCCAGCTTTGACAGCAATATGTGATGATCGATTCTGTCGAAAGCTTTTTGAAGGTCAGTGAAAATAACATCTACTAGACTTTGGGAGTCCAAAGCTGTTGAAATAAATTGAGTTATACATACTAAATTAGATACCGTGGACCTACCAGTCATAAAACCAAACTGATTGATCGATAAACTACCATGAGATGAGCTAGATTCTTGAGCGTTTGATATGTGAGTACTCCTTATTGAAGCTACCTCAAGAATAAAATTATCGAAATTGAAATGTGAAAAGTGTACGAAGGCTACAGCGAGGTACATAAAATCTGGTCACTTTGATTAACAATGTCTGATTCGGAAAAAAATTGAACAAAAAAACAAAAAAAAAGAGGTATAGTGGGCCTCATAAAATCGAATGTTGGTGTGTAGAGATCCACAGTTATCAGAAGAATAGAGAGTAGATAATGCCAGAAATGATTATGAAAAGTTTGCTTTATCCAAGATTTTTTGATCGTGTGATTACCAATTTATACTTACTATAAAATATACCAAGTTTTTTGAATTCCCTTTCACAATATAATAAAATGATATCATGGTGTGATGTAGTGTGTTACAAAAACACCACATAATTATTAGCTTGTATTGATAACTTTTTGCTTGTTATATATAGACTTGCTTCGATATATCCTGTCACGGTGGAACTCAATGTTCTTTCGACTCTTTCTCAACTCAAGACTGATGGAAATCATTATTTTTTCCCCGAACACTAAAACTTATCAACGCTAAATGTCCGCTAGAGGAAAAGAAAAATCCCCTGCGGATTTTCCGGCAGTTTTCCGAAAGAAAGAGCCTACGTGGAGTTCCATCATTGCCAAAACAATTATTGTTTTCCGCTTTTCATCGAGAATTTTCGAGAGGCAATCTTCTGATGTTGTATAGAAACCTGGCCGTTGAGAATAACGTTTCGGAACTTATGGCAATCGGGATGATCATTACTCACGACACTAATTGGATATTAAAAGAGAATTATTGTTGGTGCTAAGTCGCAAAACGTAATATAATTCAGTTCGTTTCTGGATACGGGGTATTGGGAAGAAAGGGGTCGTATTTTTTTTACTTGCAGGGAAATCATTTGAACGGGAATTAGTTTTTTGTTAGAGAATTGTGTTTCTTGTCAAGATAATCTCTTTGATGTCGATTTTTTTCTGTCACACATATGTCAGAACGTAATGAGGCTGGTATCCTTTGCGAATAGTGCATAGTAAATAAATCATAACTTACATTAGGTAAATTTACATCTACAATGTAAAAACTGTCACTCCTGATACTTCATTATGTGATGGATTTCCTCGATTTCAAAATCACAAATCTCATTGTAAATTAATCAATGAATCCTCGGGCACCAGTTTTACCTTGGTATGCACGAAATCACCAGGAAACAAGCAGATGAAGGCATCCATAAGTTAGATAATTGTGACAATGGCACAATAATAATTGATGTAGGCACACTGATTCTCTATACTGTTTGCTATATGAATGTTTGAAGGATTTTTTTTTCAACACTCAGCAGACTTTCATTCACTGAAAGTTTGGAGAAAATAACGACCAACAGAGTGCAGTACGAGCATTGTTTATAGAGATATAGAATAGTTGGTCAACCGTAAGGAAATATCATTCAAAATGAAGGATACTACGGATAGATTAGTGAGTTCGTTTCCAAGTCATCTCTTTTCGTACTGAAGTCGAAGCTTGAATCCCAAATCTCCTGATCGCTCATACATACTGCCAAAAGATGTCAGTCAACTGAGGAATAAATAATCTTTTACCAGTGTCGTAGATCATTTGCAGATCTTTCATATTTTGAAGATTATTTCAATACCTAAACTTTCGTTTTCTGTATAAACATCTATTTTCAAATCTATTTTGAAGCTTCGAACTGATATAGGGTTGATGACGTATTGAAAACCCTTCAAATCCTTCTTACAGTGGCATTGGCAAACTTTATTTTATGTGATTGATGATTCTTCATCTTCGGGCTGTGATCACAATCAAATTTCAACAGGCAACGCCACCTCAGTTCAGTAGATTCCCTTGAGAAAATAAAATTATGAAAACACCATTCTCAGTATTTCGTATATAATGCACCGAAGTTCCACTTGATACATGATTCATATCAGAAATGAAGAATAGAAGTCTTTTTTAATGCGGAAAATAAGCCAACCCAAATGCAGATTAAAGTATAACTCCATATCAAATACAATAGTTCAATATGCCCGTCGGATCAAATGAAATGAAAAACAAAGTTTTCATAGAGAATATAGATTCGATGCTATAAATCGATCAATATGCATGAAAAACAAGTTCATATAAAATCCTATCAGATACAATTGTTCAATAATCCCAGCGGATAAAATGAATTAAATGAAGTTTTCACGGGGAAAATCATTGAATGCTTGAAATGAATTAATCGATATGTGTCGAAACCAAACAAGATCATATAGCAACCTAAAGTTACCATCACCTGGCGTGTGGAGTGATGCGCCTGGCGTTCAAACTGACACTCCAGGCGTTGTGAGAATGATGCGACTTGAAAAGTTCTAGGTTCTAGTGCGGCACTCCACACGCCAGGCGTGTCACTCCTCAAGTCATGATATTGCAACTTATGAGATACAATTGTGAAATGACCCTGAGTACTAAAATCCAATGAAACAATACACAACGTATCAATCAAGTCAGTAAACTCTATTTACAAAAGCCAATACTCAGAATAATTATTTTATAAATTTGGTATATTGAAAGGATCATTCAAGCGACAGAAGTGGAATTTGTCACCTGGAAGAAGTAATATTTCGTTATTTCAGTTATCCTTTGAATTATGCAATAATCGATGATGAACCCGCCCCATGTACAGATTCGTTCGAAATTATTGATTTGTGTTACATCCAAGTCAACAATGGAGTGTGTATCGATCCTGGAGTTTGAGAAACAGAGAAATCAATTGCAATCATGCAGTGAAAATGTGTAGTTCTAGGTCTCAACATTGAAATCAATTAAGTTTCTTGGATATGGGAATATAGTTTGTTACGCGACGTATCGAAAAAAAAGTAATGTACGGAATTTTTCTGAGAATTCAAATGGAATATGTCCACTATTCAATAGTTAGCTTCGGGTGCTTACCTTGTGAATAACACATTTCAGCTACAATTTTCTTCAATTCAAACGAGGGCCTTGGGTAATTATAACAGAACATGTTAAATTCTACTGACCTGCAACAAAAAATGCAAATGAGATTTTTTTCAACGAATCTGCGTTGCAGGAAATATTGTACGGAACCACCGTTTTGCTTGCACAAGATACGACTTTCAAACTGTAATTCCTATATTTCCAAAGAGAAGTTTTCAACATTAATATTTGTTTCCAAATATCACAAGAATATTAGAAATCTAAAACCTCCATCAGTAAAAGAGTGTATAAGGAATATTTATAAGTACTAGGCAATATTCGTAACTCCAATCATAACTTACCCTCAGTCAGTCTTAACTTGACAGCATATCTTACATGTTATATAATTCGGTAAGTAAAGCTTATCCGATCCATCTTGGCACAGAACTAACAATGTATATGCCCAGCAATCTCTGTGAAGCATACTTAGATAAAAAAAAGCACTCATTATATATGTGCTCACTGTTTTGAAATTTATTCCTAGAAAAAGTTTTTTTTTGTCATGGTTTGCACTACCAGTTGACATCTGGAAAAATATCAGACTTTGTGTCAGGATGGATTGGATAAGATGTAGGTAAGTATCTTCATATTATTAATAATCCACCTCAGAATGGAATATACCCAACGATTCTTCTTAAACAATTTTTGCCGACCTCATATATTCACATTTTTTTATATATTACCTGCTAGAATCTGGAAATATTGAAAGTTTAGATGGATAGTATGGACGTGAGGAGTTCTTCTCGCAACTTAATTCTAAATGGATTGAGATAGCAGGGACAAAGATTACTTGATGGAGTTTGTAAAAAAATATTCATTGCTGATAGAGCAGTATTACCTATTTATTTTGAGATCGAAGAAGGCATCTTGATATAGCTTGTTATGAATGTCTTTCAATTTCCTATTAGTCAATTGTTTGATTATTGATTTTTGAAATCGCACCGTTACTGAATTATTTTAATACTATTTCATTACAAATTATCGTCAGGCTAATGGAAAATAAAAATTTCAATGTAAATTCACTCAATTCATTTCAATAATCTCTAGTGAACCTTTATGATAATTAAGCCCAGCTTTGGCATACATTGAATCTGGTTCGATTTTTACCATCTTTTAACAAATGTCAAGATTCGGAACCAGGTGAAACATTCTTGAATGATGTGAATCGGGCTGGTAATAACTCAGGGACGACTAGACCGCTTCTCAGGAGTGAACCAGTGTTTCGTATATAATTGAGAAACTCTCGAAACGAGTATCATAGGATTCCTTGTACTATTGTAAAAAAGAAAGGAGATGATACCCCTCTAGACATAATAACTTACATAAATTTGTAAAAAATTATCTGTTCCTTACAAAGGTTTGCTCGAGAATTCAACTTATTATCAATATGGTTACACACGCTTTAATGCAAATTTCATCATGCCAATTTTCTAAAAAAAAATCACTGAATTACTCTTCAACTCACCGGAGATTATTTAACTTCGTAATCAAGCTACAATCCATTGTAGCTCGATTGCTAGCATATCTTATACACTCCAATATCTAGGTGCGAGTTTTGCCTTTAAATGATATATGCAGTTTCATCTCATCATTAAAATGCATGTTGTACGCTATTGATACAACAGAAATGTGCTAAATTGAACTCCCAAGAAGATTATCTCAGGAAATAACAGAGTAAACGCCGACAGATATTTGGTTCTGTAGAATAAATCGAACTGAATGATGACAACACTCAGAACATAATCATATTCTCAAATACGAATGTTCAACGAAAAAAAGACGTTAAATTCTTGGATTTCATAGGCTGAGCTGATCGGGTCATATAGAGGCTTCAACTCGGAAATCATAGGTGTTGAGTTTGGTTCAGAAAATTGAGCCATATTGTAGGTACGATCACTCTCTAGGTGGTATAAATTCCAATCTATTATATCCAAAGAAATTTTTATTTGAGAATATTCAACACGCCTAATAACTGTGGTAAAATTCCACTGAGCTATATCGACAATGACTTGATTTTATTGCCCAAAATTCCCGTTTTTTTTCAAATGAATCCTCAATAACAAAATAAAATTATTAAAGACCTAAAACCTTTTGACTTACTGAAGATTACTGAGTGTTATAAGAATTTTAGGCCTGGTTGCCCCATTTATTTTATATTGACATGTCAGTATTGCAACTTCGACACGGCATCATGTAATATCTGGAGAAAATTGGTATGAATTGGGGTTTTTCGTTTACGTCAACAGTCGTGCAAGCTATTGCGATACTCCTTTTGGTATTAGAGCTGATTTTCTAGTTTGATCTCTTTGATGACACTCCATAGCCTTGACACTGGACCCTTCATATAGCAGCCTCTGTTTTCTCTTCACTGCATCTTGCGTGTCTGAGCCTTGCTGTCGCTTCGCATTCACAGAGCACCGCAGTGCAGTTTCTTCCTCTTCTTGACAGAACTAGCATTCGATTTTTTCTGTCAGACCCCTGTTGATCATATATTTCCTGAGCCGGATATGCCCCCTTAGTAGAGCCACCACAATACTTACAACCTCACGGTTTTGGTTTAGCAGGTCTTTCGTGAATCTGGGCGATGGTTTCTTCATGAACACTTTCGCTTACCTCTTTCCTGGGAGCTCATCCCACCAATCCATCGATTCAGCTTGCATCCATAAATTGATGGATATCTTTGAAAGTGCTTTCACTACCACGCAGAAGGGTTCTGGACCGATCTCAGTCTTTGATGCGCCTTCACGTGCTGGTATCCAAGTTAGAGTTACTCTATTTTGGGTACCCAGCTCCTTGAGGGTGCTCAGACCACCATTCGTGAGGAGACTTGATATGAGCTGAGCGCCGAACAAAGTTGCATCATGTTCCAGACAGAAGTAGTTGCCATCGAACACCATATTCTCCGACAAAACCAAACGGAGTCTCACTGCCTGACGTGTGATTCCTAGCACATCTCTAGATGCACAGCATCAGTCTGCTTTCTCCTATCTTCCATCACCAGATTGAGGTAGTTGCTGAAGGCAAATAACAGGTTGATATTCTTCTCGTGTTTCAGAAAATATTACGGAAAGAAGTTTTTGCTGGAAATTAATGAATGCCAATATGCAGAACGAACACCTCCCCAGGATTGAAAAAGGGAATCCCAAATGCAGAACTCAATTTCGCGCCCATGATAAAGCAATTATAGTTGCGGTCCAGCCAGTGGAAGTAATGCCGCAACGTCCGATCGGCTTTTGTGCACCGGATATTGCATCGCACATCGTCGAGCCGTTTCCCTTCCGCCCTCCCCGCCTATAATATTACAACTAATGGGGCAATTAGCGCCGCAAGCTGTTGGTACTTTCCAGCATCGGCGCACCCATTCGAAATCAACTCAGATCAACGGGAAAATTATGGGCGGAAAAGAATCGCACCTAATTGCGACTGTGGAAATCCGGAAAACACCAGTGAAAGCAACAATTCACTTTGGATAGTCACATTCTGGTTCTTGTTATTGTGATGGTGAGCGTCCGCCTGTCATGCCAGAGATAGAGATTCGCATCACTGCCATGAAAACATGCATCGGGCTGAATTTCACACGTTAAAAGGCACGACCTCGTTAATAGTTCCGACTTCTGAGGGTTGAAATTCGTTATGTAGCTTCAGCTGGTAAACAGAAAACTAAGTTTTTCGACCCATTTTTCGCAAGAAAGCGAGCATGAGCATGAACATTCTGTTGTTGGTAAAGAAGAAATAAAATATCTCCTTCACGACTTCGTACCTTTGAACATTCTTAGACGACAGGAGGTGGTCATCATCATGCATTTCAATCATACTTCTCGACCATACCAACTACTCAGTACATTGATGGTCTAACTCCAGACAAAAAACAACTTTCACCCGAGCAAATACCAAGAAGAACGTTGTATTATATCCAACAGATATCATAGCAGATTTCTTCACAGTACTCCATTCCTAGGGGTCATGCTACTCGCCATATTTGTAAAGTTGAAGACAAAGTATCTTGTTTAGCATTATTCAAAGATAATAAATTTATCTATCACAGTTTGTTCTAGAGAAAAACCCTCCAAAGAAATAAGATCACAATTCCATCAATAGAATCAATTAAAAAATCATGCGTTTATAATGCTGTTGAATTCAACTGCTTACAGAACTATAAAATAGTGGATTATATAATTTGGTCGAGTTAAGCAGCGTCGAGCGAAGTTAGTACTTGGACGGGTGATCTCATGCAGGAAAAGACCCCGTCGAAAGCCCATACAACTGCGGCAAGGTAGCATATCATAGCTCGCAGGCAATATATGCATGAGTACAAGGTATATTGATAATATGCCGTCCTTCGGAGGGGACATAAAGCCGGTGGTCCCGAGTTCATGGATGTTGGGCTCGTAACAGATCCCTACCTCTGATTGGAATACCAGAAGGTTCGGCAAAATTTCCGGTTGGGGGAAGTGTGCTTACCGGCCTTGGTGATGGGCCTTGGTAGCGGAAATAGGCCTACGTTAAATAGAGAATTAAAAAATAATAAATTATTCTGTGGATGGACGATTTCTTCTTAGTCTTCGACATATTTTCCAAAAACCTTATAGAAGTGTTTGTGATGAGTTCAGAAAGAGAAAATATATTTATTTGATCCTAAGGACTCGTTCCGTTTTAAACTGTTTTTAATCAACTCAACATTTCGGGGTATATCGGAAATCTGCACTTGTATGGATTTTAATATTGATTCTCGATTTTTTCAGATTACTAACCTGAAAAAAAATGAGGAAAAAGTTTAGATAACATACTTGTATACTTATACCAAAACTATTGCCCCGTATCTTCCGAACTTCGCACACAAAATGTCGGATAGAAATTTGGTCCCGAAAGAGATTTTCATAAATAAGTAGATTGATTCATTCGATCCACGTATGGAAAACCTCTGGATCATTCATAAAAAAACGGAGACTTGATCGTGAATTTCATAATTCAAGTCCATTTTTTGAATAAAATGATGCTCATCACTCACACAAAACTCATTGAAATAAATCAAAAACGTATGCTTTACTGTATTCAAAAATTACAAATCTCATAGCATACCATATCGCCGTCAAACTCAAGTGACACTATCGTAGGAGTCTGCATTCAGTAGCTCCATTGTCAACCTAGATGAAAGTACCGCCATCAGCGCTTTCGGTTGTTGTTGACCCTGAGCTTTCCAATTTTGTGTGGGAATGCGGCTTTCACATTTCTGAATGTATTCCTGTGAATTATTGTTTTTATAATCTCTTATAAAATATTTTATCTACAACTGTTGAGAATTGATTATGATTTGACACTTACTTGAATGTCATAATGAAGTTTATTACCGCACTGGTGCGGTAATGAGATAGGTAATAAATTTCAAGCGAAATGCATCGTTTATTGAATGAATACAAAGAAAATTCAAATAGTAAGCGATAAGAATTCAACAAAACGTTATTTTTCTCTTAAGAATTACATGAAAACTTACTTGACTGATTATTTCTTCCTTCGTGAAAACCTTCGTCTCCTTAGGTTCTAACCCCTTGGACATTCGTTTCAGAAATGCTATCAAATTAGTAAGTATATTTCTTAATATCGACGTTTTGCTCAATTAGAAATCCTGTCCTCACCATTGAGTAATAGCACCAAAGAGATGAAGGCTTCTATAATTTGCTTAGATCATTGAAGTATACTAGCAATCGCTTTTCATTCGTCAAGTTATCAACCTTCCTCTCTCTGCACCATTTTTCATACCTTTCATAGCCTAAACGGTATTTTTCGCCGCATTTTCAATATCGGATGGTAGATCATCTTCACTTGAAGACATTTTCACTCAAGAAACTTGATGATGGTTCTGGACATCGATCTAACAATTTGATTTGATATCAATAAACAGCTTTGTTTATACTAAGATGTCTATATACTGGTGTTTCTAATGTTGGTTTCAGACGAACCTGTAGACAAGGCGTGGTAGGTCATCAGTGGCCATGAGGGAGCGCTGGTTATCAAAAATTTCTATTAATGTTCGTGATCACTCGATCCATGGAACGCGCTGTTGCCAATTCTGATGTTTTTGTAGATGGATAGAGAATTTATCGGGACTGGATATGAGAGGTTATTGAAAACACCAAAACGCGCCAGAATTGTGTTTAACTTTATGCGTTTTTTATTCCATATAGTTTGAAAATAATTTCTCAGTTGGAATAAATTTGCATTGTGTTTCTACTGATCTGGACCAGAATTCGCAACGACATGGCCACTTGGCAACGCAGGACTGTCATCTCCACTGCAAGAGTGCCGGTACCTGGCGGATTTTTTGCAGTACTACTACGCCTACATCATCAAATTTTTCATCAAGTTGGCCATATCGGTCGTCTGAATTGCTGACAGCCTCTTATATGGAGTAAACACACCAGTATATAGCCACCTTAGTTTATACCTACCGTTGCTACGGTTACAAAAATGATCACAGGCAACTTGTGTTTTCAATTATCAGAAAGCTGTCATGAGTAGGTACGTCGAAGTAGAAAATCAATGAGGTACATTTGAAAATACTTATGAAAACGTTGACAGTTGTAGATAAAATTTGGTACGCAACACGTGGAGTACTACATTATTGACGCACTCATGTGATTAAACGACTCATCTTACGGCTTTGTTGTGCAATCCTCACTGCGTGCGTTAATAATGTCTATAAGTATCCCACTTGTCACGTAAATAACTATTAGATGAGCTCCATTCACTTCTTTGAGTTCGTTTATTCTTCACAGTTTTTTACAGTGTTCAAGATTTCAAACACTCTGTGGTACGCCAATGCGTTCTGAAATAGGATACCCCAAGCCACTTCATGATGCCTCGCTATCAAATTGTACAAATTGTCTGGTTAATTGGAGTTTGAATTTAAATACGTTACAAAATACTCCTCGTGTCTAATCTGTTTGGTAATTGGATACCTGAGTAGGTTTACATTTACATTCTGTAACACAACCCTCCTTTATGGGTTCATGGATGAATATTGTATGAAGGGTTGGTTCACACTTTCCGAAGCTTCAATTTCAACTCTTCTTCCACGTCTGTATAATATTATTTCAATCGTGGGAATTTCAAAAATATTGTGGGTATCGAATATTTTCATTATTTTATGTAGACTGTGTTTGTTTACTGGTTATGAATTTGGTATCTCTCGAGCTCGTGGATTTCTAGAAAAGAGGTTGATTGAATTATTAGTAATGGCTCTTGCCTCTAGTTGGGAGTGAGAGAATAAAGTGAGGAATTTGGATCATTCATAATAAATAAGAATTCATCCCGCAAATGAGTAGAATATCAGTGGAGTTACATAGTTTTCAAGTACTCTTCTAATGGTAGGTACCAAAAACAATCGAGCTATGCGTCATGAATCTTTCTTCCTTATTTTCAGACAGTAATTTATGAAAATAGTTGATACTCGGAAATCTATGATAACGCAATCAACACTTCATTGTGTGGTTTTCACTAAACATAAAAAATCGTCCTTTCGGAAATTATTTCTTGTGCAAAACGTTCGACATTTAGACTGCCACACTGGCGTTTCTATCAAGAACTCATAAACATATCTCTATCTTACTAATCAACCGGCCAAAACACACTATCAACTTAGACAGATCAAAAAGTGGTAAATATCGGTTGGCAAAGTGTCTGATGCACCAGTGAAGTTTCATGTCTGGAAGCTGGTATGGAGTGATGAAATTTGAAGAGATCTAAGTAATTGCGTAAGTACCTATATCTTTCTTTGAGTTCTATGATCTGGAAACTTGTATTTAAAAGCTTTCACAAACTCAAACAGATACTATAATGATAAAATTCTCGTGTTATTATCGTGGTGGTTTCGAGAAAATATAATTCAATTTAATTTTTTTTCAATATGCACAAGGTTGTCATGCAACTCAAGCTTTAAGTTTTCCAATGGAACATTTGTGATCGAGGCAATAAGTAACCAATGGTAGCCTCGGATATTCAGAGAAAATTGCATCGGTGTGGCCAAGCGGTTTAGGGCGGCTTCAATATATTCAATTTAGCTATTTCACTGCTGGTTCCAGTCGCAGTCTGGGTTTTCCTACAGATGAAATAGCAACTTGAGAATCAGTAGGACCCCTCAGAGCACTTCGGCACCCAAGATGATAAGCCGACCCTTGCCCGCACAAGGCTCTGCCTTCTGGGCATTCATAGAATATTTTGATAGAATCTATGAATACCTTTGAAATATTCATGGAATAATCTATAATTGGTATAATTATGAAATTCATGAAAGCCTCAAAAAAATACCAAGAATATTTCATTTGTGAATATTCCTCCATGAATATTCTTCAAATTTTTCCATACCGTATATTTTTAGAATATTCTCCAAGGCATATTCTCAGAATATTCTTAATGGTATGTTTTGAGATTCTTCACGGTATATTTCCAGAATATTATTTGCGATATATTTTCATAATATTCTTTACAGCATATTCTAGGAATATTCTTCACATTGATAGAATATTTTTGTAGTATATCACTGGAACTTTGAGATATTTAGGTTGGCACTTCTCAGTTGGTATCACTGATATTAGTGTAAGGGGTTGACTAAAGGAAAAATATGTTTGTAACTTGTTTAACGTTGAATGATGAGTGAAATGAGGTGTAAAGAGATGAATCAGCAGAAGCCTTCATTTGGAATATAGCTCATCCAGACAGTTAACATCAGGAGGGTTGCCTTCTTTTCGTGAAAGATTGGAAAAGGAAAAAATAAAAAAAAATGGAACAAAGGGAATCGTTTTCTGTATGGATATTGCTAAGAACTATAATGGAGTTGGTTCCAACATAATTCCAGAAACATCTTTCAGTACTTCAACAGGTCAGTGTGATCGGTAGTACTTAAAGTTACCGGATGAAAGTTATGAACGAAGACTATCGAAAAGTAGCAAGGTTGAATCGTGAAGATATATATTTAGATTTTCATTATTAGTTCTGAAAATATATGAGATGAGAGTGAAGTCTGAATTATAAATATATAGGATGATATTCATAGAATGAATGTTCCATGCTTTCTCCTTTTTATATATACATATATATTCTGAGAATTCCTGGAACATTTCTAGTCCATTCTCATAAAATACTCTTTTGAATATTCTACTAATATTCTTCTTCAATATTCCTGAATTCAACAATAGAATTTCAATATTCAATCAATATCTTCATGAAATATTCAATCAAATATGCTTCGAATACTCTTAGAATATTCGGGGTGTTGATAAAATATTTCTCCGAAAATACTCTCAAAATACCTGCACCAAAGATTTGCCCGGAGCATTAATATAGAATAAGAGAGCTTTCGGAAATTTTATCAAGAGAATCTGAAAGGTGTGGAAAAGACAATTTTGAGACGACACCATATTTGAAAAGATATATATATATATATATATATATATATATATATATATATATTCCCGGTATATTAATAGCATGAGGCAATATCCTCAAGAGGATATTTGAGGAACATTCATGAAATATCTATTGCTATCTGGGACACTCAACGTACTTCTCATGTCAAGAAATAGAGTGACTTCTTTGAAAGCTCTCAAAATAATATCATCGTTATTCACTTACCCACAACCACATCTTTCATTCCATTCATCCATTGATAAGTGGAAAGTCCAATGTTATCAATCTAACCTGAAACCTTCTAATGTACTGCCCCCGTCAAGGTATACAATTTTCAACTTTTGAAATATTTTCCATCACCCTCTGATATTCACCAGATCATCAACCCATAGTTCTTTCCTTTCATAGCCGTCTTGTAGATGCAACCCCTTTGTGGTTCCCTCATAAATTTTCCGAGACATTTATTAATGGCCCCTGATGGGTGCCTTTGCGCCTTCAAAGTTAATTTTGTTCGGAATAATAATTCAAGGCGATTACCACTTTTATCATTCGAGGTGGGAAAATGGATGTTGAAAGATGGATGTTAACTACATTCGAATTATCCCGCTGATAGAATGAAGAAGGGCAAAAAATTAGTCTTTTCAACTTCACCCAAGTTTTATACATAATGACGGAGCATTTTGAGGAGGAGAGTCGGTTTTGCATTCAGTGGAAAATATTCAGAATTAATCTATTATGTATTTTACATACCCAATGTTATGAAGATTTTTTTGTGGGATCTAACGAATAATCAATCACTCAAAATGCGTATTTCAACCAATAACCCACCAGGCCTATGACCAAGACGTTTCTAACAATATTTTCGCCTGACATCATATGAAATCGTATTTTGGTCTAAATTATTTCTCTTTATTCACTTTCAGCACCCTTTTCAATACTCTACGAGTGCGCCAAGAAGCCGGAGCCTCCTGCGGAAATAAACAGCTAATGTAGCGCTCTGGTGCCTCTCACTGACTTTCTGGTGTTGCATTTGCTATTTCAACCAGAAGGAAACCCAGAAAAACCCGAAGTGCTACCCAGTCGGTTGTGTATCAGATAAACAGACCTCACCTACCTAGATTGATCTCCAGACAAGTAACAATTATTGCCTATTACTCAAATCTCGCCAAGAAAATTTTTGCTAGAAAATCAAACTCAAGAATCGGCAGTGACGTGAGTCATGACAATAACAACGGGAGTCAGCCTTCTTCTTGATCTTTCATTGATTCAAAAATGATGCCGATTCTTATAATCTGATTTTGCATCATTTGAAAATAAAGCGAAAGCAGAAAACTCAGTTGTGAGATATCAACTATAATCAAATGACCTAATACAGTTCTCAGATGTCAAATATCATTAGACACAAGAGACAACGAACATCCACTTTTGAATATTTCGGCAAACACTTTTGTGAGTTGAAGTGTTTTTGAGAATCAAAATACCCAAGTTCTCTATGTATATTCGTATATTTTCAAATTATTCTTGTGTCTAGTTGAGTTTGTACAGTAAAAACACATACAGAGTTGTCATTAACCTATCTACCAGTTAAATGGTAGTTGAATCTTGTTGAGTCCAACGTTATTTTCATGAACACCTCACACCAATAGCTTTCGACCAATAAAATGGGTACTTTGTTTCTCGTTACCATGGCAAGCAACTATATTGGCAACTTTTTGACACAAGCAGAGACTATTTTGTTCGACATAACAAGTCACTTACTCACTTTGAGCAAAACTTAACAAATTGTAACGTTCAAATTCGGCACTAGAGCAACTGAGCAGACTAATGAAAATACAATAACATACACATCTTTTTTTACAAGCTACTGACACTCCACTGTCACTTACAATCGATTCACTTTGTTAAAGCCGAATTGAATTTGACAGAACAAGGTAATTCCGAGTCAATTGTTAAATCTGACATGTAATCCAAAGCCTATCTTGACGTACTTTTAAAGGCTAAAACATGCGTTTCCAATAATTCGTTGAAGTTCAGAATGGTTTTTTGCCGAATACCACGCGTACTCGAAGTATCCTTGCCGTTGTCACAATCAACAGACCCTCTCCATATAAATTAATCTGTTACTATGGTATGTTTGTGGGGGAAATGAAGTTTGGAAAATTATTCTTTGGCTTTTTTCTTCTCCGAATAAAAAATAGAAACAGCTACTCCCCTGCCTATGGGGCACCACAGGCACTGAGTTACATAGAAATGCACTTTTTCTTGCTCAATTTGCATACCAAGCATATGACAGTTGAATCAAATTCATAGAAAATATCTACACAATGAAGTCAAAAATAGTTCTTCATTCCTCCTCCTTATGATGGCCAATCGGTATATCGGGCATGAAAAGAAAAAATAGCGCTTGAGATTCCAATCAATGTTGATGAAGCATTAGTGTAAGAGCTACATGAAGTTTTGTGAACCGTCCATGAGGATTATTGTTCACTTTCATGAGCAGTAATGATATGAGCATTGACAAAATGGTTGAGGCTTTGAAACTTCTATGAGCAATTGGATGGAGTGGCGATGGGAAGTCCACTGAGCCCAGTGATAGCCAACTTTTTTATGGAACGGTTTGAAGAGGAGGCAATCGACGCCTTTGATTTGAAGCCGACCTTGTGGCTACGCTACGTGGATGACACCTTCGTCGTCTGGAAACATGGAAGGGACGCTCTGAACCTTTTTCTGGACCACCTAAACGCTCCAAACCCCAGCATCAAATTCACCATGGAAACCGAACAGAACCAGCAGATAGCCTTCTTAGATGTTCTGATTGAAAGATGTGGCGCTAGACTAACCCACAAAGTATACCGAAAACCCACGCACACGGATAGGTACCTGCACGCACTATCGAACCACCATCCCAGTCAAAAGAGAGGAGTCATATCTACCCTAACTGAACGTGCTCGAAGGATTTGTGAGCCAGAACATCTAGAGCAGGAACTGGAACATCTTCAAGTGACCTTGAGGTCGAATGGGTACAGTGTATCTGAGATCAACAGGGCCATGGAACCGAAGAGTCCCACGGTTCATAACAGGGTAGTTGCGAATGCATATCTGCCATATATCCCGAGGGTCACTGACAGAATTGGAAAACTCTTAGGGAAATATGACATAAAAACACTTTTCAAGCCGACCAAGAGGATCCAGCAAAGCCTCAGGTCGGTTAAAGACAAAAGAGACCCACTGTCAGCGGCAGGGGTTTATCGCATACCGTACACCTGTGGGAAGGTTTACATCGGTACCACGAAAAGATCCATGGGTACAAGGCTCAAAGAGCATCAAAGGAACTGCAGGCTGGGGCAAACCGACAAATCGGCGGTGGCGGAACACGCATTGAGTGAGGGCGACCACAAGATTCTGTTCGAAAATGAAACACTGATTGCCCCCAACCAGGGTTACCATAGCCGACTGGTACGGGAGGCAATAGAGATCCAAAAACATACGGACAATTTTGACAAAAAGGAAGGAGCGTTGACTCTAAACAGAATTTGGAATCCGATTCTGAAGAAGTCAAGAATAACTAATGACATCACAGCAGGTAGTGCGGCAACTAATAATGATGATTATTCCCCGAACCCGACAGAAGTAATTAACACTCTAGACTACCTGCATCAATATAAATACGCCTTGAGAAATCGAACTGTTTAGTCATCGGAGATGAATAAGCCTCTGAAGAAGCTGGCCACTCGCGCTAGCGAAACGTCAGGAAGAAATTCCAAAGAACGACGGCCTTCAAGCCCGAAGAGCAGTAGTTATACTAGGAATGAGCATTTTTATATCGTATCGTCTCTTTATGCAGAAGCAATTATTCAGTGAAATTTGGTAAAAACTCGAGTGTGACAAAAACTCTTGAGAAAACCATTGTCTGGCGAAACACGTGTCACGGTTTTTTGAACCCATTGTCAGTGAGAATCCTACAGAAAACTGTGATATTTTTGTTAACATTGATTTTCATCATATATCTACCAGCTCAATTCAACTTCCCAATTGCTCTGATTATGAGAAGAGAAATTGTAATCATCACATTCATTATAATTCATTTTTCTTTTCCAATTTTCTCTGTCCGATGAATCAGTGGATCGATTTTGAATATTGAGACATACCCTACATGATCCTCATTTCGGCAATAAACTCGAGGGTTCCGGATGGTAGATCAGTTATCTGTCGATATAGCTATCATTTTTCATCCACTAAAGTCACTGGCAGATTTCTGAGAGCAGCCGCAGCAAATCCGACCTAGTTTATAAAAGGACAGAGTTTTCATCGTGTACATTTTATCCTTCTACTCCACTTCCTATTTGAATATTTTATAATGACAGTTGAAGACTTTGAGACAGAGAAGGTGAAATCCAGGCTCACATACACGTAGGGATGTAAGAGTTTCATTTTGTGCGCAGATCGGGGCTGTTGTCCACAAACTTCGTTATAGCAGAATAAATGGAACAATCAACTGAGTAGAAGGAAATAAAAGAAAATCGTGACCTCCAAGGTCAGGAATCATAGTTCCGTTCACAACAGTTTTTACACTTATTTCAAATAATTTGAAAAATATCCTCATGAACCAATCAAATGAATTGAAATTCAATGTGAAAGTTTGATAATGGGATTCTCAGAATAACATCCAGTATTGACTCATTCAATCATTCAAAACTAATTACAACCTAAGTAATTTCAATGTCGATGACATGCTTCTTGTGGAAGAAATGATGGAATGTCTCAAAGAACTGTGCATAGAGAACCTGTTCCATTTTTTTACCTCCGTGATCTTTCTTTTCACGTTGAATTGCTGTAATCGTTTTGTTGTTACGAGTTGATATTATATATATATATATAATTTACCTAAGCATAGTCCTTTCAAAACAAGGAATACTAATATAATGAGAATGGAAAATCATTGAAGATGAATACCGTGATCAGAAAGTCATAATTTGGCGTTCCACTACCCTCTACTACCACACAAGTTAGTGAAGTGATATAAGCGCATATATAGTGAATTCCTTTATCTAATTCAAAGGCTCCATAAAATTCTAAAATGACGAGAACCTTCGATGAAAACACACGGGACAGTTCTAGTTCTGGGAAAACTGACTTAAGCGAGACTAAAATTCTAGACAATGAAAATAAACCTGAACAAGAAAAGTTAATAAAAAAATTTTGCGAGAAATTTGTGAAATTCAATATGAACACCAAATTCGAATATTCCAATTCAAAAATTAAATTAAAAAGATCACAGCAAATTCGGGTGTCGTGGAGCAAAGAGTATACAAAATTGAAACCAATTAGCACTCACTACAATGTATGGTGGATCAACTAGAGAGAAAAACTTCCCCACGATTCAATGGAGCTCCTGAAGATGACAAGGAAATCATCCAAGAGAAAATCTTAGCAGTTATCAAGCAAAATCTCAAGGTTACATGTACCTCAGCAGATACAAGTGACATCTTCAGGATAGGAAAATCAAAGTAAGGAGAAATCAGAACGACATGGTTAAATTCGTTACATTACTGAAGAAATATAGGGTCTATCCTGCCAAAAAAAAATCTCAAAAGTACTGGAATCACAATGCTCGAAGACCTATCCAAAAGTCGATATGAGTTGTTCCGGATGTCTCAGAAAAAGTATGGACAATGGGAGGTGAGGTGTTTTTCCATGTCAATAATAACAAGAAGGAAGCAAGCAGCATAAATCTGTAAACCATCACGGAGGTCCAGAATTGACTTTGTGCTCACTGTTTTTCTTTCTTTGCTCCTAGACTGTCTGCTTTGCACAAACCAGTACTACCGCTATTCATTTTTTTTTACCAAATTTAACGTAACTATCCAGATTTAGGTACTGTTTGAACGTCATTATTTTGTGGTAGATAAATATTTTCTCGGTATTTTCTTGTGTTTCTAATCTACCAAAATCTGAAAAAATAAGAATTGATATTGGAATGAATAAGTGAAGGAGGGCAGGAACTGTGCAAAATAAATTTCTGAAATATCTATATTTTACAATATACACCATTTTCCCAGTCTATGAATCATATGAACATATCAGACAAGAGTTCCCATAGAAACTTTGGAAAATAGAGAGGCTGTTGTCAGTACACCATTCTTAGCAAAAACACTGAATCATCATGATATAGACAGTTCTTTCTTACTCAATACCATCACCCGGACTCCGTCTCCAACAGATATCCATTCATATGGGTCCAGATAAAAATACTTCAGTTAATAGAATTTGCATTTTCCATGTGTCTTCCTCAAAAATCAAAATATAATTGGAAGGAATTATTACATTTCAATCCTGCTGTCGGGTGCGAATTTCTCACAAATCTTATCATACAAATACTAGCAAAATGAAAATTATAAAATCTATCATTCGAATTGTATTCTCGGTAATTATGGATGCAATGTATTTAGACATAGTACGTACAAAGATAATAAGAAAAATGTTGTTAGGCTCTGCCTGTTTGTTTCACATAAATGAATAAATAACTTTGAATTAATACATGATGTACAAAATTAAAAGTTAAACAGTTACTGCTTATGTTTTATGAGGAGGGGAAAGGGCGTTTTGGAAGAGGAGTGTAAATGGAAATAGTTGTTGCCACAGAAAAATATTCAGACATCTCCATTGATGAAGCATTCAGAAAAAAACTTTAAGAACAAATCGAGAACAAATTGAGTTATTATACTATCTGAAGTCAGTCACAAATCAAAAACTGTTGATTCTAATAACGAAACTTTATAGATTTTATATTGGTGAACTGTTTACATTATATCCAATTTGAAAACTCAATTTCACTTCTATCGTGAAATGTATCAATGCTATTCATCCTGAATACAATTGTATGCCACCATTTTTCCAGTGTGATGATATCATCTGGTTGAATGATTCAAAAACAGCTTCTGGTACCGTCGAGATTTGTTCGTATCATGTCTGTCATCAACAAATATTCATCTAATTATATGTAATTGACATTTTGGCAAATTTGACAAGAATATCCTGAACTCCAGATTTTGTTACAAAGGTTGTGCAAGAGATATCTTTCCATTCATTTTCGTAACGAGAAAGAATACTGAGAAGTGTAATTTATTTTCTCAATTTGATGATAATTCTAAACTCAAAGAAATTGTGGTATAGTAAACGTTGAAGTATTTACGGAAGAGAATATTGAAACTTCAACAGAAAGGAATTCCTAAAGGAATTGAAACAATCACTAAGCTTATAACCCTGAGAGCAAATAAATTTGCATTGAATGTGATGCAAAACAGCACTAAAAGCTACTGTGCTATCACAAAAACTACCTAGTTGGAGCAGATTATGCATACAAGATTGGTGACACTGTGTGAACTAACTCTATTATCTTTCCAGCTCGAACTCCGTTACAAACCAAAAAACAGTTAACCCTGTAAATTCACGAATAATAATTCCGGGGCACTTCACCAGTCTTCTACGGTAAACTCCGCTAGTTCAGACAAAGCAAAAGCAATATCGAGCCGAGTAGTTCTCGTCAAGATAAACAAAAAACTTGTTGCTTCTCCTGAAATCTCGAGTAATTGTGTTTTCTGGTAGCTCGCCGAGTTTGGGGCGCAATACATCGACGTATTAAATATCGATTCGAAGTAATTAGCAAAGAAAATTGAGTCACGTGTCGCATCTAACGGTAGGAAACGACCTCCAGCCAATATAGCTAGTGTCACATGCTCGATTCTGAGAAATCTGGAAGGCTTCCAATATCCAACTAATGTGCCCAAAATGGATGCATTTATCTTCTGTATTAGAATATGCGGAAAACTCAAATCTGTTTTACGTTTCCTCGGATCAGATTATGGCACTATGTCTGGTTTTCATGGAATTATCAATTATATCACTTCATTCGATTAAATATGTGCATTTTTCAGTATTTGGCAATAATCAGCAATTCGAAAAGGAAAATGCTTTAAGATGGCCCCATTGAAAAAAAAATCAGCCTGAATTGAAATCCATATATGTGGTATATTTATTAGTCGATGCCAACTGAAATGAGTCGGCGCAAAAATCTTAAATCGTTCTGTGTTGAAAGACTACGCATCTGTAAGTCATATTCCGCATTATCAGTGGCCGCAATAGCCAGGAGTGAATAGTCTTGACCAATAGCTATCTTCTGGGGCTGGTACCATGCACATCAAAACTTCATCTTAGTTCGAAATGATTGAACTACGAGCATAAGACGTATTACGTCGAATTTTATTCACATTTTCAGCATTCAGGAATGTTGAAATTGGAGAATTACTGAGCAAATTATAAAAGATGATTTGGTAAAAATTTAAATAGAAATGAACATCGGTATAAACGACACTATGAGTTATTAGATCTTGAAGTTTACTATCTGTATCTCTCTCTAAATAGACGTTATATGTTGATAGAAACATGTAAAGATACATGTCACTGTTCAATTTATAATCATTAGGAACATTCATCTCCTGCCTTTTTTCCTAGTGATCCTAAAAATAATTTCACTGTCGTACTTTCTCTGGTGAATATGTATCATTATACTAAACAAATCATTCAACATTTATATTAGCAGTTGATATTATAATATTTCAGTTCGATGGAAATTCATCTGAGGATATAAGTCGCAGTGAATTCTGGAATATAATTTCCTGAGATATTCTCATCTGCATACATTTATTTCTTGAAATGTTCTCAGATCTTTCTACACAGTTGCGAGTCATTTTTGAGTTTTGTCACGGAATTAGGCCTATTATCCGGTCAAGTTAGACAATTGAAATTAGAAAAATTCCGACAGAGCCAAATTGTGATAGAGATCATGGGTTTACCATAAAAGATACAAATTTGAAAGTCCCCATCAATCATATGTGAACAAGGTTATTCGGGGTCAAATGTCAAAATTTCAATTTTTTTTTGTTTTTTTCTCGATGAAATACCTCAGTCCAGATCTCAAAACCCTCTAATGATTTTTTCACCGTTTCTAAGATATCGCGATTGTGTCACATTCTACATGCCACATATATACATATTCAGGTACTTAAGCAAGCAAAAATGCCTATTCGTGTCCCGTCAAGAAAAGGAATAACTCAAAGTCGTCTCCACATTTATTTATAAATGTGGAGACGACTTAGAGTTATTCCTTTTCTTGAAATCAACCACTTCACTTAGAGCATGAACTTTTTCCTTCGTCTATATACTATATCGAGAGAATATATTTTTGAGAGACAGTCAGTCTCTTCCAAAATCCCCTCTACTCGCATGACTTTGGATAACATCTGGCTATTCTTTTGTCCGTGTGGTGTAGTGGAATAGGCCTACTGGGGAAACCACGTTGAAGAAAACGCGCCGAGTACACTACCTCACAGGTGTGTATGTAGAACGCAGTTTTTACAATCGGGATATGTCAGAAACGGTGATACTAAGAGAAAAAAAAATGGAAACCATTTTTGTAGATAGTCTTGAAATCAACTTTGGTGTGAGGTATATTTTAGATAAAACTCACTGTTTTCGAGAAAAACCCAAAATTTAAATTTTGACATTTGACTCCGAACAACCTTCTTAGCAAACATGGGATTGATGGAGACCTTCAAATATGTAGTCATGGTAAATCTAGGTCTTCACCAAAATTTATCTCTGTCGGAATTTTTGTTAGTTGATCACTGTTAACTTAACCGGACTAATGAAAAATGTTTTCATTGGATAGATTTCAACATTTTTCAGTATACTTTGAGCTCATATCTAGATGAATATTATCTATTAATAATTTCGCCTTCGGGATCACAGTACAGACGAATCACATATTTGAAACCTGAACACGAGAATATTCTGAAAATTCGACTGACATTCCTTAATTTTTGCACTGTTGGTTTCTGTTGGGAGAAATGATTAGAAGTTTTACTCTTTATACCTCAGACTTATTAAATATACAAGTTTTAATCATCCCCAGATGCTACATGCCGAAAAACCCCTTTCACATCTCTTCAAAAAATCTCACAAACTAACTTGCTGCGTTTCTACTCTGGGTTCGGAAATATGTGACAATTGGAACGGCAAAATCAAACAACGTTATTACAATAAACGTAACTAATCAGTAAACAGCTAATTTACAACTCAAATAATCACTCAAATAACCATTTCTGTTTCCCCTATTTATCCACCTGATCGCTACTGTAATCGATCAACTGCATACTACTCCCCGCCCGCTATATATAGTTCCATAATTCTGTAATTTTTCATATTCGAACGGGTATCGACGTTGCTGGAACTTTTGCGATACTCTCCTCCGTGTGTAAACAAATGCGGTTGGTATCTCTCTGGAACATTCTCGATGAATCACGATAACGGTCGATGGGGGTGGTCTTCTCCGAATGACATGGACATAAGCGTAGAGAAACGGGATTTATTGTTTCACAAAATTGAAAACGAAAACAGACTTGGTTCCCGAAACATTAACGAAGTATTTTTCATAAATATAAGCTCTTATATTTTTGTGACAGTCAGATTGAGGTTATACGAGAAGACTTCTCGAAGTCGACTGGAAATCTGCCCTTCTACACTTGTATATACTCCAACATCATTTTCTAATTTCTCCAAATTGTGGTGAGTTAACATACCAAAAAACTACGAAGAATATATTCATTCGAACAGTACGTTCAGTACTGTATAATTTATTTGAATATTATTCCTATATTGCATATTTTGAATTGTGCCTTCTGACTGAAAGTAAAAAAGGAATTCCGATGACTCGATTCTAATATCATTTCGAAAAAATATTTCATAGAAATATCATGACGAAATTAGAAATATTTCTCTTTCTTCTCTACCTTTCGACAAGTGCAGTTCACAAACATAAATGAAAGCTAACTTCAACAAAATACATCAATAGCTCAACAAAAGATCGGTGATCCAAGTGGGTATAAATAGTTTGTATACATATTCTTCAGTTTCCAATGAATTGATGGAAGTAACTGTGTAGAAGATCATCATGGAAATTGAGAAAACTTCCGGAGTTCTATTTGAAGTTTCATTTCTCAATTTCCACCTCATTTTTCCTGTTTTTTCCTATTTTGATTCGTAACCTCTTTATCTGCAATGTGCTACATGGAACTGAAATTTAGCAAGCTCTAATGGGACATATTCGAAGTTATTTTCCACTGAAAGAGGTAAAACATTTTTCATGTACTATTATTGAATACGAGTCTCGGATGAATACATGCCATAAATCATCTTTCAACCCGAACTTAAGTTAACAAAAACCGGCGAACCCGACCTACCATCTCAAGTCTGTTGGTGAACATTAAGTAGGCTGTTTGCACAGTGAAATCGGTTCGGAACAAATTCGAATCGAGTAACCGCTGGTGAAAAACGAACTAGATAACCTATTTATGTTCTTGCGAGTAGCTACAACTATATTTCACGCAAAGTTTCCTGAAGTTTTTGCCCAAAATACCCTGAAAGCCGCATACTTGGGCATGTGGCGGCGTTTAGAACGCAATAGTGTCTCTGATAAATTATGCAGCTGATAGCAGACATGATATACGGCGTGAATGTGATAAACCCGAAATGAGGTGTATTGTGGAGCGAACAACTTGCTCCAGTAGATTATTCATAGGTATGTAATGAGGTCTGCAATTTCTTTTTTTCCAACGATAATTTATTTGAATAGGTCTAGGAGCCAGTGAATATTTTTGCATGCCATTTTAACAAGAAAAACCATATAATCACCACCTGTTCTACATGTGCCGTAGATATGCGTCTTGCGTTATACATATACATATATATATATATATATATATTGTTATGATATGATTTTATTTTTTTATAATGTAGTGATATCAAATTGCAATGTAAATAGATTCAAAAATTTTTGTAAAATTCTATGAAAGAATGTAAAAGAAATGTACAATTGAATTTTCAGAATAGTTAATATGCCCAGTATTTCACTTTCACCTGTATTTTTTCTTTTAATTTACCTCTTTTCTAGCTCAGTTTCGACGCCAATGAACATGAAGAACTCTTTCTCAGCGGTGCAGTTTCTCTGGATCGTAGAGCAGTTTTCCTGATGTCATAAAATGTATTTTGTAGAAAGAACCAATAAAAATGTTTTTAGAACCAAATCTATTACCAACTTTATTCAAATTAAATACCTTTTTTTCAAATATTTTCAATAATTTCAATATATGGAATCTTTGATCATATAGTTTCTTATATTTAATGTCCCTGTACTAGGAGAAATCTAAACTTATGAATAATCATCTAATTTAATAACAGAAATCGTAAATTACTGACAAATATCTGCTCCGTGCAACTAGAACACGCTCTCAGTGCAAACTAAAAACTAAATGAGATACTCAAAGTGTAAACGAACTATCTTGAATTGTCTTTACGCTGAAATTAGTCTTTTTGGGGGTTATATTGTGATGAAAATAGCAAATAAAAGTTCAGGAAGATGAAACTTGCATCATACACATGGATTTGAATGCTTCTCTGGGATTGAATGGGCAGGAAAATGATTCAGATATTGGTACCTTGGATTTTGCAGCTATGGACCATATCTCAGGAACTTTGAACTTGTTGTCTCAGTTACGTTTTCGGTTTCTGCTTCTTACAGTAATAACTCTTTACTTTATTTCGATATTTCAGTTTATATAAAATTTTAATTTTCTTGAAAAATTTCCACACCTTCGCGTCTCTTCTCGTTCTTGTTGATTCTCTGTTGCCATCCCAACACTTTCAGTTCACAAGATTCTTTTTTCCACAAGCCACTCTTCATGAACTAATTTCACCTAATAATAATTACAATTGAGCTTTATATATTGAAATTTTATTAGAAAAAGGTTCCCAAAGTTATTTGAATTGATTTTAGTGACATTTTCAATCCAGATTTTTATCAGATTCCTCTTAAATTACATATCTTGTCTCAGTCTTTCCCAAGCTGTCATTGTGCTTGTTCTGTAGTCTGTTAGTGAATTTCAATGTACAGTGTGTTTCTTAAATGTTTGATTTAGGTGTTTCGAAATGTTTTTGTCAGTCCGTAGTATGATTAGTATGTGATGTTTCTTTGTATTTTAGGCTGTCCAGTGTAGAGTTGTACCTGCCTTGTTTTTTGCCCTGTTCAGAAATCCAACACAACTGAGAAGTTTCCATGGAAAATCATTGGATGTTCATTTTTATGGTGGTTACTTTTGGTTAGCCGAAGTGATGTCGACAAATTGTTGGTAACGTAGAATAGTCAACATATTTACTCTCTCCATAGTTCTAACTCACAATTTTACATTTCTCCTTTTCTTTTGATGAAGTTCATATCATAACAATATATATAAATATATATATATATATATATATATATATATATATATATATATATATATATATATATATATATAAATAATAAATCTTGGAGTTGCAGTCTTGTACTGGTCTTAAAGTAAACTCTTTGTCATTTCGTCAAGCTTTCGGAAAATATTTATTTCCTTCCTCAGGACAACTACAAAAAAAGAATACATAAATGAAGAAAAACGATTGAATCTACTTACATAACTTGTGGAGATTAGCACCAAAAAAGGAATATGAAATGTTCCTCCATTTCCTACTCAATCTGTGAACGGTAGTGCTTTCAAAGTATCCTTCAATGTGGATTTTTCAAATATTGCATATTGGGCATAAGGGCTCCAAGCCCCCCAATCTTTAACGTTTTTATGGTGTTAGGGATGTCCCAAATTCCCCTAATATCTAATTAATCATAATTGTCATTGAAAAAAAAAATTTATGTCCTTTTGAATTTAACCATGTGATTTTGCTATTTTTTCATCTCAATAATTCAATGTAAATTCAGCTGATGATGAACCTATGTAGGTTCGAAACATGTACTGAATCATCGTACTGACATCTTTCGAATATTAAATTGTGGAGACGACTTTGAGTTTTTCTGCATCGTAAATATATTTGTTCGTGATTGGTTTTCGAAATATTAATAATATTGTATCGTTAACCATCTGATGGATTCAAGGTGTCAAAAACCTATTCTTGTGCAGTTCCTCCGATATTTATTAGTCTTCGTTTTTGTCTGACATGTGGAGTGTCATTCTCAATTTAGTGAGGATTTCTGAAATGAGCGCTTTGGTGTATTCGCATTTGGTTGCTAAACTTCTGAAATACATTGGTTCATCGCTTTTTATGTCCTTCAAGGTTTTGAAATATCTCATTGAATTTTGATTTCTGAGTCGAATATACTTAAATCAACATCATTCAGGTAATTATTTGTATTGGTTATGATTTTTGTTCTTGGGGAAGGGTCAATTGTTTCGATTTCGACTTCTGACTGGGCCTGAACCGATATCAACATTGTCAGCAGGTTCAGTGTTTTGAGGATCCTCATTTTGCCTTCACAATTTTTTATTTGTACTTCATTAATTTTCAAAATTTTTGTTATCATAGATGGACCTATAAATATATTATTCTTTTTGTTTCGATTTTGTGAGTTTTCCCTCAAAACTCTTCGGTTGATTTTGAACTATTCACTTGTCACGTTTTATATTTGTTGAGACAACTTGTTGTTTGACTAATTTCCTTAACCTTGAGGTGAGGTGAGTTTTTGTCTGTGTTCTTGCACGTATGCCGCGAACCATTATTTCGGAGAAAATCTTTTTGGGTTTCTTAAGTGGGTATGGCCAAAAACGAATGGGATGTAACCGATTGAACTGTGAATTGAATTATTGTAACCTGATATCGCTTGATAGATCAGGTCTGTTCGACTGGGATGATATTCTTTTAAAGTCCGTGATGTTCAATTAATGATGAATGATGTATCTCAACGGGGCTATTGGATTCGTGATGTCTGGGAGTAGTGAAATTTACTTCGAGCAAATTAAGGAGTTCTTTGATAGTGTCGTTACTCAATTCACAACGAAAGTTTTGATTGCATTGAAAATCATCAGTGAAACCTGAAGCAATATTTTCATAGTCATCGTTTTCTAATAGATTTCCAGACGGTATATTATACTCGTTCTGACAATGATTCGATTCTATATTGTTCTTGTGAGTTAAAATTACGCGGTCCAGAATTTTGAAAGAACTGTCTGTTTGCGTTGAATTTCTGTTGTTGCACTGTTGTGATCTGGGTGAAGAAATTTTTTTCCCGAAATTTTGAGTTGGTAATTGTAATCTGAAATTCAAGTTCGATTGCTATGGTGTTAATTGATTGAGGTTTGTAGACTGTTGCCGTACACATCATGATTTGTTGACACACTCACGGAAAGAATAGTATATTATTTACCAGATGGAAAAAGCCTAACATTCCTGGACGCCTGTGATAGCAACACAGAGTGCAGGAATGTGTAAACATGCATTTTTTCCGCAAATAGTTTAAAATTCAACAGATATTATTTACTCTGAAAATAATTTCATCTATAGATGAATAGTGCTTTGAAATTCGTTATAGAATTACTTGGGTTACTATGGAAACTCTTCACAATCATACATTATGTAGAACACTAGCAACTGTAAGGAAATATCATTCCCTTACAGCAAAGAAATCTTGACTTTTCCTTCAAGGAATTTCGTCTGGAATGTCAAAATTTCCTGATTTGTCTTTCCTCTAGAACATATGAAATTGCAGCTTCCAAAGAGTTTGGATTTCTGCGTCTCACCATGTCTTCTACTATTCAGAAACTTCTTGAAAAAATGTCATCCTATGGACTGAGAGGGAAAGTATTTAATATACTGGAAAGTCATCTATCTGGAAGGGAACAACGAGTGAGTATTGATGGAATAGTAAGTGAGACTAGGACTGTTTCCTATGGAGTCCCACAGGGAACAGTGCTGGGACCACTATTATTTACAATATACATAAACGATTTACTCGAAATGAGAACTAAAGGGAACATATTAAGTTTCGCCGACGACACGACTATTCTCTATGAATCCAATACATGGCAGGACTTGAAAACGCTGGTGGAGAATGATTTCCTGAAAATAGAATCATGGTTCAGATATAATAAGCTGACATTAAATTTTAATAAAACAAAGTACTTACCTTTTTCCTCTTATACCAGCGGCTTACCGAATATGGGTCCGTTGAAAATAGGAGAGAGCTACGAAATACCAGAAGACACATCAGTAAAGTATCTTGGGATCATAATGGATCGCCATTTGAGGTGGGATCTGCAAATTAAGAATGTTGTAGGAAAAGTAAGAGGATTATTACATAAATTCAAATACCTGAGAGATTTTCTTGATATTGGGAATTTAAGAACATTATACCATGCACTAGTCGAGTCTCAGCTGCAATACGGAATAATTGGATGGGGAGGGGTGACTGATACTCATCTAGAAAATTTGAATATTATACAAAAATATATACTCAAAATAATGTATCGAAAAAAACCTACTTACCCTAGTGATGATTTATATAAAGAATCTGGTATACTTGACGTGAGACAACTGTATTGCTTGAATATTTTGAAAAATATTAAAAAAGGTTCCATCACTTCACAGTCCATCAACCATTGCCATGATACTAGAAACAAACAAAAAAGTGTATTCCATCCTCGATGCGGAAAATTTATAGGTCAACGTAACGCACATTATCTTGGACCTCGTCTTTATGACATTCTACCGATAAATATAAAGAATATTGGAAATAAAAATAGTTTCAAGAAAAAAGTGAAAGTATGGATATTGAATGAAAATAGATCTTTTTTTGGAGATTTCGTAAATCAGGCATGATTCTGATATTCATCAATGTTCACTTCAGAATTGAATCGAGTTGTTTTTATGAACCTTGAAAACTATATAATGTCACCCCCAAGTTTTTCTAAACCTATGTTTTTGATCTGGTTTCAATGTGTTGTTTTATATGTTTGTGTTCAATTCATTCATTTTGTTAACAGTCAACCTCCAATATCTGTATATATTTACCACATGTGTACTAATGAGTGCGTTGTACGTTTTACTACATAATTTAGGTTTTTCACTATAAATTTAAGTTTTCTACCACCGATACCAACTATGTATATAGATAAATATTATTCATACTTATGCTCATTCAACGATAGCATGAGGAGTCACACACAAGTGGTATAACAACCTAGAATTGTTATGCACACTTCAGTGACCTATCCATGTTTATCCGCAATGATATTACTCTATGAAATTTTCATTTATGTATACAATTTGAAATTCGAATAAACATTATTATTATTATTATTATTATTATTATTATTATTATTTAAACCACGAATAAACGAATAAATGTTTTTGAAAGAAATTCTGAAATTTGAAAGCACTTTCCTGGATATTCAAATTCTCCGAAATTAATGTTTGGTGGAACGCTACTTCTACTCTTCTGGATTCTTCGTCCGAAAGAAAAAAATTATTCGTTTCTGTAAGGTTTCATTACTATTAAATTTCAGACAAGACTATCCAAACTTCGGAAGATTTCTCAATTATTACCATTAAAGCTTTTCCTGATAATTTTCCAATCACAGCTCTAATTGTGAAAATATTCCTGGATCAACGGGACTCTGAACATTAACATAGGTTTGATTGCAGTTTTCAATTGAAACTCCTAAAGTATCGTCATCATTTCCATCAAAAATCGGTATGGTATCAATATATAGTCTGAGTAATTGATAATTGATTGATGGTTTGGCCACCTGTGAGTTTAAAACTCTATCTGGTTGGTTTTGCATATCATTATCACAATTTATGTCAAGGTTATTGAAATTTAGAATTCGAAATATTAACTGTAGTTTTTTTTTTTGAGTCAAATTGTTAATTCGCATTTTTGTTTTGAACACGTGATTTGTCAGACTCTGCTTTGAGAGGTGGAATTGAATTGGTAGCAATTCATCGAAAAAAAATCTTTATTGCAGATGACAGGGCCAGTCGAACGAACAAACGAAGAACACAATTACTAAAATGGAATAAAAATGTATAACAAAGGGGGTGCGAGTTTGTCAAGATGGTGAGTTATATCCACGACAGCGGGCTTGGTTGATTTTCTCACTCCTTCCCATAACTCAAACACTCCTCGAAACTTCGGCATGTTCAAACTTCAACCTTCCGTTATATCGACTACCATCAGACACTCTTGACATAACTCCAAGGAAGGAAGTTTTCCACTTCTGTTTGTTCCTTTCAATATTTCCGCCAAGCCATACTCGAAGCTCAGAGTGTTCTTTGATTCTGCATAGTTCAAACGGGGATTTGTTTTTCAGGCCAGACGTTTGTTTTCTTGCCTCTGATTTCTAATGCAACTATGCGAGGATAGCACTCACTAATTAGTTCATGAACTTCGAACTCGATATTGCTAATTGGATTTTTATTTCACTTACAGATGACCAAACCCACTACATGCCGGTATATGTTTTTTACTCACTTACTCGACTATTCCAATACATGTTCATGTCTTATGGAAAATAAATGTTATTATTAGGTATTATTATTATTATATCTGTAATGTCATTGGGGAGAGTTGATAGTGGCAATGACTCGGAAACAATGTATCAACTGAAAATATCGTCAGAAGAAAACATTTTTTGTAACCGCCCGAATAAGACCATCTTATATTCATAAACTTTGTAAACAAATTAGTCTATTTCAGGATATTGCTCTATTATCATGTGTTTTGTAACGGAATGTGGAGAAACTGACCTAGTACTAAAAATGAAATGACTATTCAACCACTGAATACAACAAAATCTGCTAACTGCCAAATATCGGTATCTGTATTCTTTCTGAAAGGCCATATCGATTCTAATTTGAAATATAAACAAACAGTTTCCCCACCCTATCTCAAAATTCTTACTATTGAAATGAACTTGATTTATTCATACGTCGACGTTTAACTTCATACTTTGATGGAATAAGCTGAGTTCAGTTCAGAAGATGCTCGAAATAGTTGCCTTAAACGTCTTGGACATAAGAACATTCACGTCGAACATTTTCGAGGACGATATTTCCACAAATATATATATATATATATATATATATATATATATATATATATATATATATATATATATATATATATATATATATATATATATATATATATATATATTATTCTCTGTCATTCATTCAATATTGAAGCAGGTTCAGTTTCGTACACCTTTTGCTTCAAATTGACCCATGAAAAGAGTCTGAAGGTGTCAAATCTGCCAAGTGGGCTGGCCATTCCGAAGGACCTCGATGGCCAATCAAACGACCATGGACAGTGTTATCCAAATAGTTTCTCACTTGTCTGGGGTAATTTGGTGGTGCTCCATCTTGTTGAAATAATAATATCCATATCGGGGCATGGCCCAGCTCTTCAGGTTGACTGACAGTCATTCGATATCTGAACTCAAGCAACGCCGAGCGCGGTTAGTACTTGGATGGGTGACCATACAGGGAAATACCGTGTCGAAAGCCCGTACAGCTGCAGCGGAATAGCATATCATATCTCGCAGACAATATATCAATGAGCAAAAGATATATTGAGGATATGCCGGTCCCGAGTCCATGGATGTTGGGCTCGTTAAAGATCCCTACCTCTGGTTGGAATACCAGAGGGTTCGGCAAAATTTCCGGTTGGGGGAACTGTGCTCACCGGCGTCGGTAATTGGCCTTGGTAGCGGAAATAGGCCGATGTTAGATAAAGAATTAAAAAAAAATATCCATATCGAATCAATTACGATTAACTGCGACGAATTCGGTCTTTAGAGGATCAACAGTACTTTTCAGCATATTCAAATAGTTCCCCTGTTTAATTTCGTTCAATTGACAATTTTGGAGATAGTTCATTCACGTGGTACCTATCTACTTGTGAAATCGAAAACTGAATTTGTAGTTGGTGAAGATATCGACTTCATATTCTAGGGTTGTAAAGTATTGTCACAGAAATTCCTAGCGCCGGCTCTGTCGGTTATAAATGAAAATTAGTGAGACGGTTCGAAGGAAGATCATTTACGAGAGATGTCGCGTCAATTGTAGAATGTTCGACCATAGGATTCATCTGAAGGATTCTCCATTAATGTGACCGGGTATAAATACGGGATACACTCGCCGAGAGAGTTTATCAGAGCGTTTAGTACAGACCGTTGGATAGTTAGCGGAGCAGTTTGAATGTTTGTATTGTATTGTGATGAAGATGTGTAATAAAAGTAGTGAAGTATTGTTTGGAGTTTTAATCAACGAACCCAATGGAAATATTGTAACAGTATTTTTCAGGAGCTTCAAAATCATGTATCACCAGACCCCCTTTTCCGTTATTTTTTTTCCAGATGGTGCATAGCCGCCATCTTGAAATTTTTGTCAATTTCACTCCAAAATATAGTATTTATGCATCAATTTCATTATACCAAATATCAATTTTTTGAGTTGGCCTTTGAAAGAAATCAAATAAAAGCACTGTATACAGTGTGGTCCACTAAGTCTGCAACAGATGGAAAACTTTTTTATTATCGATTTCTCAGAAAATTTTATTCTTGACGAAAGTTGGAGCATGTTCCAAAACTATACCAAGTATAACTGAAATGGCTTTATGACAATCACCATACAGGATAGGCCAAAAAATATAAATTTCGTTCAAGAGTAAAGTACCCTATTTCAGAAAATATAGCAATATGTTGAGGAGAAAAGTTGCTTAGAATTAAAAGTTATGTTCAGGTACGAAGTCATGGCCTGCTATTCGAATTTTTTTTTCTTTTGGAAAATTTTGAATTACCCCTGTATGATACATATTTTTACTAATATGTATTTGAAGTAGCTACATTCGAATCGGTTTGGAGTATTTCGTATTGAATTAAAGTGAATTTGTATAATTTACATGGATTTGTATTTATTTAGGTGACCGTCAACTTCTTGTTTGTTGCAACGATATTTAACGGAACTCTAAAATGACACAAATATTTTTATGTAGTTAGTAAAGTATTTGCCTCGTTAAAAAAAGTATTTGTGTTATTATAGAGTTCTGTTAAATATCGTTGCAACAAACAAGAAGTTGACGGTCACCTGGAAAAATACAAATCCATGTAAATTATACAAATTCACTTTAATTTGATAAGAAATACTCCAAACCGATTTGATTGTAGCTTCTTCAAATACATATTGAATCAAAATAATAAAAATATGTATCATACGGGGGTAATTCAAAATTTTCCAAAAGAAAAAAAAATCGAATAGCAGGCCATAACTTCGTATCTGAACATAACTTTTAATTCTAAGCAACTTTTCTCTTCAACATATTTCTATATTTTCTGAAATAAGGGTACTTTACTCTTGAACCAAATTTCAAATTTTTTGGCACATCCTGTATGGTGATTGTCATAAAGCCATTCCAGGTACACTTGGTATAGTTTTGGAACATGCACCAACTTTTGTCAAGAATAAAATTTTCTGAGAAATCGATAACAAAAAAGTTTTCCATTTGTCGCAGACTTAGTGGACCACACTGTATACTAGTATCTGTACTCAGTTCGAGAGCTTCAAACCTGATATTGCTAATTGGATTTTCAATTCGCGTATATGCAGGACCAACCGGAGCAGGAAATTAAAACTAGCTGACTCTCTCTGATATTCATGTTACATACATCATAACACCGCACATGTTGTTCGGTAGCATTACACTGTAGACATAGCGGCACACGTTGATTGTAATTAACAAACATGTCATTATCGGTTGCCGTGTTATTGCATAGAGGAAATTGTGGAATTCAAATAGATATTAAAAGAGATCACGTGTACATAAAGGTGAAATGCATTTTCAAAGAATACTACTAACAGAGCTCACTTATCTATATTCATAAGGAAAACGGGTTCCAAAATCATTGTGTGTATCATTGAACTGACGACAACTTCACAAGCCGATGGTAGGTATATTGATAGACCGTTGGCCCATGACACAAACATTGTTGATAATCTATGTTCGTATGCCCTTTTGCTGATATACTCAGCAGGCTTGGGAAACCGGGAAAAAGTGCCTCCAAGCGTCTGTGACCAGTCCTTGCACCTGCTGACCTCCACTTCCGGTTGAAAAAAAGGGTTAAGTATTCGATGAACGAGGAAGCTCAGCCATGTGGATACATTATCGTATCTTGCAAAAATAACCGGGCGCTAGCCGGTTTGCATACGTCTAGGTCGCTGCCGGAAGGATGCATACGAACCGGAAGTGGCAATTTCCCACTGGTGATGGACGATGATCGAGGAAAGTATGCCCTTTCGTGGAACGACTCCTTTCGACCCATTAAACACTATCCGACATTTGCATACGATTTCGGAAAGGGCATCTCGATTTATGCCAGCATCAACTAACCGGAATAACCTAGAAATAGTCGATAATTGAGGAAATGTTGGAATTTTGACCACGGTTAGCAGAAGTGAAAGTATTTATCAAATAATGGTTTGCATACAATTTGCGCGGTGCCAACATTACTTAATTAATTCCCAAATTTTCAATAAAAGATAATGTTTATTTTATGTTTTTTGTCCCGCTGAATCCAAATATACCAATTATTTCACCTTGAAGATCGCGCTACTATTGTTTATTAACAATTTAAAGTGAAAAAAGTGGAAATTACCCCTCCCATTAAGGACCACAAGTTTTTTCCCCCGATAAACCCATTTCCAGGGTTTTCCACTGAGCAAAAGGCACATCTATTTGCGAGTGTCCAAACATGGTCGATAGTGTGTAAATGAGTTAAATCAGGGCTTACTACATTAATATTTCCAAAAACACAATCGGACCTTAAAAAAGTCGGGAAAATATTAATCTCCCATTGTACGAGTGGGATCGATTCATTCAAACTTGCCCGCCAAACTCAACGTCCAGATGTCCATGTGAATCCAGCCTTAGCGATTCGCATTCTTTTCGCGGAGAAATAGCGATTCGTTTTTTTTTTTTCGAAAGGGCAGACGATCTATAAACCGGGGCACTGAAGTACTTGCCCCGCCCCTGAACCTTCAGTTTCTTACCGATTCAGAGAGCATCCTCTCGTTAGTTTCAAAGCTATAATTATATATATAATATATAATTATATTATATATAATAATATATATATATATATATATATATATATATATATATATATATTACATAATTGACAATTCCCACAAGCGAAAATTGTTTTACTCTTGGACTCTGTAAGTTCCCTCATATAAATCTACATATTCACTCAGTTTGTATTGTATTGTATTGTACATATTTTTGATACAGAGTCGTACAGATACCTAAGACATGAAAAATCCGCTTTTCGTAGGAATTGCTCATTTATATGTTAGTCCGGTCAGTTGATGCTGGCATAAATCGAGATACCCTTTCCGAAATCGTATGCAAATGTCGGATAGTGTTTAATGGGTCGAAAGGAGTCGTTCCACGAAAGGGCAATACTTTCCTCGATCATCGTCCATCACCAGTGGAGAATTGCCACTTCCGGTTCGTATGCCTCCTTCCGGTAGTGACCTGGGCGTATGCAAACCAGCTTTTGTTACTTAAAATGTCGTATTCTATCGGCACCGAGATTGGCATACGAACATAAATTATCGCCTATTTCTAGGTTAGTCCGGTCAGTTGATGCTGGCATAAATCGAGATGCCCTTTCCGAAATCGTATGCAAATGTCGGATAGTGTTTAATGGGTCGAAAGGAGTCGTTCCACGAAAGGGCATACTTTCCTCGATCATCGTCCATCACCAGTGGGAAATTGCCACAGCGACCTAGACGTATGCAAACCGGCTAGCGCCCGGTTATTTTTGCAAGATACGATAATGTATCCACATGGCCGAGCTTCCTCGTTCCTCGAATACTTAACCCTTTTTTTTTCAACCGGAAGTGGAGGTCAGCAGGTGCAAGGACTGGTCACAGACGCTCGGAGGCACTTTTTCCCGGTTTCCCAAGCCTCCTGAGTATATCCCCAAAAGGGCATACGAACATAGATTATCGACAATGTTTGTGTCATGGGCCAACGGTCTATGAGTATCAAGAAAGGTAAGCAGATTTGACCGATTGAAAACCAATTATTGTGTGAAATCGGTAGTGCTCAGCGGTCGTGATTGTTTTTTACACGATATCCTAGAAATATTTTCCTAGATTGAAATAAATTATTTTTCAATCGATAACCGAAGAGTCAGATGTGACATTTATATATTCGTGCCACCATTTTTCGCTATCCAAATTGCATTTATCATCAAGAACCAAGAACCAAGATGTCTTCGAAGACGTTCACATGACAACATTCAACTTTATTGGCGTACATAATCAGTTGTTGAATTCCACATATTCATTATAGTATGAAAACCTTGGTAAGAAATTCACTTACTTGGCTTAGCAACCAGTAAACACGACTAACTAGTTAGACAAAAGATACCGTAAATTATTGAGAAAGCTGGATAGTGCAAAACAATATTTTTCTACTCCCACTGGCGGCTGCCAATAAATTACAATATACATGTATTGAAAGTGAGTCATCACGTTACGGCTGTCAGGAGGGTAAATAAAGAAAGTGCAATACGTGACTCGGGGATGAGGCCAATTACGTGCACTAGCGATGTACCGCACTCGGCTGATACCTGGAGCTCAGAATATATCGTTACGTGATATATTTATTTTACATAGAGATTCAGACAAAAGGAAAGCCCTGTAATTTTCGAAGAACACCGCGTAAATTTAGGGATAGGATGTAGGAATTAACATTCATATTGAATTTTTGAAGATTGTAAGCGCCAGGAAAAACTTCCCTCAACAAGGAGTTCGAAAGCTCAGCTGTTCTATTGAAAAAAGATCCCCGTGCAAGAGAGGTTCGACAGGTCTTCAAGCTCACAATAAAGGGGTGGGAATTCTGTACTCATCAGGTCATCCGTGCTGATACTGCCAAGGGTGTAACGATTGACGACAAATCAGAAGAGCACTGACCGTGATAATCTATAGAAGAGAGACAAGTCTCTGACCCTTCTACGATGCTCCTCTCGGTATAATCGATGAAATTTCCGCTGCGACATGTAAGATACGGTTATTGGCCTATGGCCACAAAATGTATGTGCAATAGTCTTCGATGAGATCATTCCGTAAAAAAAATATCAGATCTTCAACCTGAAGTAATCATATTGCACAAATCGTCAATTAAAAAAACTGATACAAGAAGAGAAGAAAAATTTAATTGTTAACATACTAGAGGGGCACGAATCCATTATAGAACTTATGCGTACCGTTGTTTGATAATTCATAAATATTGGTTTCATTTCATCAGCAAATAAGCGAAGTATAGAGGTAGTGATTCGAATTGTTCAAAAATCTCATCTGAATCTTTTTTGGAGAAAACTGAATAGGCTGAATTGAAATGATGAAATTCTGACAGAACGACAATAAGGAAATCAAACTTGTAAAACTGGCCTACCTAAAGGGGATCAGACTGAACTTGGTTGGTGGGTGAAGGAGAAAATCAACAGGGAAAACATTCAAGTCTTCTACACTTGTATTGATAGTTCATCTCTTGATTTCTCATTCCATTATTTTCTCAATTTCAATTTCCTCATTTGTTTTTTTAGGAGAGTTAGTTGATTCGGAAAACTAAATTACTTTCACTACCGCTCAAAACGAATGATTGTCAAGCACATTCAAACAATCGATAGTTGGTTTTGATCCGAATTCATGTTTTGCTTTGTTTATTCCTACGTTGATTTCGAGTTAATTTCCAAGTTTTTTCCCATATCCGATGAAAGGAATACATTTTTCCATCTCAAGCAATTCCGAAACATAAAAATATATTCATCTTCACGATTCAGCAATTGTTGTCTGGTTCATAGATCCAACCTTTAGCTTTTACTTTGAGACAGTTATTCCACTGCTAAAGAATGAAAACAAAACATTGAAGTAAAAGTGTCTCTTTCATTGGTTAGCATTGTGAAAACTTTTTCGGAGTGAAAGTAGAAGTTTGGTATTCAAACCAAGCCTCAGAGCCTGTCCAGATGATGCGTTTTACGCGCGTTATTATGCTGGGGCGGACTTGAATTTCGTGCCAGTTATGAACATGGAGTTGGAAACGTCGTACACGAAGAGGAAGTCGACGATTTAACGTGACATACGTGATAGAATGACGTATATTATGTTCATAACATTATACCCAAAACGCTTTTCTTCGAAATCACCAGCATCACAAAAAATTTCAACTTTTCCTTTCCAGTTCCTACGTTCAATGACTCTGTTAGAATAATCTGAAGATTACATATCCTATACAGGGCTTTTCATGATGAGCGTTAATTAGCCATTTCTGGCAAACTCTTCGAAGGATCAACCTAAAAATGTCACAGTATGCATAAATCAATATGACCTGCATGCCTAAAATACTATTTCCCTATACCTATCTGTTACCGTTTAGAAGATATAAATTGATTTATATATTTTTTTTACCAAACATGAACTTTTATAAATGCTGATAATCTCGAACTCTCTTGGACTAAAACGATCAGATTTGAAATGGAGTGGAGTGATACTATGAGGATCTTCACTCCGAGTCATATTTTTATTTGCCTCATACAGGGTCTTCAAAAAATGCAGATACTTTGATCTCATGAAAAAATGAGTGGAACTCGATTTTTTCAAATGGACACCCTGTATATTTCAACATTTTTGAGCTCTACATTCAATTTTAGATTGACTTTGTTCAGTTGATACTATTTCTGTTTTGAACCGTTTTCGAGATAAAATGTTTCAAACAGAACTGACGTGGGTTTCTTGCTCGTTTTCTTGAATTCATCACATATTTTGGATATTCCAAATATTTTTATACTCAGTAATATTCCTTTTCGATCCACTTATTCAACTGTCTCAGATCAGTAAATTCGAAATTGGTATGTACCTACCTTAGAAAAAGTTACAATTTGTATACATTGAGGTATTGGTCTCTAACGTACAACAGTGCACATTAATATTTTTTAATAGTGTGCTTTGGAAAAATAAATAAACCAATTATTCAACGTCAGAATTTTTTCGTGAAGCTGGTAATTCCGAAAAAAAGGGTTTTGGGAATAATGTTAAAAACATACTATGCGTCATTCTGTCACGTACAATAGTAAGCACGTTAAAGGTACGCGTCCATAGGTATGCATCGTACGTATCGTACGGACCGTATGAAGGTAAGCGTCCATAGGTACGCATCGTACGTATCGTACGGATCGTACGAAACGGATTTTAGAATTATTAGTATAGTAAGTTATACATATGCGTCCACTGACCGGCAGCGGACGGATCGCACGTATCGGTCCGTCGGTAATGCCGATGAAATTTATCGAAGGGGCAACTTTTCCGACTGGTGCGGATGACAACATGCGGATTGCCGATAAGTGGACGCATGTCACAATAGGTAGTCACTGGTCGCCTCACAGATCATTTGAATTTTGTTACAATTCGACACTAAGTACACACACGTGCTTTAATTATATTTGTTTTTACGCATATCATGGAGCAAATCAGTGAATAGTGTATGATATCCTCCAAATTGTGATCTTTTTTTGAATATGTCATGTATCCACAATCTATGTCTTCTCTTATTTCCCCTCCTTTCTTCTTCATCTAATAACAAAGCAATAATGACAAGTTCTTCATCACTTTCCATGATCGGAAACATTACACACTGTAATGTTTCCGATCGTCAACTCACTACGAAAATGCGAATGTTACTTAAAAGCCGACCGTCGCATCGGCAATCCGATCGCTACGGATACAGTGGACGCACTACCACAAATCGATCCGTTTTATACGATCCGTACGATACGTACGATGCGTACCTATGGACGCTTACCTTTCGTCGACTTCCTCTTCATTTACAACGTTTCCATCGACGATATGCAAGCCACAACACAACCAGTGTATTCGACTCCATGTTCATAACTGTTCATAACATGTTCATCTGGACAGGCTCTAGCCTTGTTTTCTCTACGCCTTTCTTCCAGACCAGCACAGTTATTCACGGACTTGTCAACCACGAAACGTAGTAGAATCATTCTCCTTCATGACAGAGAAACATTTTCAGGAGAAAAACATTTGCCCTATTGAGAGATTGACCTCGGGATTTCTCGGTCAAGAGTTGGACGCTAAAACGCACTGCGCCAACTTGGTTTCCTCATTCCATTCATTCCACCGAAACATGTTTCCCTGAATAAATAATCAACAACGACAAAATCAGAGGAGTAATTATCAATTCCAGCCCGAGAAAAACATCCCTCGATTGAAAATACCGCGCGTTCGCAGACATTATCGGCCATTACGGCATTTTCCAGATCTCGTCGCGACCAAATCTCGAATCATTAAAATTTACTTCGTCAGCAGAACGGGACGAATCGAATAACGCAACGAGTCGTGATTTTCTCCTTTGCCGCGTTTTTTCTTTCATCGTGCTTCTGCTGTTTTTTCGCCACTCGAAACAGTGGATCCCCCCCGCGCGTGCTAACTCGATGTAAACAAGCATCGAGGGTTCAGATTTGAATTTTGTTCTGGAGTTGCTGACACAAAAGGGACAATTTTCGTGTGTGAAACAGATGTTTCCGTACTGTTTGAAATATATTATTTTGTGGTGGATGTTACCTTTCACCGAAGGTTTTTCGCGTTTTTAACCTACCTTCTGAAGAAATTGAGAATCAATCCTGGAATCTATACAAATTCAGAAGGAATGTTATGTCAGATCAGAATATTTGTATTTGAAAGGGATTTAAAGGGATATATATATATATATATATATATATATATATATATATATATAATACGTTTCAAAAAGATTTATATTGACAAAAGATATGAAAGGACAGACAAAACTAGTGTCACTCAGCATGCTCTCGATGATGACCATAGGATTGGAGAAAGCAATCCGAGATACATCAAACATCATCTTCGACTGAAATTTTGCAAAAGAATTGTTTCTGTGATTTGAATTCGGAAAGTTTCTTATAGATATTAACCTTTTCATCTATTTACAATTCCTAACTGTGATGTCACTATTTAATGAATTGAAAAACATATCAACCAACCTCTCTATTGATTTCCCTGAAGATTTAAAAAAAATAACGAAAGCTTGGAATAACCTCTATGAAAGAGTACCCTTTTGACTTGCTACTATCCCCCTTTGCATCTGATTTTGATGTATTGAATATGGAAAATATATCTGATCATTTTCTTGTTTACTGTTCTCTGAACATTCAAAGAGATAAACAGATTACCACTTTAGTGTGATATACGAGATTTTTCGGATTTTCATAATACCGCATTTTTGAATGATCTACACTCTATTGACTGGTCTATCATTTCTGCCTATGACGATGTTGATGATATGATCAATACTTGGAATCATTTCGTAATTGAACTCTTTGATAAACATGCACCCATTAAATCTGGGAGGATAACCAAAAGTCCGGCCCCTTGATTAACTTGAAATTAATGATGGAGCTGCGGGATGAAGCCTTTCCTAAATATAAAAAACATAGATCTGACTCGTCTTTTGCATACTATGAAGAATAACGAGACCTTGTGAACTCAACTATCAAAGCTGAAAAAAAAGGGTTTCTTAAGTTCAAGGCTAAGGACCAACCCGAAGAATTCTGGAGATGCTCTCCAGACTATCTTAACATTAATAGAAAGAGGTCGGATCCTTGTGTTGGATTTGACGATCCTAATCGTCTAAATGATTATTTAATCGATAGTATACCGCCCTGCGGTACGAATGAATACACCCACTTATTGAAAAAATATTCAGAAAAAAATGTTGATTGTGTCATTGAATTTGAACCTGTAACTGTTGAACAGGTGGAAAATATTGTACATAGTATGAAAACTAATGCCTGTGGAGCAGACGAAATAAACCTAAAGATGCTGATAATGCTCTTACCACATCTGTGTGAATCATTGACGTTTATCATCAACTCCTGCCTAGCTAGTAATACTTTTTCGGATGCATGGAAAAAATCATTCATTCATCCCATCCCCAAATTGAATAACCCTACACAAATGTCACACTTCAGACCTATCAATATCCTTCCCACCATATGAATAATTCTTGAAAAGATATTTGCTATTCAGATCAAAGACGTGCTTGATGATAAATAAATATTACCTAATATACAGTCTGGCTTTCGCCATGGATACAGTACTACAACTGCACTTGCAGCAATTACTGATGACATTTTTAGAGCCAGTGACCAAAAACATAGTACGATATTGATATTAATTGATTATAGTAAAGCCTTCGATACAATAGATCATCATTTGCTTTATGTAAAACTTAAACTTTTTGGCATAGGGGAATTAGTGGTGATATTTGTTGAGAGTTACCTTGGGAGTCGGAGCCAACAAACGACAGTAAATGGAAAGATACCTGAAAGTAGAAATATATCGCGAGGTGTGCCTCAGGGAAGTATACTTGGTCCGCTCTCATTCTCAATATATAACTCGGACTTTCACAAATCCTTGAAGCTTTGCAAGATCCACCGGTATGCTGATGACACTCAGATCTACGAATCCTTTTACCCGTCTGATTTTAAAACTTCTTGTGATGCAATTAATTCCGATCTCAAGTACATTTTCGAACTGTCTCAAGCTCATAGTCTTCAACTGAATGAAATTAAAATGCTAATTCTTGGATATAAAAACAATGAAATTATAAATAACACTGCCCTTAAAATTTCGAATAATGATAACCTTTTGAGTATCGCACCCAAGTGTAAAAATTTAGGAGTTTATTTCGACAACGACCTCAGATTCAGTTAACATGTGACTCATTTGGTAAAAAAATCTTATGCTATGCTCAGAATGATGTATATACATAAAGAAATATTCAACACTGAATCTAAACTTTAACTTTGTGATCCTCTAATCTCATCAAGTCTCACCTACTGCGATATTGTGTATTGGCCGACTCTAACAGTAAAAGACAAAATGAGTTTGCAAAAAATCCTGAATTCTTGTATAAAATACTGTTACAACCTAAGAAAATATGACCACATTAGTGAATCATTTAATAAATCCAAATGGTTGAGATTAGAACCCAGAGTTGTTATGCATCTGTCAAATTCAATATATAAAATCTCTAAATACAATAGCCCCATTCATTCAACGACTAAGTTATTGAAAGGTTCTGATATACATACTAGGACCACAAGATCTAGAGAGATGTACACTATTTCCCCACATTCTGGTGCTATGTTTCAGAAATCATTTTCCTATGTTGCAGTAAGAATTTTCAGTGCCCTACCTGAAGGTGTTAAGTGTGCCCCTTCTCTTCTAACTTTCAAGAAGCGTCTCAAGGCTTATCTATATGATCCCAATACTGTAATGGTTGGAGATTTTTTTATTCACTAGCTTTTCCAATGACGACACTCATCCCTATGCAATCATCATTTTTCTGTACAGTAAAATTTCACATCACCGAAGTTACTTCATTTAATAGTAATAACATAAGTATGTGTGTAATCATTTTCTACTTTATATTTGAAGTGTTTTTTTTTGGCATATGTATGTATAACTTCTGTTCGAGCATATACCAAATGCGGAGTATGTGTCAATTATATATCAATTTTATATCATCCTGTTGGTAATCTGAGGGGTTGTATTTATATATATATATATATATATATATATATATATATATATATATATATATATATATATATATATATATATATATATATATTAGTTCTTACTATTATTATTTCGGATTGTGGTAGGTTATAAATCTCGATTCCAGTTCAGTGAATTTGAAAGCAACATCTGGAAGAAAAACTTATCTACGAATTTCAGAGATTTTCACGTCGACTTTCATGAAAAACTGGAATACTCTGACTCACCTTGTCGGTGACTATATGTTTCAAGAGCTGTTTCTGATCGAGCTTACCTGAAAATAAATAGAAAATAATTAATGTGTGGGGTAAGAAATAGAATGTGGCATATTTATCATGCATCAGTTGAGCTGACAATTCCATGAAAAAGTAAAGTGAAACCATCATTCAAATATCTTGCTTTACAGCAGACTGATCGATCAACTGATGATTTTGTTCATATTCTGAAGGAGTTTTCAGTCTATTGTACCTCAATTTCCGTAAAGAATTTTCCAGTCATATCAAATAACTGAATGAAATTTGGAAATTTGTTTTCACATCGTTCTTATAATAGTGAGGACTACACGTTGATACTTCTTTGAGATTACTTGTCAACTTCCATATAGTAACGACGAGAAGGTGAAGACATTACATATCGATAGAAAGAACTAGAATTTCACATCTTTCAATTCCATACGAAAAACCATCAATATATTCAATCCGGTCATTTCAATGATGTAGTCACGCAATATAGTGAAATACGTAAACTCAAAAAATAGTAACTCACGTGGGAAGTCTGGAAATTAGAGTTTTTTGAAACAAGTAAACAAAATTTCAATTCCAAAACCTCAAGTCGAAAAAAAAGTTTCAGGCAGTGTTGCATACACTATTTTTTGTAAGCTGGATATAATAACAAATTATTGAAACACATTTATTCACTATATTCCAAAATTTCGAACAAAGACTTCCTATTTGTTTCAAATATTGAGAGTCGAAGGAAAGATAGGTACTAAAGAAATTTAAATTTTTCCACATTATTGAGTATGATTCAATTTGTTTGAAGTTCTTTCCAATGACAACAACGATGTGATTCTTCCCGGCCCTGCTCAAGAAGTACGAACTTTCTGGACTAGGTCAGAAAAATGCTACTCCATCGAAGCAAAAGCGTTCGGGAAGTAGGATATAGGAATTGCAATCCAGCTGAATTTTTGCAAGAATATCCTGATCCAGCTGGATCTAGCAAAATAAGGGATCAAGGTAAATACATGAATGTAATGAATTTTTTTCTAAATTCATTCAATCAGGCTTCTTACTAAAAACTACTTAAATAAGAACGATATCGATTCTGGTTTGGTTTCTCAATTATTTGTTATTTGGGATAGAAATAAATGACTCGAAATTACAATTTCAGGGTCATATTTCATGAAATGGAAAATATCGATTACAACATCGAAAAAAATTCCTGCAAGTAAAATATTAATGATAATTATCTTAGGTATATATTGGAATTAGGGCGTATTATAGGGGCATTATGTACCGAGTGCACCAATTTTATTCGGTTAAAATGTGTACATATCGATGATTTTCTCAGCAGATGACTTGAGTGTATGATAATTTGCTCAAAAGCAAAATCTTGGAAATGATGGAAAAACACGCATTTTGGTCGATTGAGCTTGTTGCGGAAGGAATGAACGATGAGATTAGAAACTTTGGTGTAAAAGTTGAAAACTTTTCCTAGAGATCAATTACCCTAACACCAAAATGATATTTTTCCACTCGACGCGCGTTTCGCTAACAAGGTTAGCATCTTTATGAGAAGAAAATTGATACTGCTAATTGTTGCGGGAGGGATATATGTTGAGATTATTTCCAGAAAAATCATAAACTCAGAATACTTCGAAAGCGAACACGGGAACAAATTATGCCAATAGGTTCTACAGCTGATTTTACCGGTTGAGGATTGCCGATTATATTAATCATTCATCAGCGGAGGATTTCAGAACAAATGTTTATCCATGCTTTATCGATGCAAACTTTCAGGCTGAAGAAACGTTCCAGCATACTGAGCAAACTGTTTAGTCGGGAATCAAACGAAATTTCTAGCCTCTTTTACCTGGCATTTTTTTGCAAGAACATGTTGCCTTGCTGTGTTGCAAAAGGAGTCTATCAGAGACAAAAAGTAGCTAATTTCGAATTTTATAGATTAGCGGATCCTCGCCGCCGGTATGCTGGAGCCAGCTGGATTGGCTGGATCCAGCATTACGATCCCTAGTAAAAACTTTCCAGATGGTTGCCAAGAGATATATATCTCAATGCGCAGAAAACAAAATTGACCCTCGTTGGGTGCCAATTCCTTAGTTGAATGTATCAATATGTCGTTTACTGTAGTGTGGACAACAACAATTATTCGTGTAGACTTCACGACATGAGTTATAAGAATTATTCAATGAGATTCCTTGCAATTCGTATGAAATAATCTGAAAATTGGCCACACTCATATCAGCAGATTGTGATAGTACGGCACCTGCTAATCATTTTTCTAACGAGGCAAAAAAACTTCGTATTTACCCTCACGCAAGTGAAGTTCGAATATTTGTTTCGATACTGGAGTGGAGCTGGAGAGGAGTGCGTGTCAATCATTCTAAGGTGTCTACAGAAACGATAAACGAACGAAAATAGGAGTATATTGGTGCCGCATAAAATGGCTATATACTGGTGCTTTCAGTGTTGCGATATTGTTTCAGACAAACCTGTAGACAGGGTGTAGTTGTTCAAAATTACGCCTTAAGGGTGCGCCTGTGGTTGAAATTCCTAAAAATTTTCGAGATCACTCGATCCATGGAACACGTTGTTGTCAATACAGATCACTTTTGGTTAGAACAGAGAATAGAACGCGAGATCAATCAATTAACGTGAATAATATTCGGCTGAATTGTGATACTACATCTAAACCGAGCTTTTGAATTAAGATCACAATATTATATTGCTCAAATAAATATATCAACACTCAACTATTTTTTTTTCAGCACATAAACCAGAATTCGCAACGACATAGCCACTTGGGAACACAGGACGTGCACACGACTGTCATCTCAACTGCGAGAGTGACGATACCTGGCGAATTTTTCCAGTTATTACTGCGGTCTACGTCATCAAATCTTGTTCAAGTTGGCTGAATCGGTCGTCTGATTTGCTGACAATTTTTCATATGGAGTGAAAACACCAGTATATAGCCACCTTAATGCCTCACTACAATACTTATATTTTTGTTAGTTTACTGTTCCTTCGAAACTCTGGTATGATTGACATGCACCTCCAGCTCCAGTATCGGAACTATTCGAACGTAACTGAAGATTCCAGCATTATATTCAACCAGATTTTTGAACTGTGTTTCCAACAGTATTTTACGCAACGAAAACCCGGTTCATTCACCGGAATCTGAACACACACCTGATGAATGGGGAAATTCCTACGCTAACGGTGTTTCGAGCGACTCGCTTATGCGAAAGAGAAACTCTCCATTAACCGTTCCGCCAGATTCGCTCGTTCGAACGCAAAAAGACCGAGAAATCTTTCGAGTTGAAGTTGCCAACCTTCGCGGAGACGTCATCCGCACCGAGTTATGACATCGGAAGGGGGGGGGGGAGGCTGCGAGGAATTTCGAGCGGAAATTACAGTCAGAAAGGTGGAAGTGACGAGGGGTGATGGCTGGGGGCAGAGACAGGACATCGGCTTGGAACTTCTGTGAGAAGCGTGACGTTAGGACTGAAGTTGGTTTTGAACTTTGCTGAATGATTGGGAATATTAGGAAACATTGGTGATCCTGGACTTTATCTTTTCTACTCGTAAATGTATAGATGGATACAAAATATCACCAGTACTTTATATAACTTTTATCCTAAAATCCTTCGTTACCAAGTTACGGGCCCTCGAAGTTACAAAATGGAAAACGTTTTTCATCGATAAATATTCAAGTGAATATTCAAAATAACCCAAATTTTGGTTATTGACTTAACGAATGAATTGCTTTGATGAGCTTCCATGCAGAAGTCAGTTTTTTGCTACAAGTTAGAAACGGACTACCCCGATGGTCCAAACTTTCGAATGACAGATATTTTCAATATTTTTCGATATCAGGTTACCTAGACAACTTTCTGAATGGAAGTAATCGTGTGGCAAATTGATCTGAGCAACGATTTTTGATAAAAATGCAATTTCCTTGATCACCTCAACAACCTCCACCCAAATATAAAGTTCACAATGGAAATCGAAAGCAATAACTCCCTTCCATTCTTAGATGTCCTCATAACAAAAACCAATAACTCCTTCACCCACACGGTCTACAGGAAACCAACACACACAAACCTATACCTTAAGGCAAACTCCCACCATCATCCAGCACAAACCAATTCCGTTGTAAATTCCCTCATCCACAGATCTATCAACCCCACAGAACTCCATAACAAACCACAGGAACTAGCCCAAGTCAAATCAGCCCTTCTTCAAAATGGATTCACAGACCATCAAAATGACAGATCCATCCGCCGCCATCAAACTTCTCCTTCCATTCCCAGAGACCGAACAGACAACAATGTTCCCCACAAAGCTTTCCTTCCCTACATTAAAGGTTTTACTGACAAAATTGGCCGAATTCTCAAAAAACAGGACATAAAAATGATATTTACAGCCAACAATAAAATCAAAATTGGACAAAATTGTCAACGAATCACAGGGTATATATGAAATACCATGTTCTGATTGCCATAGAACATATGTAGGCCAGACCAACAGACATGTGACAAGTAAAGTACACAAAGATCAACTTGCTGTCCGAAAATAAGACCAAAACTGTCCAAACATCATCAAGAGACAGGACACAATATAGACTTTGAGAACACTAAGACCATCGCCACAGCAAAAACACTACAAGCTCGTATAATTCGCGAGGCCATCGAAATCGAGAAGCGACCTTCCTGCTTAAATAAACGTGTCGACGGCCAGAGACTTCCAACTGCATGGAAACCCCTAATTTCCAGATGCCCAGTCCCCATCAAGACATCCAACGGTGCTTTAGCAGCACCCGCTGCTATAAATACCACCCAACATCCCTCGATACCCCAGTTCGATCTAAGGAGTAGGCAGATTGAGACCTTAGAAAGAACTCGTGACAAGACCTGGGGAGTAGGCAGATTGAGACCTCAGCGTGAAGTCGCATTCACCTCTTGAAAATGGCTCTAAAATCGGAGCCGAAACGTCGAGAACAAAACTCCAGACGTGGTTCAACCCGAATATATACATAATTGATACATACGCAAGTAACAATTTTCTTCTCCTGAAGATGCTAACCTTGTTAGCGAAACGCGCCTTGAGTGCAAAAATATCAGTTTGGTATTAGGGTAATTTATCCCTAGGAAAAGTTTCAACGTTTACACCGAAGTATACAATCTCATCGTTCAAAAAACAACGGAGAAAAACATGCAACTGAACAGCTATGCTGCACCTCTAGCACATGAACGAGATTAGGTTCAGGTTCAATTGGATTCAAAAATATTACAAATAAGGCACATACAATGTTGTCTCGTGTGTGGTGAAACACTGTTCCGAAGATAGATTGGCTACAATCTTCCTAAAACTTATTTTGAAGAGCTGGTGAGTTTATCTAAGTTAGAGTTCAAATGCGATATTGCTGACATGTTAAAATTGTCTTGAAGGCATCAGTTTGTGTGAAGCGTGCCCACACTCAGAGATATTCACTGACGTTTCGAAATGTTTGGTGGTTCCACACGTTCGTGGTAGAATAGATATTTGAGATTTGTTGGAATGTAATAGCGTGAGGATTGGTTTAAATACTGCTTAAGAAAGCTATTTTATAGCGGAACACGTGTCGCGGTTTAGTAAACCCGTATATGTTAAGATCTTACAGGCAACTCTATAGTTTTTGTTCAATTGAAACATGCTGTCCACTTAGTGGTTTTTTAAGGTCTTTTACGATGAGTATGTCTTTGTCTTCTCAGTAGGAAGACCAAAAAAATCAAAAGGCATTTGTTCTGCCCATAGTTGATGGAACCGGCCTGTTATACCAGATGAGGTTAGGTTAGGTTAGGTTACCTTGGTTTGACAAGAAAAAAGCCTACATTATCACAACTGATATATGAATTCGTTCCTTTTTGATTTTTGTAATTGTAATAAATTCACCTTATTACTTTTGTTAGTTCCTCCATTTTCAAATAATAATCAAAATATTCCAAATTACCTTTCTTCACACAGTTTTCTTGCATTGTGGAATTCAGATGTTGATTTGTTGAGTTTCAGTATGCGATTCTTACCACAAATGTTCCTTTATCCTCACAATTTTTTCACTGGTATGCTCCCTTGGTCGGTTCATTGACAAAAACATCAGTGAACTCCCTTTCAGTCAAAATCCTCAAGCCCTAAACAGGTTCGAAAAGTGATATATCAGTACTTTCGGAATGACTGATCGTGTCAATTCAAGAAGACCAGGAAGGTTGGTACAAAACTTATTTGTTGCCTTCCTTCGACCCTCAAGGGAGACTTTGAATTTCCATCAGTTGAAAAAATAAACATGCTATTTAATTCAACTTCAGAACTCCATCTTCCATAAGAATTCGATACATACAGCTTAAACATCAGGAATCCAAGCAATGCTAATTTCATTGTCTAGACCACAACGAATTCGACTTTGTAACGAACTTTCCGTTGCTGCTGAAAACAACCAACTCGAGATCTTAATGGCACCATTCAGCGGTATAATGCGAGCTCAAACGTGGCATTTTTATTTGATGTGGCACTGAAACGTTCCCTTTCAAAATACCAACAACCCTCAAATTGAATGTGACCCTTTGAGAATTGCTGTGTCAGACGCGCATCGAGTAAAGCGTTTTGAACCTTCTACAAACTAAATACTCGGATAGAAACATATTGTTCACATGTACGGATTCGTCAGTATGTATATACTGGGTGTCCGTGACTTTCAATTGTGGATTTTCAGGAGAATACATACAGTTTCTCACTTAGGCTTGGTGATTTATTGATGGAAGTCTTGTTTCTTTCCATTTTCAGATTATGCAATTAATAAGAACGATTTAGGCCTACATACATGGTGGAAAAATAACAATATTCTTTGTGTTGAAACCAAAACTGAATTATATAACTGTTCTCAACAAACTAAATCATTGTTGTATTCACGATGGTCCAGCTTTAAAAGCAGCCAAAACATATCAGATGCGCTTTCCACCAAAAAATGTTTCAAATGAATATGAAATAATTTCTTCGTTGTTTTTTGTGTTCATAGCCTACCTCATTTTGAAAAATATTTTCCAGATTACAGTAGGTTAAAAACCCAGAAAATTATGAAGAAAAGATTTATCAACCACAAAATACTGACTTTCAAACAGTACCTACTCATTATGGGATCTATTTACATCTGAACGGCAGCTTAGTTCACGAAAAGGAAAGTATGAAATTTCTTGATCGGATCTTAGAGGTAAAAAAAGCGAGATTCACTTATAATAGCAGTTTAGCAGCACCTCTTATACGTGACCCATTCAAAATTATAACACCCTCATTTAACACATATATTTTTCCAACCTATAGAGATTTTTTCCATTAGGTAGATAGTCGAGAATTCTATTGAAATACATACCCGATTTCATAAAGTATTATTATTATTATTATTATTATTATTATTATTTTTGAGTGTCAAAAATCGAGAAAAATAATTAGAGATTTTTCTAAATCTTAATACATCACTATATTCAGCCATTATTTGAATGTTTTCTAAGAAGATAGACATGCCATGGAATACATTTTTTGGTTTTAGTTACCCCTGAAAATGAAAAAGACAGAGCTACAGATTCATATATTCGTTTTTAGCGGTGTTCTTCCCTTTCGTGTGAAGCTGTATATGAACAAAAAATGGTATATTTGCCACTCTTGAGGTTTCCGGTAGTAGCTCTTTAAATTTTTCATATATTTTTTACAAATTGCAGAACTTTGAATGAAAACTAATTTGCGTCGAAATATCAGCATGATGAAAATTCACCCTAATATTAAATTACTCTTTCAGGTGTGAGGCATGGTTAGAGGCGTGTAACCGAGAGGATTCACTTGAAAAATCTCTTGAAGCTCTCTTTAACAACTCTCGTTTATGTGAATTTCACTTTGAGAAAGAAATGTTCTAGAATTTTCGACACATTGAAATTTTCGAATATGAAATTTCAAAAAACAAAACTGATAAATCGAAGAACAAAAAAATTACTATTTGCTGCTCTGAATAAAACATCCTCTTGAAAGCTTTTTATGTCCTGGTCATCGAATATACATTTCCGAACAAATATGGACTGAAGGAAAAAAGCAACAGAAAAGACAGAATTTCAGATTATTCACATTTATTTCAAACGTTATCCTAGACAAAATATTAATTTTATGTTGTGAAATAACACACTGATTTGATACTTGCTATCCAGTACATCCAAATTACACACCCCAAGCACAGAATGAAGGTCATAGAATTTTGACCCTCAAGAACAAAGGATTGACATTCAAGTGTCTCTACTGTATAGCTATGGTATACTGGAGTTCAACCAAGTATTGATTTTGACACAACACCCTTTGAACTGAATCTTCCCTGCTTAACTTTCCTTTCCAGATTTCAAAGCTTTTCACTTCTCATTTTCAGGGGAGAGTGAACTCAAAAATGGATTTCATTCATTCACGTGGTTTCAAACAGGAATACAATTTGAAAACTATGTCATTCAGTTATTCCACCAAATCAATTTCAGAATTTTCATCAAAATTATGACTACTTCACTGGATTCAGAAAGTTTTTCTGTTACCGTCCGAAATTCCATCGAAATGAGTTCTTTTTCAAAAATAGTATAAATAAAGGAAGTATTGTTGTTGAAATTTCGCTTATTTTCTATTGAAAGACATATTTCCGCTTATATGAAATTCTGAACAGTGGTGAGCCATAACCTAGCGAATCCAGAGGAGTAATCTTGCTCTGTTGCAATACAAATTATACTTTGGTCCTCATACATATTTGACGGGTCAAATGTAATTTCAACAGAATGTAAGTATCTTATATTTGCATGGTCTATATGAACTTTGTAGATATAATGAAGATTTCTTATAGTTTTGTTCACTTATATCCATTGGATGTTGACAAATGAGAGATTCTCTTGATAAACCAGGCCGCAGTGACATATTTTTTGAACCAATTTGTCACATTCGAATAATTGAAAGTATACGAAATCGCAATCTGCAAAAAGAAATACGCGCTGGGTGGTACTCCATGTAGAATCCAAAATTTGCGTTCGTCAATTTCACAACTAATATGGATGAAAGACTCTCTTTCCGGGTTTGACATGAAGTATCTCCCAGCAAAAAAAAAAGTTTGGAGATAATGATTTGTTTTAGCATCAAGTTTTTTCTCTTTCGGAGGAAGACTGTATAGATAATTGGCCCAAAGAAACCGTCCGGTCTAAGATCATGACGATTTTGGGAATTTTGATCTTGTAGCAAAATGCATCAATGTTTTGAATTTTCCCAATAATAAAACCTGATGCTTTCAGCATAACCTGATGTTGAATGAAATATATTTATCAATGATTTATAATGCTTTCAGGAGTAGTTTTCCAACAGAACGCCAAATATTTCGATATTCACCGCCAAGGAGTTGATTTTTTTTGGGTCTCACACCTTTCAAAATTTGGAGTCGACGCTAATTTTTTTCAGTTGGTTAATGCGATTTTTTCAACATTGGAAATAGGGTTTTCCTCTTACGAGTTGAACTGGAGCTAACGAATAGAAATACTTTTATTGGGCCTGAAGATGAGAAAAAACGCCTCTTTCAATCATCAGTAGCTGAACAGAAAAATGTGATATATACGTCTCATAAACGCCCACTAGAGCCAATACGCGTCACGAAATTGTATCAATATTTCAAGATATAAACGAGGAGCATTTATACTGTTAACTGATTTGGAAACGGAATAAAAGATTCAACAAACCAACCCGGTTTTTCAATTCACTTCGAATCCATGCGGTGAACAAGAATTAGGGCCGGTCTTTTCACTTATAGATAAGGTCTCTGATAACTATTCATCACATAAACTACACAGGAATACATATTGATATCTGACAGATAAGTTATCAAGGACTTTATCTATAAGTGAAAAGACCAGCCCTTAGTATTGAGGCGTTAACAGCAGTAAGATATTTCCAGAGCCACGTATCGAATGGGCCTCATTTTATAGAAACCTCACTCTGCCAACTGATCTGAATATTGATGTAGTCGAACGCGGTCTTTTCGGAAAGATTTATAACAGCTCTCACAAGAAAATGCACTCATAGTGTTTACGCTTTTATTTTCTGTTCTATGAAACCTTCATGGAATAAAGTTGTATCGAGTCAGAAAGTTGACAGGAGTCAGTGAGACAGAGTGATTTTATTGGGAGGATGGATTAGTGTGAGAGTAGGCCTGGAATGAGGGTGTAACTCTTTGTTTGGTCAACAGGAGGAGTCAGCTCCATCATTTTGTGATTGTTTCATTTCCATGAGTGTTGAGTGAACAATTCCTGAGCAAAGAATCACAGAAACGGATGAGCGCAAACGTGAAGATATTCGATGAGGAAATATTTTGTGATTGAAACAGGAAAGGTTCGGAAATGAAATGTGCTTCATTATACAATAGCTTCTTCAGGCGTGCTATGGTACTATGTTATGACAAGCCTGAAAACTAATTGAAACTGTCCAGTAAAAATCACTCAAAGGAGTGTTTTTCCAATTGAGATATCCCACCTTTGCAAATGTCTGCTGAAAATGGTATAGTCAATTAAATACAGTCAAACCCACAGTGGTTGTACGACAGGCATTTTCAAGTACAGAGACAACATTTTGTGATCTTCATTCTGTGTCATACAGGAAACTGGAGTAGTTTTTGTTTCATTACGTGCCTCGCTTATGAAATGTCACAACTACGCTCAGATAAATATCCAATATGGGTACTACATGGGTTCAGAAGTTATGGAGTATCGTCCTAAATTATTTCATAACATGTATAAATAAATACCATGCCATGCGGTAATCATGAATGACGCCTAGATATTTTGATCCCCATTGTAGATAATGATGTTGACGTTCCTATATTAACTTCGTGGAAAAATCACGTACTATGTTATTCCCTTTCTTCTTGAAATGTATTTCATGTAAACTCTGGATGAGTTGGTAGCAATAGATCGAGTACATCGATAAAAAGGCCAAAAAAATGTCATACGGTACCGCCGTTTTTTCCTTGTCGTTTATTTTGTTCGTCAAATTTGAAGCTTCAGGCTGCGTTGGAATTGAAATACGTAAACATAGCCAAAGGCTTCCAGACAGCTGTGATATTTGTCTGATATTTCCCCAATGAATGCGAAGTGTTTTGCAATCGTGTTAGCTGACACCTTTTCAGGTCCTGCCTTCTATACATGAAAAATTTTTCTTAGAGTTCTATACCTGGCATAATCTGATGTCAATTCAATATGAATGGTGAGAGTTGTTTAACCGTTCGAGTCTGTGACATCCTGTATGATGATTTCTCCACATATCCTCATATTCAAAACAAGTAACAAAGCAATTCTGGAGTAAGTTCACTAAGGGTCAGTGCGTCCAGTAAAAGTTCTCATACTAACTGTAGCCCATTCATCTCTTTCATAACCCCACTGTTTACTTTGCTGTCTATCCTTGAAATTCCAGACAGGCCGCGGGAGAGCAGCATTTTAAAATAATGTACTGCCTCAAACGTATCTGAGCCACTCCAAATCTTTATTCGCTTTATATTTATGAAAGGTTTCAGAAAAATCCCCATCCACTTTCGGATGTCTTTTTTTGTTGGGATGATATGCGTAAACACTTCTGGGGTAATGGAAACAAAAAGCATGAGTTTATAAAAAATGGATAATGTTTACTTCGATTTGTGTCGTGCTGATAGTTCAGCAAGGCAATCCTCAATAGCAGAATTTTTTCCAATTTTGGTTGATAATTGTGACAAATAAAGGGAGAAAAACAAATTCAGCTCAATTCTGCCCGAAGAAGTCATCGTATAGCGAAATACTTGTCGTGGAATCTATAGTATTTTTTATCCAATATGGAATTTCAACAAGAATCACCAGTTCAATTCAATGTAGAATTTCAAAGAACTAGGTGAGAGACACGAATATTATGATTTCAATTTTTTGAGGCAGTGGAGAATTATAACAATATATTTCATTGTGATTCAACATGGAACACTCATCCACTGATACCCAAAGGAATGTCCTTTTGTGGATCAATCCGTGGCAAAATGTTGAACTGTTTGACGTTTCGACCGCTGAAGTCATAAGTTCTTGATGATGACTCCAGCATAGGAGTCGAAACATCGAACAGTTCGACATTTTACAAGTGGATTATTTCCCTAAAGGACTATTTTCTACATTTCAGCGTCCGTGAAAATATCCATTTTGGCACCACAGCTGACCGGGTAGGAAGACGAGGGATCTGATCGAGCCATGCCGTTTGACAGATGGAATTGTTATGGGTCTAATCAATTTTCGAATCGAATTATATGAGGAATATTTTTGTACTAATATTTTTGCTCATCAATTCTATATCATCCCCATACACATCACATGATATTTTCATACCTCTCCAATACAACCAGCAAGGTGCCATAGGTAAATAAAAATCAATCAAATCCAAACCAATGCCAATTGACATCATGTATTTTTCGAGTGACTGGCTGTTGTAGTAGAAGGTATAAAGACAGATACTCGTTTCGATTCTATATAGAAGAATCATTTGAAGAAGTAAGGGGGTATCTAAACGAACACTTCACCTTTTGGTCAACTCTCTGCTCATTCAAATAAGTTCTCGATACTCCACCTCACTCCAGGTTACCAAAGGGCAAAGTGAATCCTAGTCAATATGTTCGGAAGATAACATTCATTAGTATATCTACTTTTCTTCGGGCTTGAAGGCCGTCGTTTTTTGAAATTTCTTCCTAACGTTTCGCTAGCGCGAGTTGCCAGCTTCTTCTTTCATCGGAAATGAGTAAGCCTCACTACTAATAACCTCGGCCGCGAAAGCCTTAACCATTTTGATAACATTCATTCATGCCAATTAGATAACAATCTTATGCAAAGCAACAGAAGCGAAATATAGAGAATAGAAATTTAGTAATGATGATTCGTACCCGAACCGGTCGTTGACAATACATTTTGTAACATTATTGTATATACATGGACTCCTCAAAGGCGTTTAAAATCTTATTACTCGTAAACTAGATGATTTTTTGACATATACCGTTGATTTTTGTGCTGAATGGAAGATAATCTTGGTACAAGAAAGTAGATCATCAGCGTTGCAGTTGTAGTAACACCAGGAGTTTCTGCAAGGTTGTCATATAGCTCCTTCACTTACTTATGTTGATGCTCTTCATCAAAGATATTTGAGTATCACTGCAAATCAGTGCCATACTGTGGCTAGTATTGAAAAAAATCTACTTTTCATTGCATTATGTAGTTCCTTTTATGTTCACATAAAACCATCCATTGTTACAGAGCCCTGATGATGAATTCAATGAAATTCGAAACGTCGGCAAAAACAATAGTTTTTCTTCGACTCTACTGATCCCAATCCCAACAAAATCTCTCCAAAAAAATCATTGTACCCTAACTGCCGAGTTCGGAACGCAGATACAAGAGCATATACAACGCAATGCGACACTTGCAATTGCCGACACAAGCCACTTTGCATCAACAACCAATGTAGTGGTGCATACTTGCACCCAACTAGCTCCTTTGAGTTTCCAGCCCCATTCAGGAGAAGATAGGAGTACTTGTGTCGGCTGAAGCATTGTTTATAGGGAAATAGTTAGTCAATGCCTGTGTGAAAAGGATTTGAAACGTTTTTGTTATGTAATCAACACTATTACTTTACTAGACAATTAACGACAAAGTTTCCTACTCTGAAGGGAAAAATAGGTGCGGACTTCTGTTTGTTAGTTTGACTTAGATGTTGAGAGAAAGATAATTAAGCTTCATAATAGAATTGACGATAGAAGTTTTATACAGAAAATGAAAGTGCAGGCATCAAAATGAGCTTCGAAACATGAATGATCTACGACAATGACAGGAAATTCCACTTCTGCTTCTGAATTCATTGCCATCTTTTGTTATTATGTATTAGTTAGATGTCTAGAAACCCTGGTGTAGGGATTTATACCTGGGAAAGTTTGGAGTCTAAGTGGCGACACATGCCTACTATCATAATAAGCATCATGACCCCATGACATCAAATCAGTCCAGATGGCGTTTGCAACGAAAAGAGTTACAAATTTCCTAGGAAATGTATAAACGGCCGACCTGCCGGCTGGCTATACTTTTACTTTTGGACGCTGACTGATCAACAACCTATATTACTCGTTTAGAATACTGGCCAAATTCCCTATAATTGCGTTTCTTTCATTCGATTTTGTTTTTTATGAGTATGACATTAGATTTTGTTCATTTTGTTGACTGCTCGAATCAAAGAATATAGTTTGTCGATCGATCGGTTGACTATGCACTTCCAATTAGCGTCAACTAGCGATGAAATTGAGAAACACAACACGATACTTAAAAATGACACTGATGACAGAAAGGTGTCGCCATAAAATTCTAAACAATATCGCATCAGTCCCAGCACCATCCTTCTAGACATCTTAGTATTAGTAATCAAGAAAATTTGTGATACAGGCTACGACGCCCGTAAGAAAAACGAAAGAAAAGACATGACTTGAAAATGAAATCACTCGTGCTATCCACCCGTAGTATCCATCCCTCCATTATTTCCATACGGTTGACTAACTATATATCTATAAAAAATGGCTGAAGTTACTGCCCCCAAACATGGAGCCATGTATGACACACGTCTAGTGCGCTGGTTCAGAGCATTTGCTGTAGGGGGTATACATTCGTGGTTTTAGGAAATTAGTGATTACAGATACCAAAAATTGCTGTTGAGCAGATATTCTTCGTCAGTGGTTGCCTAGTCATTTGCATTTTTATACTAGTTCGAATTTTCAACATTTCGGCACAATAACCATAGCAACCAAGCAATATCCTGACATAGCTTACTTTCTCTCAAAACTAAGTGAATATATGAATGTCATATAAAGGCGGTTGGAAAATAGTAGTTTGTACAACAAGAGTAGATATGGTGGCCATATTGCAAGAGGACGAAGTCTGAGCACGATGCCATAGGCGAGTGTTCAAATGTCCAAGGGCGATGTGGCCAATATCCATTCGAGTTATACAACTAATTTTTTCCTCAACCAGGTGAATACTTCAGAACTATCTTCGGATATAGATTATTTATAAGTGAAAAAAATCTGTTTCAGTGAGACTCGAACCAACGGTTATAAAGTGGAACCCTCTCACAGGGCGCAGGCCTCAACCAACTAGGCCATTTAGACTGTACAATTCCAGTTAATTATTGGTGGAGTACCGTTGATATATCCATCACTAGAATCACTCATTTTTTTGAATCAATTTGTTACAGAAAACACTGATAAACTGATAATTACAATAAAATTGATGAAAGATTGAGGGTAACGAAGTTTCAGAATTCGCAAAAGAAGCCGTCATTTCGAAGATGAACTGTTATATCTCAATACGACGAGAGAATCGAGATATAACAATTACTGTTATCATCCATTTCTTGTTCTTTTGAAGATAATTCGCTGAAATCATTGAATTTTGGAATTGATTTCTCGAAAAATTCATATAATTAGGTAAAGAGAGAGGTAGATAGATTAGAATTGTGACGTTTCTAAAAGGTTGTTCCTGGTAACCAAGTATTTTGTTCTCTGTGATTGGTGAAATTCATATCTTACCTTGAACGGATATAAAATCTTGAAGATACAGTTCACTAGAGTCGTCTACTCATCCGTTCAGTAACCCATGAAGAAATGAGCATATTTACGGGTGAGAGTAAAAAAAAATCATTTCGACCTACCATATGTTAGCCTTGTATCTGAACGGAAAGTCGGCAGAATTCTTTGCAGGACACACGATTCTCGGACTGAATTAAATCCTGGTTCATCCTGGTAGATAAATATAATAGTATTATTGATAATTATCAAGACACGTACTCGAGTTGTGCAGAACAATAAAACTTTTACTTCACTCGACACTATTGCGGGGTCATATCACCGCACCCCAGAAGAAATATCCATCCATTTTCCGCCCAAAACCTTTTCTTCACGACTCTTTTGTGACATGTTTCCTCTCATTGAGATCACCGAATAGAAACGCCCCACCGTCCGTATTTCGTGATTGCCTTGTATCGATTGGCGCTCATTTATTCACGTGCTAGATCGGGACAAAGAACCGTAAAAAACGGTAACAATGCGAGCAGGATATTTTTCATTTCGAGAGCTTCGCAAAAACGTGAAAGCATCCAATTTCATGCCGGCAACGATCACATTCTCGAAATTTCATTTTTACACCGTCTCGCGCTCAGAACGCTGGATATCACATATTTCTTGCGGTGTAAGGACTTTCATTATCTCGGGCATTGTTCGAGAACTGTTTCTGTCAAATGCTCGTTATTTTGTGGCAGTAAGTGTGAAGAATTGCCGGGACGGATGGGTTATGTTCTCACGGATGTCCCAGTTGCATAGTAAAAGAAAACGGTTTGGATGAAATGCTATTACACGACCCAACCGATGGAAACGATGTCACTGTCGCCCTTGATATACGAATAAATTGATATAATTCATGAATTCGTGATGAGAAATCTCAAGGCGCCCAAAAGCTGTGAGGCACCCAGTATAATGAGATAGGGACTATCGAATGAGTTGATGAAAGAGGTGTGTTAATGATTCATGTTGTATATCCTTTCGTTGTATCATCGCTGTAAGTTGAAGAGCAACAAAAATTACATGTTCAAGAGACAATTGCAGATTATTGAAGGCAGCTGAACGTTAGTTATGTTGAAGATTTTGAGGAATAGTTTGAATACTGAGTTTCATTCATCAACGAACCCACCAAGATTGGCAAAACACTGATATTACCATCTTCTTGCTGTCTCCCCAGAAAATACTAATGGCCTTTTTTCCTTCACCATTATGCACCATGCCCACTGAATATTACAGGATTTATTTTTATCCCACCAGCAAAAACCCACCTCACACAGAATAACTGCATCAACAATACCAACGAATACATTTATAATATGGTACAACTTTGAAAAACACAATGCATTGACATCGTTGAACTTTCGTTATCATTAACCTGTGGTAGAAGTCCATCATGTCTCGAAGTGAAGTGTAGCAGATTTACGATGTAGAAAAGCACAAAGTCGTCTCCACAATTTAGTATACCATAAGGTGTTAGGATAGTAGTTCAATACATGTTTCGACCCTAACAAATGTCAATATGGTGAGGGGTAAAATAGCTTACATGGAGATGAAGATTGGAAAGGGGAAAAACAAATTTGTCAAATGTTAGCTTAGGGCTACATGGACATATACATGAATGGTAAAAATTGTTGAAAAATTGTTGAAATGGATGGGAGTATATATCATCCCTACTCCATCAAAATAATATTTGTAATGGGTGGCTTAAAGCCTTTATAACCACTGTTCAACATCCTAACCAGGATTCTCCACATGAAAGGGTTCTAAATTAAGAGCCCTTCGAATATTCTCTGATATTGATGAAAAATACCTAATATATTTCCAGATACTAAACAAAGAATGGTCATTTAAGAGCAAACTCCTGAAATCGGTGAAAATGTTGAACATGTTTTCATCATTACAATGAACAGTTGTTTCAATTTAACAGCAAGTAATACAACAACTGCTAGATTTCCTTCTCAGTTTTTCATGATATTGTTTCAACATTAATTTAATTTTTTGTTTCGGGTGCAATATTTCCATTGTCTCGTTTTCAAGTTCCTGAAAAAGCTTACAATAGTTTCAATATTTCCTTTGAAGAAACCAATTTTTTCCCTCTCCTCTCTCTCGATGTGAAAACAGTTTCATAACATTCTCATAGAAACGAATCATCACAATTGTTTCTGAACCTTCACATAATAACAAATCTCCATATCACTCTAGTGCAAAACAACAGCAATTGTTGCCGTATGAAATGTTTCTACCAAAGCGGTTTTGTCTCCAGAGAAAAAAGTAATTAATTTTTAATTCCCCACCCTTCGCATATTACATCCACTCGTGACAGTCCTCGTAAGCGGCACAATAGGCATTGTGCGGAGCACTCATCCAAGTAGCCATTGTCTTGGACCGTGCCGCCATCTGCGAACAGTACGGTCAGCACCCTCTGAAGAGGCCATCCAGCTTTAATCTGCGTTCGAGGATCGCGTTTCCGTTTGCTCCCTTGTTTCGCATTCGCCGTATTATCCTGTTACTGGAGTATTGTTTTTGGTTTTCGATGCGAGGAGTACGAAACTTGTCAATTATGTTCGCTGGTAGTATATACAGGGGTGCGCAAAAGTCCGGAATAAAATTAATATCTGTTTAACCAGTGAAATCGCTGAAACACGTCGATTGATTTCAAAGTGTACGCATTTCTTGGCAATAAAATGAAATATTTTTCATCAACTCCTTAGCTGCAACCCTCCCCTTTCTTTTCCAAAGACAAACCTATGTCGTGTATGAGCTCATTGAAAAGCTCAAAAAAATGGAATCTGACCATACCTTCCCTTTTTTTTTACCCATGTGGTTACCGCGAAATGAGAAAAAACTCTTAAAAGTTAGAAATACCTACTTAATGCCACAATTTTAAAACTGAGTCAAACAAAATATTTCTTATCAAGGCATTAAATTTGGTACAAAAAATGCAATTTTTTTCTCTTTTTGAAGTACAGTGGTCAACAATTGCTTGGGGTGGAACTGATTTTATGTGTGAGTTTTTTGTGAAGAAATAAATTCCAAAGAATGTTGATGAAGATTACTTTATCAGTTTTACACATAAATCAATAAAATTTGTTGTGGTGCCTGCCCAGGTTGGTCTGTTCTTAAAATTTGTAAACTTTTAGAAACTAGGTACTGGTGATCCTTAGCAATTGTTGGGCAGTGTACATCATCATATGCTGAATGCCATTTATTTGTTTTTTGCAACGTTAATTCACCCGTAGAAAGCACTAAGTAGGTATTTCTAACTTTTAAGAGTTTTTTTTTTTCATTTCGTGGTAATCACATGGGTAAAAAAGGGTATATCAGATTCCATTTTTTACGAGCTTGTCAATGAGCCCATATACGACTTAGGTTTGTATTTAAAAAAAAAAGTTGGGGAGGGTTGCAGCTAAGGGGTTGAAAAAAAATATTTTATTTTGTTTCCAAAATGCGTACACTTTGAAATCAAATGACGTGTTTCAGCGATTTTTTCCTAAGTTACTGGTTGAACAAATATTAATTTTATTCCGGACTCTTGCGCACCCCTGTATATACACAGGACTTTCTGTGGATCGAGTTCGGTTTTTCTTCAGCCATGTCGCTCTGAGTTGAATGTTTGTTCTTGAGATTGTTGATAAGTTTTCAGATTCTGGTTTTATGCAGTGTGACATACTTATGTCACGCCAGCATAACATGCTCTTTTCCGAGCTCTAGGGAACTCAGAATGGAAATCCGGAAATCTAAATTAGATCAATTAATGACAAATTGGAGGAAAAAAGTTTTTGAATTCCGTGCAGAAATATGTTTTATTCATAAAAATTCATTGGAGTTCATGAAGTGCCTAGATCCCGACTACCGTGTACACGTCAACGCAGCTACAAAAAATGGAATGATATTACAGTACTCATTATCTCAGTACCAAACGGATAGAAAAGATATAGGTACTCAGTTTTCCCCTTGAAAGCCACGAATCGCTCCAATAACTAATACACTTGTTACTAAAAATGCAACGTTACCCTTTGAATGTTAATGGTTCGGACTTCCATTGTCAATATTATTAACTTTCTTGAAACCTGTTGCTAAGAAGAAAGGATAAAAATACAATCAACCTTCAGTTCTATTTTTGACCAAAAAATCCATTTCAACATTTTGTTTGGATTTGATTACCTCATCTGATTTGTATTTTTATCCTTTCGTTCTTAGCAACAGGTATCAATAGAGTTAATGGAAGTCCAAACCATTACCATTCGAATATTCAAAAATGAACAATTTGTTCAGGCCAGCTTCAACTCACCTACACTGTAGGTTGACGGACTAACACCTATTAGAAAACAACTACTCCCCTGGCTAATACCACGAAGGGCATTGAATTACATCCAACAGGTGTCAGTGCGGCATTCTTCACAGAAGAAATTCCACATATGCTTGTGGCGATACAACTACCAGAATTGATTTTCAATTACTGGGACGGGACACACTTGCAGACCGGAAACCGGTTTCGGGCTATTTGGCCCCTCATCAGTGCAAGGCAGTGCCATCATCAACATTAAGTCGATGACTTCCCATAATTGAAAATCATACTCGAGCAGAGTATCTTCCCTAGACCTAGGCTGATACAAACAACTAGCAAAATAGCCGTTGCTGCGCCATCTGCCCGTAGACTAGGTACTAACCAAGAGCATATCCGCATGGCCCCAATTCCTTGTACAAGGAAAATACGAATTTCACAAAAATTCATGGGGATGCTTGAAGACTGGCTTTAAATCAAATATTCAAAAATGAACAATTTGTTCAGGCCAACCTCAACTCACCTACACTGTAGGTTGACGGACTAACACCTATTAGAAAACAACTACTCCCCTGGCTAATACCACGAAGGGCATTGAATTACATCCAACAGGTGTCAGTGCGGAATTCTTCACAGAAGAAATTCCACATATGCTTGTGGCGATACAACTACCAGAATTGATTTTCAATTACTGGGACGGGACACACTTGCATTTACCATTCAGTAAAAAACATTGTCAATCACATTCAAGCAAACGTTACCGTTTCTTAGCCATTTTCTCAAGTACAGGATTTAGCGCTCTCGTCAATCAATTTCATTGTCCAAAATGATTCTAATATTTCAGTAATTATCCAACTGTTGATATTCACAACAAACCTCGTGAAACATAATGAAACTTTATGAGATATAAATTCTGAAGCATTCATCAAAACTTAAGGATCTAAATTCTGAATATGTAGTGGTTCTCGGTAGTGTATGGTGAGCATGTCCGCGTATCAAGCGAAATACCGGTATTCAGTTGCCCGCCCGGCCACCGTGCTAGGATTCACACTTCGAAAGGTTAATCCATTGTTTGCACAAGTATCGACTTCTAAGGATTGAAACTACTTGAAACACAAAATGTTTCGAAATACCTTGCAAATAATTTCACTTTATGGCATAATTTCGAGTGATTGTGAATATAATAGTATGCAAACCCCAGCAAAAAAACTATCGAGAGCTTTCCTTCGCCTTGGTAAACTATATTTTCATCTCAAGAGAAATGATTCACATTCCACCTCAGTATGTGATATAATATATGTATTGTTTTTGGAGATATTGGGTTTTCAAATTGAGTTGCCAGCGCAATGGTGGCGATATTGGTACTAAAGTTGTCTTTCAAGATCACTCATTGTTTGTCTATTTTTCCTGATTTCGTTACTATGAAGGTTAGGGTTAAATGGACGAAGATGGAAGCATCATTTATTGAGTAACGAGGAAATAGAAAAATATATTTCAATTTTATTCGAATTTTGATGAATTTTCTGAAAATGGATTTTGTTGACCTATCTGAGTCTGAGTTGATTGAGTGCAATCTTTTAGTATTATGTTTAGGTGAACAAGAAAATGTCATTTAGGCTACGACGTCAGTAAAAAAACAAAAGAAAATGCATGACTTTGTAGTAGTCTCAGATGCCGGCGACTTCTCGGGGTGGGCCAGCACATTGATAAAACACAATATTTGGTAAACTCATATATTCAGCTGAAGTTTTCCGTTCGCATTTGCTAGGATTTCTTATAACGACTTCACACTAGTTATAGTCTATTCTTATGGAGATACAAATATGTATAATAACATGACATGTAACCTCGTCGCTGCCTAGCGAACACAACTAACTTCCTACTTCCTACGATCTAACGTCTAGTTAAGGTTTTCGCTATCGCTCCCCCACTTATCAACACTCTTTGCATCTACCGGTATCGGGGTTGCCACTTCGACGTCCACTGTCCTATCGATATTTCGGGGCTCACTACAACTTGTAAACGAAATCACTAGTGCCATATATATCTCTATGAACAATGCTATATGTCAGCACCTATATTTTTCCCGGTAACTTCACACTTTCATGGTTGGTACTAGGTCTTTGACGAGGGTGCCTACACTTTTTTCAGTAAGTAGTTGTCCTAGAGATCAATTACCCTCGGCGAGGGAGTTGGCGCTGTGGTTCCCCGTCCGCCTGTGGCTCTAGAGGCCCCAACGGGGCAGAGATTTTTTTTATAAGAATTTCTCTGTCGTGTTGGCGAATGACTCCTGCCCCGTTTCATGGTTGACGGGTCCGCGAATAACCATGCTGCTTCTGAGTAAGGCGTAGGGAGTTAGTAACAAGCCTGATGCCGTTTAACGTGCAAGCATAGTGGGGCCCCATATCACTCCATATCATTACGAGTGAGACGTTGGGGGTCCACGAACGAAGTCCCCATTGCCTTGCAATGGGAGGAGACTGGCCATAATGGTGCCGAAAGGAAGCCGGGGCCAATAACGAAAGTAAACAAACATACAAATCAATTACCCTAACACCAAACTGATATTTTTTCACTCGACGCGCGTTTCGCTAACAAAGTTAGCATCTTCAGGAAAAGAAAATTGATACTCACACACTCAACTTTCACACCAAAGGTTCCAAACTCATCGTTCATTCAGTAAATAGTTGACAGTTGAATTGTTTTGGCAAGTCTGCGTATTTATATTTATGGAATTGAGCAGGAATTCTGAGTGAGTTTGCTGTGAGGTAAACAAAATCAACCAGAAAAGTGTTCCGAAGAAACTGTTTCTACATGAATTTGTGAATGAACTGGTTCACTCTGGATTTCACTTCTGAACTTTCCAAAAAAAAAAGTTTTGTTCAACAATGAATACATATTTCCCATCAATTTACCACCACTTTGTCAACTCAAAACAATGGTCATAATGCAAACTGCTTCCCAATGAAACAGATAAAGCAGGTCTTAAATCAAAGAGAGTCTGAAACAACGTATCTCTCTCTCTCTCAGCTTTCCTAGGATAACCGTGTTACAGTAAACTTCAATCTGATAAATTCGAGTCCGTCAGTTTTGCGTTTGAACAATCTCATATCCTAAAGCGTGATGCACCGGTAGGTATTCCTTTTGAAAGAGATATGTGTAATCTTGATGCTGATGACCAGTTCACTGAAATACACGACATCTCAATAACATGTTCACATAAACTGATATACATATGTTCAGTACCTACTCTTCAAAAATACCATCCAGTTGTAATCTGCGTTCGTCGATCGCGTTTTCCTTTGCTCCTTTGTTTCAAATTCTCTGTATTATCCTGTTACCAGTCATTGTTTTTGGTAATCGATGCGAAGAATACGAAACATGTCAATTACCTTTACTGGAATTATATACCCAGGACTTTTTGTCGATCGAGTTTAGTTTTTACAGTTCACCGATTGCCATGTTTTTGTTCGAGATCATTGGTGAAGCACTCAAATAAATCTGGTATTGTTTCCGAAATCTAGGAGGATGATTGTTTTTTCTTTCACTGGTGCATACTCAATTTTTCAACATGTTTCCTTGGTAATGACCTTCTCTCAATCACTGATGATGAGTGAAACTTGGAACGCGTCTTACTTTTCAGTTATCATTGAAGGTAAACGACTTATGATATGTCACAGAACTTTTCTGGGAATTCAGAAGTGAAAAAATATGAGGAACGTACTCAATCAAATTTTCGTAGGGTTCAATTGCCATAATATCAAACTGATATTATCTGCACTCGATGCCATTTAACTAACAACTCCAGGAGAAGAAAATCAATAAAAAAATCCGATGTTGACTCCGATATGGATAAATAATAATAGACTAAAAATTATATAGGCGTTGAGCGAATTGGAACTGGGGTCACCAATAAATGGAGCATTTCCCACCCCTTCAAACTTCAAATATTCAAAGTTAATGATAATTCGTATCTACTTCCGCAGAAACAGAAATAACGTTGGTGTACCTCAGGGATCTGTCCTGGGACATATTCATTATTTATATAAATGAAATTGCGAACATTGTTTTTACATATTGAAATGACAGTCTATGTGGATGACACTTCCTTAGTTATAACGCATATGAATCAATCAATCAGAGTTGAAACAAAAATGCAAGACAACATTTAACAGTAATATTAATCTGTACTTCAATGCTCAGAAAACCAATATTATAAAATTCCATATGCCACAAAGACTGCTGGAGAAAATTGAAATTGTCAATTGTTCAATCAACACTGCTCTACACATACAGCAAATTTTTAGGTATCAATATAGATGAAAACTTGAACTGGAAGGAACATATAGTCTCATCCTTTCTTTGATATGTTCACAAATTTATGATTAGTCCTCACTCAACCACAACTGTTGAATTTGTACTATTCGCAGGTGGAGATTAGACTCAGGTGCGGAGTGTGCCTTTGGGGAGATTCTACGTTAGCGCATGGCTGGGGTTGGGAGGAATCATTCATGTAGACAGATCTTCAAAAGTCTTAATATATTAACCTGTCCAGGTCTATACATATTTGAAGTATGTATTTTCATTTTCATTTTCAGGAACAAAAATTCATTTTTCAATAACTTCTGCCAATATCGAGAATCAATATCGCCTATAAAACTCCAAGAAGAATTGGTGTCAAGTTTTTCAACCATCTGCCTGAATTACTCAGAATCACACGACATAAAAGGGCATTCATGAAGCAATTGAAGCTGTACCTGATAAGTGTACATATCTGCTAGTGAACATTAATTATTCGGGTACAATATATATTGTCTGACAGAAATAAAGCGATTTTGATTTTACTGCCCCTCGATTGACGCTGTGTTCATGAACATTATAAGGCTTTCCCTTCGGCTGCATTTGTAATTGAAAAAAAGATCCATTTGAATTTAAGTCTCAGTAGATACATTCCTGGAAAACATCATAGAATATATTGAACTACATTCTTTTTTTTTCATATGCAGATTCACACGAAAGGGAAGCCCTGTAATGTTCAAAGAACACCGCGTGGAGTCCCAAAGCTCAGCTGTTCTATTGAAAAAAGAACCCTGAGCAAGAAAGGTTCGATAGGTCTCCAATTTCACAACAAAGGGGTGGGAACCCTGTACTCGTCAAGTCATCCGTGTAGATATTGCCAAAGGTGGAACGATTGATAACAATTCAGAAGAGCACCGACCGTGAAAATATCTATAGAAGAGATACCAGTCTCCGACCCTTCTACGATGTTCCAATGAAGTGAGCGAGTCTGTGAGCGAAGAATCACCAACAAGACGGATTGCCTTTCTCTGAATAGAATCGAGAAGCCTCAATGAATGTTTTGGTGCCGAACTCCACACGTGAGAACCATATTCCAAGACAGATCGTATCTGAGCCTCGTAGATCATTAGAAGCTGAAGAGAAGTGAAGTATTTCTTTGAACGAAATTGAAATCCGAGTTTCTGGGCAGCACCTGTAGCGATCGATCTCACATGGTTTTTCCATGAGAGATTATCGATCTAGTTTCCTGATCGTCAGCGCAAGATAGATCCCAACCATTAACTCGAGAGTCCTTAATTCTCTATTTTTCAAAAAGACATCAACAAGAATATAAGAACTTTCGTCAGAAAACAACTACTTCCCTAGCTAACATCACCAAATGCCTCAATTTATTAAGATCCTCACCGATCAATATCGGGAATACAATTATCTTTAACTCTGCTCTGAACCCGTGGATATGTTTCAATGTCTGGACAGCAGATAGTTTCCCATTCCAAACACAATCATATCTTGTATAGAGCGGACACACGCTGAATATAGATAAAACTTCGGTGAATGCGAGTGAAATCTGTTTAGAACACGATGACGCCAATAACACGAGCTGCCAACACAAAGTGAAAGCCGTTGGAAGGGATACCAACACGCCATCAAAACGGAATACACCGGCTCACGCGCCTTATATTGAAAATTCCTGCCATAGCCGACATGGTGTCGGAAATTTGCTCGGAGTTTGCAATACAACATTTGAATCATTGCCGCTCGAATGGATTTAATTAAAAATGCTTGCGGCCATGCAACTTCGGACATATGGACTAGTTTCAGTTTGAACTAGTTGGTTTCTGAACACAAGGCTTTCTCCCGGGGAGTTTATTTTTTACAGCCGTATGCGGAAACGAGTGGATGGAAAAACGAGTATTGACGAACGTTGTTGACCGAAACTCCACATCAACTTGAATATTGAATAGCGGAATAACGGAGCGTTAGAACAGGGCAGCTCATATTGGAGGTCGTGAGTAATTAAAATTATGTTTCCGCACGTCGCTGGGAAATTTTTACGTTCCAGGATTTCCTATCCCAACTGTGAGATTTTTTTTTATATGTAGATTCACACGAAAGGGAAGCCCTGTAATATTTGAAGAACACCGCGTGAATCAAGGGACAACATATCTTTGAATTTCTAAAGTTTGTAAGCCTTAGGAAAAACCCCTTTCGGCAAGTAGTTCCAAAGCTCAGCTGTTCTATTGAAGAAAGATGCCTTAGCAAGAGAAGTTCGACAGGTTTCCAAATTTACAATGAAGGGGTGGGTATTCTGTACTCGTCGAGTCATTCGTGTAGATATTGCCATGGGTGGAACGATTGAAATCGGAAGAGCATCAACCGTGAAAGTATCTATAGAAGAGAGACATTTCTCCGATCCTTCTACGATATTCCAATGAAGTGAGCGAGTCTGTGAGCGAAGAATCACCAACAAGACGAATTCCCTTTCTCTGAATAGAATCGAGAAGCCGAAATGAATGTTTTGGAACCGAACTCCACACACGAGAACTGTATTCCATGACAAGTCGTATCTGAGCCTTGTAGATCATCAGAAGCTGACGAGAAGTGAAGTATTTCTTCGCACGAAATAGAAATCCAAGTTTCTGGAAAGCACTTTTAGCGATCTATGTTGATGGTTTTCCCATGAGAGGTTATCACTGGTTGTGATTCCTAGCATCGAGACACTTGATTTTGTAGAAATAGTTATTTCTGACTATTAGACGATGATAGATCGGCTTTTCTTGAGAAGAGACATGCCTGGTTTTTCATAGCATTGAATTCCATTAATGATTTTCCCTTACAGTTAGTGTTCTTGTGATTGTCCATTAAACGTTTATATATGCATATTCGTACTTTCATCTTGATTTCTTCGCCAATAATTCTAATGAAGCAGTATTTAATGCCTCAGTCAGCTCCGGGGGAGTCCCAAGAATATAAATTCCATCATTACTTGTCATTTTACTTTCAAGAACACAGGAATCGAATTTATAAGAGTCAAATTTGACAATCCAACCTTAATACGTTTGCATAGTAACCCAAGTAATTACATTACAAGCGAGTTTGGTTTGATAAATTTCGTTGAATCTTCAATGAATTACTCTTGGCAAATTGTGAAAGTTCTCCACAGGAACCTTGATACTTATTAATTTTAAACTTCATCACCTAATTTTGAATCTCTAACACACCCAAATTCTTCCAAGTTAGTTTTACATCAAATGGGACAACCTAGAATGGTTACAACCCAAAAAAATGATCTTGCCACGAGTTCACAAATATCGGTTGCTGGATTACTCATATTCACAGATTACAGAAACGAGTTACAGATAGCATACTTGTATGTACCAGAAAATATTGCACCACATTCCCGTAGCGATTGTTAATCCAAACTATAAAACAAAATTTGGGGAACAGTATAGTACGAAATAAGGAGGATGAGTAGCCTATCACACACGAGCCAAAAATTGTGTACACGAGGCTTTGGCCGAATTCGATGAATTGCGCTTCGGGGCAATTGAATTTAGTCATGAGATTGAATTATCAGGTTAAAAATGTTACATATCCTATCATTTCACAGAAAAACCTTCGGAAGCCACCGCCTCCAGTTTAAAATAAATGAGCCATTACCTAACAGCTGTCAAATACATAAAGAAAAATATTTTTCAAACTTGTTTTGCTTGCTTTGTTGCTATCGATACAAAGCAAGCAATAATAAAAATTTATCTCACCACTAAAATCACAAAACACTGTCTGTGCAAGAATGTTTTTCTTCAGAATATGTGGCGTCACGTATCTTAAAGCTGAGTTTATCCATTTAGTGTCCGGATATTGAAAAAAAGCTGACTGAATTTTTTCAAAATTTTATTCTCAAATTCGAACAAAATAAAAAAATGGACTCTTGAGTTACGTCAATATTATTGAGAACTCAAGTCATTTTTGTTTCAAATCCTATCAAACATTTTCAACGATATTGATACCTGAACTGATATCATGCAACACTGGGTGAATAAATGACATCTGCATAATCTTATCTATCTTGTTATATTCCAGAAAGCAATTGTGATTATAATTGCAACATAAAATATATCACATGTTGAACATTTGCTTTGATTGTATTGCACGTAAAATGCACATTTTGCATATTTCCCGATTGTCTTCAAAAACCACCCAATGGGCACCACGATTTCCAAATCTAACGTCATCAACTTAAGGAGACGGCTGATGTTGATTTAGAATTTGAACGTGATGGTTGAGGATCTTCGAAAGCATTATCAATTTCACAAACTTTTTTTGCTCTCATTTTTCTCATTCCTTATTTATACGCCTCCTTTCAGTCATACGAAATGTAGAAATCAATGTTACTCAGAAGTACCGTCGGGCACTAAAGGGTTAACGCAAAATAGTATATTCAGACGCTGCCGCTGCGGTTGCAATAGCCGTACGAAACTGAATGTGTGCTAGAACATTTGCATGTATAGATTCGCAGCAGCTGCCACAGCCATTGTCGCTATCGCCCGAAAATGACAACTTTTATTTCTAGCGCCAGCGGATGAATGGCTCAAAACACAGTTTCCGTGAAGCTAGCATTTTCAATTCTGTTTCTGCATAAGAAAGGAAATGAGTAGGGGTTATATTTATGTTTCAATTATCGTCATCTCTTATGGAAATTACTAATATTTGTTTCTCCACGTAAATTCGAAAATACAAAATTGACAAACTGACTTTTCACTTATCAAACTTCGAATTTTACTCAAGCGTTTTCCGAATTCTATGTTGCCAAAGAAGGAAATATAGAAATATAGATACACATACAGTTTCTCAACAACTACGGCAGCAACAACCGTAAAAAAGGTTGAAGGATTCGAAACTCACCAACTCACAGTTGAAATATCAAGTTTTGTCAGATATATTTTTCAAAAATAAAAAGGTTGGAGTTATGTTCAGTCTGCCTTATTCCACTGAATATATATTTCAACAGGTTATGGGCCCAGTCCATGTTTGAATAAGGCAACAGTGTAATTTAGTTGAATTGGTACAGAACAGTAAAACTAATGGAATCTTCAGAAGGCAAATTTGGGTTTCCAAAGCTCAATAATAACAACTACCAGCCCTGGAAGTTCAAAATGAAGATGTTGTTGATAAGGGAAGGATCATGGAAGGTGATCAATGAAACAGAACCAGTTAAACCAGAAGAAAGGCGAAAATGGAAGACATTGGATGAGAAAGCGCAGAGTACGATCTCATTGTCTGTGGAAAATGACCAGATGATTTGCAACTGTAAAACAGCGAAAGAGATGTGGGAAGTTATACAAAAAGTCCACGAGAGAGCAAATCTGAGTAACAAATTGTATTTGCTTCGTAAACTTTACCACACACAGCTGGAGTGTGATCAACCAATGACTGAGTATATCAGAAAAACTCTAGAAATGGTGGAATTGTTGCGAGGTATAGGCGAGGACATCAAAGATTTCCACGAGGCTGCTCTTCTTCTTGGAGGCCTACCAGAAAAATAGGACACTCTAGTTACAGCTCTAGACGCTCGTCCTGATAATGAGTTGACACTAGAATATGTGAAGGGCAAGCTGATAGACGAATATAATAGAAAAAGTGAAGATTCCAAGCAATATGAACAAGCCGCTTTGAAAAGTTTCGCTAATCGATCCAATAAAATTTCAAATTCAGAGTGTTTCTATTGCAAGAAGAAAGGTCATCTGAAGAAAGATTGTTATTTCTATAAGAAAAGTCTAAAAGAACTATCACAAACTAGAAGGGAGACCCATGATGGCTTCAACAACCAGAACAATGCCAGAACAGCGGTTGGGATGGAGTCAGAAGAATTTTGTTTCTCAGGGGTCCAGAACAAGAGCAATGAGTTGAATTGGTACATAGACTCAGGTGCATCAAGTCATATGACTTCCAACGCATTTTTCTTCGTCAGTTTGGAACCCTACAATGATTGAATTACAGTCGTCAATGGGCAGCAATTCAAATGTTCGGGTAGAGGCGAAGGAATATTCCATTGCCTGGTACAAGGAAATATCAAAATAGTACGCATCAAAGACGTTTTGCATGTTCCTGATTTGTGTTCTAATCTATTGACTGTAAAGACACCCACAGAAAATGGATTCAATGCCATTTTTGAACCTCACAAATGTCTCGTGAAAATGAAGAATGAGGTATATGCAGAAGCAAAAATCGAAAATGGACTCTACGAATTGAAATTAGAATCGCCGAAAGCAAATATTTCAACCGAAAACAACAATCTTGCATCCACCTCTGTATAAACGATTAGGACACGGAAATTTCGAAGATATCAGAAGAACCGCTAAAAGCAACTTTCAGAAGGAATGTATTCGGAAGAATGTGAAGAATATTTGCAATGTATTAGTTGTATTGAAGGAAAATTGACCAAGAAGCCATTTCCAAAACATTATAGGAAGCAATCAATAAGATGCCTTGATTTGATTCATACAGATATTTGTGGTCCTATGAAAACTGAAACTCCAGGAAAAAAACGATATTTCCTCAGTTTCATCGATGATCATTCTCGATATACCATTATTTACCTGCTACATTCCAAAAACGAAGTTTCTGAAAAATTGGAGGACTATATATCTATTATCACAAACAAATTCGACCGGCCACCCAAAGCATTCAGATTCGATAATGCTGGAGAGTATTCGTCGCAAACAGTGAGGAGGCTACTGAGAAAATATGGCATTGAATCCCAAGCCCATTCCCTATTCACCAGAGCAAAATGGAGTAGCAGAACGGAAAAATCGCACTTTGGTTAAGTCAGCTAGGTGTATGTTGATTGATGCCAAGCTTCCGAATGAATATTGGGGTGAAGCTATAAATACTGCTAATTACCTTCAAAATCGTCTCCCAACTAAAGCTGTAGACATAACTCCTTATGAGATTTGGAATGGAAAAAGACCAAGAGTAGATCACATCAGAACATTTGGATGCAAGGCCTTTGTTCACGTACCGAAAGAAAAGAGACACAAATGGGATCCCAGAGCAGAAGAAGGCATCTTCATGGGTTATGCAGATAATTCAACTGGACCCATCCACAAACAAAATAACGATCAGCAGAACAGTCGAATTCGTCGAAGATCAACATTCAACGAGTTTCGGTGGAATTTCATACAGAAAAACCATTGATAATTCAGAACAAACAAGCTCTGGAACAATCGAAATTGAAAGCAGCATCAAAGAAACTGAAATGCCAGATGAAATGTCAGAACTGCCAGTGAATTAATTTGCGAATCCAATTCAAAATTAGCCTGAAGAAAATGAGGATATAAATACTATCGAAAAAGTGAGAATATCAACTGAAGTGAACAAAGGGATACCACCAGAAAAGTTTTCATATACTGTGAGGCTCGAGGGAATCAGTGAACCCAAGTCGTGGGGTGATTTGATGAAGTTGCCCGAAAAGGAGAGAGAATGTTGGAAGAAGGCAATGGACGATGAAATAGAATCATTTCGACAGAAGAAAGTATGGTCTCTGACGAACCTTCCAGAAAATAAGAGACCTATCGATTCGAAACGGGTATTCAAAATCAAAACTGATTCAGAAGGAAAAATTACAAAATATAAAGCAAGGTTAGTTGCTAGAGGTTTCACTCAAACATACTCAAACATACGGAAAAGATTATGATTCTATATTTGCCCCCGTATTGAAACAAAATACTCTGAGAATTTTGTTTACAATATCTGCTGTCAATAAATTTTATGTCAAACACTTCGAAGTAAGAACTGCTTTTTTGAATGGGAATCTGAATGAAGAACTCTATATGTTTCAACCAGATGGATATGTGGATGAAAATGTTCCTCATTTGGTATACAGACTTCACAAATCAGTTTATGGATTGAAACAAGCTGCAAGAGCTTGGAATACAACTTAAACAGAAATTCTCAAAAAGTATGGTTTCGTGCAAAGTCAAAATGGCCCGTGCTTGTTCACAAAGAAAAATAGAGAAGATTGTATTTATATTTTGATATACGTAGACGATCTTATAATCTGCCACAAAAGGAAAGCAATTATTACAAAATTGGGAAAGGATTTGAACAATCACTTCGACATTGTTAATTTGGGAGAAATAAGTTATTTCTTGGGTATACGAGTTCAACGAAATGAAGATGGGAGTTTTCTCCTCGACCAAGAGAAGAAAATTCATAATCTGATCTGTGAATTTGGATTGGGAGATTCTGCGCCTGTTTCAATTCCGATGAATCCAGATTACCCAAAGTTGAGCGGAGAGAAAGGATATTTACCCAATAACGAAAAGTATGCCAAAGCAGTGGGGGTTTTACTGTATCTTTCCACTACAACTCGTCCGGATATATCTACTGGAGTAGGTTATTTAACAAGGAAAACAAGTCAACCCCGTCAAATGGATTGGGATGCAGTCAAAAGAATGATTAGGTAGGTATCTCAAAGGAACGAGTGTTTTCAAATTGAAAATAAGATCCGATGTGAAAATGACTCTGACTGCTTATGTAGATGCAGACTGGGCAGGAGATATCGCAGATCGAAAATCAGTTAGCGGTTTTGTGTTGTTTCTTGGAGATAATCCGATTCACTGGAGCAGTAAGAAACAAACATCTGTTTCTCTATCATCAACTGAAGCCGAATATATAGCTGCAGCTTCTGCCAGTCAAGAAATAGTTTGGGCAAGACGAGTTCTAGTAGATTTTGGAATAAAATGTGATGAAGCAACCCGTGTTTTCGAAGACAATCGGAGTTGTATTAATTTGGCCACAAATGAGAAGGTTCGTTGCAGAAGTAAACATATCGATGTTAAATATCATCATTTACGGGACTTGGTAGCATCGGGAGTCATCGAATTTTCATACTGTCGAAGTCAAGACATGATTGCTGATGGTTTGACCAAACCTGTGGCCGGAGAGAAGTTTGAGACATTAAGACGTCAGTTGGGATTGGTTGAAGAATGATTCGTCGAGTGGGGGTGTTGGAGTTCGCCGAATCGTCAAGATAACTTTGGTTTCCCTAGATTTATATTGTATTGAATGTTGTTGATAAAATAACTGACAGTTGAAATATCAAGTTCTGTCATATATATTTTTCAAAAATAAAAAGGTTGGAGTTCTGTTCAGTCTGCCTTATTCCAGTGAATATATATTCTAACAGTTGAAACTGTCGGACTGTATACAGGTCTGGTTTGGGAAGGATTAATTAATGGATTTGTTCGAAGGAATAATAATGGTTTCCAGGAATTGGGGAGTCTTAGTGAGTCGTCTCGTTTATTGAGGCATTGAGGGCGTTTTCCAATTTCTATTGCTTCGCGAATAGTTCTGGAGTGGAGTGTTTTTGCTGTGGCAATGGTCTTCGTGTTGTTGAAGTCAATTTTGTGTCCGGTTTCGTGGTGGTGTTTGAAGAGAGTCGAGGTCATGTCCGAATTACGTACTGCTAGTTCGTGCTCGTAGGACCTGTTAGATACTCGTCGGTTCGTCTGTCCTATATATGTGCTCGAGAACATACATATATATATATATATATATATATATATATATATATATATATATATATATATATATACATATATATATATATATTCAACTGATAAAGGAATGAGTGATATAAACAATAATAAACAAACTATTCCTAAAGAATTCGCAAATCAAAATTATCAACGGTTGCTCAGGTCTCAAGACACCCCTTCAAAAGTAATCGAGTATGAAGCTAGATCTTCTCTCCACCGGTACGTACGCAGGGAAGCATAGCAGCCGCAGGAGTTAAGGGCTTTGTGTCAACGCAAGATTAAACCAGTCTTGCGGTGACACAGGCCTGAAGATAATGGCCGATGCGAGAAACGTAACAGTTCGTGAATGAAAGCTCATAGTCTCATGCAGATAAGGATACAATGATCGAGGCACCGAGCTCTGGTGTTTCTGAATCGGAATCTATTAATTCCACAGAAGGCCAGGATCTGGATGCTGGTTGAAGAGGGTTCGAGCGGCAACATCAGGTATATTCTCTATTGTGTTCGGGAATGTTACGAGGATTAGTTTGTGATAGAAAATGTTACGAGTATTCGTCCTAACGGAACGATTTCAGCAGTGGAGAATCCGTCAGACGAGAGTCTCACCCTTTCGCTAGTGAAACAGGAAATATTGCTTACGATATCTGATAATGGGAAATCCCCTCTTAGCCGAAATGTCTATAGGTGCTTCATGCTATGACGATGATATTTTATCATTTTTCAACGGAACATAGACAACTGAATACGAATTTTGATTTCATAAAGAACCATGAAGATGAAAGTAAAAAAGGCAATGACTTTACGGGATTGGACTTTTACTGTGGAGAAAAATAGACCCGATCAATTTTCCGATAACCGATAATGATGCGTTATTCAGTATATTTTATCAATACATTCGCTTCACTTTGCATCTTTTCTCCCATGATTCAATCACCCACTGAGGTATGGAAACATTCAAATATCCTGTGCATAGTTGAATTTTACGATAACTTCAAACGAAATTCCATAGATTGGAAATACATTATTATGATGGTATCGTATTTGGCAATTGAATCCTGTTCTAGGCTGTTTGGTTCAAAATTCTGGAAAATCTCCATCGGATTCACCATTGAATTCCTATGATGAAGTAATTCCTCTGGTCATACATCTATCGGAGAATTTAGAGATTAGTTAAACCTATCAACTTGATCCAATTCAAAGTCAAATTCCATCCCTAGGATCTTGGGAAAAGTATTCATATTGAGCTTACTGGATCTTCAGAACTTCATTTTTTGCATTACTGATGTGAAATTAGGATGTTGAGAAATGAAAACAATGAAGAATGCAATGTGGGTTCGTTGAGGTAAAGCCATAAGAAGATGATATACAGCGTCTATTTCGCTATGGAGCAACGCTACTTTCTCAAGGAAAATACTAGCTAAAATGTGTCAGTGTGTAGTTTCACTTCTCACAGTAAAACCAAAGTTGCAAAATCTCCAAATTTTCATTAAAAACATGCAAGGGTAAATCGCGTTCGATCTCTGTGTCACTTGAAAAAGATGCAATCGATGTAATGAAAACGATCTGGTTCTCCAATGCCTAAGATATTTTGTGTTCATTTCTACTGAAAACTGTTCTTGGTTCAGTTTTTTTGGGATTGCCGAAGAGTAATCGTGACTGATTTCCTGAAAAATGCTAGAACAATAACTGTGAAGTACTATACGGCGTTACTTGCCCAAAGGTATTCTGTTTTTGCAGACAAATCACATTTTGCCATGCAAACAACACTTGATTATATGTTCAAAATACTCGAACACCCCTCTTGTTCACTAGATCTTGCACCGTCTGACTATCATGTCTCTTTTCAATTGGAAACAAAGACTGAGAGCTCGTTATTGTTTTCAACGAAAAGGATGTGGGAGTTGTGAAGGTCTAGTTTGCCAAGGAAGATAACAATTTTTACAGAAGAGAGTGAAATTAAATTCAAAGTCGTCTCCACCCAAATATAATATATATCATCAGTATCGCATTGATGCGACACGGGAAAGCATAGTCAAGTTGAAACATTATCCCTACATGTTTCGATTGTACAAACTTTCATCTTCAGTAGTGATATAAGCTAGAATAAAAATCACTTGTGACGAAGGTAAACAATAATATAGGTTACTAACGGATTACAAAAGCGAATGAGTACATGTGAAAATATAGAAGTTGATTTGGTGATAATTAATGCTTTTATAGAATGAACCTTCTCACATCTACTTTTCTCTGAAATCCTTAAATAACCTTTATTATCGTTGAACCTCCTCACGAGTGACTTTGATTATAGTTCATTTCACCACTGAAGATGAAAGTTTGTACTTTCGAAACAGGTAAGGATGAATTAGTAGTAAAGATAATATTATATGGGGACGACTTAATTTCAGCCTCCTCCACTTTGGTCTTTCGCAATTAAGAAGAGAGTATGTTGATTCATAAAATGATCTGACTTTCGAATTTAATGCCCTACACTACACTATGGATAATCTACTCAGTTGATGTTTCGTTATAATGGAATATATCAGCAAACTTTGGAGATGACTTAGATGGTCACCTACTCAAGGGACTGAAATTATTCGAGCAAGTAATTTTGTTCGTGTCCTCATTCACTTCCTCAGTTACATCACAGCCGTTGATAGATAAATACAACTGAAACTACAGCGAAGAATTCACAGAGTTGAAACAGATCTCATGTAGACGACCATCGAGGAATCCGTCCCTTGCGAATGTCGCATAAAGGAATGACGTTTCCAGCAGCTGTATAACGCCACGTTATAATTGCTCACCAGAGAAATTTAAATCAGTTAGTCCAGTTAATTAAACACAGGACTTTCTTGACGGAAAGAATGATCGCTGGGACTGTGCTGTTTGAACAGGCTGATTGGAATATATCCTTCCCAGAGAAATCTAATTGGAACAATGAGATTATACAGCGTAGAAACCCTCTGGTGTGGTCGGAAGGAAATACTGAATAGTGGCTGAAACTAACTATCTGGCAGGAGTAGTCGTTTGGATAGTTACGATAAGTCGTGCTATCTTGCAATTATTGGTAATGCATTACTAATACAGGATTTATAGTAGGTCGTAGGAAGTTATTTCCGAATACTAAAGGTGGAACAAATAAGTTTACGGGAGAATGTATACCATTTTGAGTACTTTTTCACATGGGAAGCATTTATATTACTCATTTGCTGGGGATGCGATGTTGCAATCGCAACATTTTTACAAATAGTGTGGGTATGATCGAATGTGATTTGTTCTGGGCAATCTTGGAATGAATAATATAAACCACAATTTCTATGGGAATTTGATTCAAAACTCATTTGTTTCTGAGGAAACGTTAATAATTTATCGTAGAATTTCATAAACCTTCGTTTTCAATCGAACAAATCAAGCACCGAGTCCCTTAAATTCATTATTTATATTGAACATATTTTCAATCAAGCGAATTCTCTTCATTTCATGCAACGGTTCTTGCCTCATTAAACCTACTTCTGGGTTTTTAGCATGTATCCCTCGAATCCCCCATGAAGGAAACATTTTGTAATCACTTTGATCACTTCTCCATATACATGTTTCCGTTTACAGAACTTGTTCATATATATTTCTCTTCTAGGTTCGTTTTCGAAAATTTTTCAAAGATCCGATATTTGACATATGATTTTGTTTCTCGCTAGGTGCGATTTATATGAACTGAACACGTTGAGATGCAAGTATCGTCAAACAGAATGATAAAAGCAGATTCTTTCAGCTTTTGTGTCTGCCATTGCTTTACCATGTCTGTGTGACCACAACAATTTTTTTGGGATTTGTCCGTAAAGCGATAAATAATGAGTTACAAGCAACGGCAGCTGTCCACCGGAGAGCAATTAGGGTGAGATACTAACAAATGGAAAAGTCAATGAATAGAGTTCGAAGTTAGAGCGCCATATAACTCTAGTGCTTCAAGAGAGTTCTAGGTTTTTCCAAGTTACAACAGAAGGAAACAAGCACTTTTGAATGTTATTGATTGAAATTTCCTTTATGCAAGTGAGGTGAGTAGAAATTATAAACCAAAACTGTATTGATTATTCACTTGTTAATATTGAACAAGTATTAGGGTGACGAATTTGTCATCCCCAAAATATTCGCAAACTGGTTATAAAAGAGATATTTAGTAATATATATATATATATATATATATATATATATATATATATATATATATATATATATATATATATATATATATATATAATACTGGTTGTATAGTAACTGAAAAAGCTTTAGCAGGGTTGCAGTCAGAACTGTTAGGGCGTCAAAGAAGACTCTTTGTATTATATTTTGATATATACTACAGTTGTCCTGAGGAAAGTAGCAATAAACTACCGAAAGCTTGACGAAAACAAAGAGTCTTCTTTGACGCCCTAACAATACTGACTGCAACCCCGCTAAAGCTTTTCCAGTTATATATATATATATATATATATATATATATATATATATATATATTCACACATAAAACATTTGCTTGGGGCATTGTCATAATGCACTATGTTTGCTTCACGATTTATAAAATCTCAAACTATTTCAAATGTAATAATTACGATGATGATATGCAAAGTGTCACTAGAAGATTCAAAGTTTCATTTTAGCAGAAATGAGAATTGAAATGATCTGGTTTGTTTAGTAGATTCCTTCATATCCATTCGGTGGTAAGGATTCAATTAAACCTGGAGCTACTACTGGAGTTGGATGGTAAGGTTTTAGTGAGCAGTATATGTCTCGCACTTCTTCAGCCGAAATCGGAATTGTTACTTCATCAAATCCTAGAGTATTAACTCAGAAGGTCAATAATTAAATTATTTTCAAAGTACAATTTCACTCCTTGATTTCAGAAATGAATTATCACTTTCAATTCCTGGAGATGGAAAATTCATTTTATATTCCTAAGGAATCATGATTTATTTTCAAATCATGGAGATTTCAAATTAAACATATTTTGAACAAGCGTAGAATCAATTTATGTCGCCACAGTAACTTATGATTAGAGTGATACTATAGTTATTTATGATACAAGTGTTAAAAGTGGCATTTTATTTTGTGAGTGGGGAATATTGCGAAACGAGCGTTAGCGAGTGGAGCAACCCCACGAGCAAAATAAAATCACTTTCAACAAATGTATCATACAAAATTTTTTGTTCAACAGTTACTGCTAGTGAGAAAAAAACAAAAAAAATATTAGATCTGTATGGATTCGAACACACGATCTTTGAATTACAAGTCAGATGCTCTACGCATCTAGCTACATGGACTTTATAAATGACAACCATATTTTGTATTTCAAATATTGCAAGCATGACAGGCAGGTAAAAAGCAATTGCCTAATAATTGTTGTTTATTAGTTACCACAAATTAATAAACGATCCTAGCTTCTTTGTGTTCGTAGCTATTACTGTTGCAAATATAAATATAATGGAAGTTGGAATGGATGATTTAGATGATTTTCTTCCACCAGAAATTCAAGAAGCTGCAAACAGAGCAACTTTAGATCTGTTGCCTGAAAAATCACGGCAACAATATGATATTGCTTATAATGGATTCATCGAATGGAGTTAACTGAAGAAAGTTGAAGACAAGTTCAGCGAAAGCGTACTTTTAGTTTATTTCGAAGAAAAATCGAAGTTATGGAAATCATCAACACTGTGGTCTAAATTCTCTATGATAAAAGCTGAACTGAAAATCAAGGAAAACGTGGATATAAGTAAATACCATAAATTAGTCGCATTTTTGAAACGAAAAAGTGTCGGATACCGTCCGAAAAAATCGAAAATTCTGACAAGGGAACAGATTGACAGATTTTTAAATGAAACTCCCGATACCAAATATCTTATGATTAAAGTGGCAACCATTTTTGGATTATTTGGAGCATGCCGTCGTGAAGAACTCTGCAAATTGAGCGTAGATGACATTGAAGAAACTATACAGTCATTACTAATTCATATTTCGGATACCAAAACCAACATTCAAAGAAGTTTTTGCATCGTTGGACACTACGTGAATTATTACCGTGAATATGCTGTATTACGCCCAACTTCTGTTACTCACCGTCGATTTTTCCTGAATTACTCTAACTACAAATGCACTATTCAACCAGTTGGAATAAATACTTTTGGGAAGATCCGCAGCAGTTTACCGGCCATTGCTTTCGAAGATCTTCAGCATCTCTGTTAGCGAATTCAGGAACAAATTTGACTACAATAAAACGACATGGCGGGTGGAAGTCCTCAACTGTAGCTGAGGGTTATATCGAGGATTCCATTGAAAATAAAAATAAAATAGCTGAAAAAATGTTTCCTGGTATAAGTTCTAGTTCTCTCCCAGTATTATTTGATCATCCCACTTCAATAATAGCACCATCATTGATTGGCGATGAAGCTTCTGCAGTTACTTCGTCAGTTAATATCACAAATTGTACAAATTGCCAAATACATATTTATAAGTAATTTTGATTCTGATTGTTATAATAGTATTAATATCTGATTAAAGTGTTTCTATTAGAGAGATCTATATTACTGAGTATCCATACTATAGCGTCTAGCGACAGATGGACATTTTGGCTCCCGAGCTGTGTACATCTGTCGCTAGACGCTTTTAGTATCCATCATCTCATCTGTCATTCTACTTTTAACACTAGTGTTAAAAGTGATTTTGTGAAAACGTCAGTTTTTAGTTCATGTGTCAATGAATTAAAAACGTCATTTTTAATGTCAGTTGTACAAAAAATCATTTTTCTACTAGCGTTCGGAAGAGTCCACTTTTCCGCACTCAATTCAGTGTTGAAAGCATCACTTGTGCGAAAAAAACAATCAGTGCTGACAAAGCTGTGGAAAACCGAAATCTGACTTCATTGGGAAAAAATTCAGCTTCTGCAATTAATTTGCAGAATCCAACAAGTTGCACGTTCAGAATTATTATTAGTTATTAGTGATTTGTTGATATTTATTTTATGATAAATATTTCTTCACATTTACTTCTGGGTTTTTTCTGCACGAAATAATAGTGTACACAACACGTGCGCAAAGTGACTTTTCCGCACGCAATTGCAGATGACCGAACGATGCGTTAGGAAAAGTATCACTTCCCGCACTTGTTAGGTAAACTAATGTTTTCAAAGAACGTTTTTCTTCCTTTCACAATTTCACTACAGTGCATGAAATAGTGTACATACCGCTGGATTGAAGTCCGTTCCTGGCCGTAGGGAGGACTACAAACTTCGTCTGGGGATAGAAAGTATGACTTCATTCCCATGATGTACATTTTATTTTTTGTCTCATGTATTCCAATGAGTTTTCACTTTACAAACATAAATGAATGTTTCGATTCGATCACTTTCAATTGATTCATTGGGCCGAATCTTTGACATTCTACAATAGTGGAATCCAATTAGTACCAACCAACAAATCACATTGTCAATCACATTTTAACTCACTTCATCGTCATTATCAAAGTTGACTAGATACGAGCGACGAATTGTAAAGAATCTCGGAACAGCAGCGGCATTCCCTGATTTGACTCGATGTTTCTCCGATTGACAATCCCACGAGACATTTTGCGCTGTGCGTGATTCCACCACTTCCGTTTTCAGACTCGGTTGGGATAATCTTAGGAATTCCATCCACGTAACGGAATTTAATAGGGAATTCTATTATTCCCAGGCAAATAGCTGATCACGTTCAAATTTATTCAGACGCGAGGGGAGTTAAATATACTGAATCTACTTGTTATAATCTATAAACGAAGTGTATCTGTCGGAATGATGAGATTATAATTTTTATCGATTATTATTTTGATACCAACGAAATGCAATTAACAAATTTGGGCAGTATTGACAGATTTTTCAGAGCAATTTTTCCACAGTATACCTTTGGAAGAGCACTTAACTATAGCTGAAACTAATATGAAATGCAAAAATATACACACGCCAAAGGGCACTCTATGTGGAATTATAATTCGCATTCGTTGTTGGAACTTTTCCTAGAGATCGATCGCCATGACACCAAACTGATATTTTTGCACTCGACAAGCGTTTCGCAAATAAGGTTGGCATCTTCAGGAGAAGAAAATTGGTAAGTTGTTTACTCAAAATGCGTTTGCAATTTGAATATAGTATAGTTTTAACAATTTTTTTGTAGTGAATGAATTTTCTTCTTATAGTCTATATTATGTTGAGTCTGAGGATAGTTGGATATCTATGAGTTCATTTGATATGAATCACACCTTGTTACTCCTCCTGAAAAACAAAATTGTATTGGAAGAAACATATTCATGAATTAGTATTGAATGCGATTTCAAATTTCACATCATTAACAACGATAAGTAATTTTATGAATATAAGTTCTTGTATAATTTTGATAGGTAAATTAGACATCTTCGGTTTTTCGGGCTTGAGGGCCGTGTGCTGGAATTTTGACTTCCGGAGCTTTCGAGCAGGCTCTTACGTACCAAGAGGACACATTTCCGGATGACATAATAACACTGTTACACCACACATTAACAACAACATATTTCCAATTCAACGATACATTCTATGAACAAAAAGACAGAGTAGCAATAGGAAGCCCACTCAGTCCTCTGATAGCCAATTTTTTCATGAAGAAATTCGAGGAAACAGCACTGGGAACTGCCACAAAACGACTCAAATGCTGGTAGAGGTATATGGATGACACTTTCGTGATGTGGAATCATGGTGAGGAGGAATTAATGAAATTCCTTGGTCACCTGAACAATGTCAATCCAAAAATTCAATTCATCATGGAAATGAACAAAACGGGCACCTCGCTTTCCTGGATGTATTGGTTAATAGACAAATAAACGGGAAGCTAGGTCACAAAGTCTATCGGATAGCAACTCACACAGACAGATATCTGCATAAGGATTCAAACCACCATCCGCGATAGAAACAAGCAATCATTAAAACTCTAGTAGATAGAGCGAAGCGAATTTGCGAACGTGAATCACTGGATGAAGAGCTCAACCACCTTTGACATGCTTTGCGAGCTAATGGTTACCACAACAGAGAGATAGACAGAGCAATACGACCCAAGCCAACCACAAATCCACACCCGCAAACGAAGGATGTGACTCCACCCTCAGGAACCGCTTTTTTGCCCTATCTAAGAGGTACCATGGATCGCATTGGAAAGATATTGAAAGATAAAAGCATAATATAAAAACAATATCCAAACCAACAAAGAAAATAGAGGAACAACTGAGGTCAGCTAAAGATCCAAGAGATCCTTTATCCAATGCTGGGGTATACAGAATTCCATGCTCATGTGGAAAAGTATATATAGGGACCACCAAACGCAGTTTCAAGACTCGAATCAGTGAGCTCAGTCGAAATAGTCGGTTGGGGCAGACGGACAAATCAGCTGTAGCTGAGCACGCCCTTCCGAACAACCATAATATACAATTCGACAAAACTTCAATTCTGTCAACGACGACGCATTACTCCACTCGCTTATACCGGGAAGCAATTGAGATACATAAGCACAAGGAAAAACTTCAACAGAAAGGAAGAGGGACTGAATTTGAACAAAATTTGGTATCCAGTTCTAAGAACAGCTAAAATGAAGCCAGATAGAACCAGAGAATCGGACGGCCAACAGAACACTGTCGGACCAAAAGATAAAAGCGAGTCAATTCCAGATTTACAATCAGCCGTAGTAAACCCACACAGAGGAGTTCAACTAAGACCACGCCGCTGAAGATGGCTGCCACAGATGTAGCCGAAAGCTCCGGAAGTCTAAATTCCAGCACACGGCCCTCAAATCCGAAAAACCGAAGATGTATCAACACCGGCCGTGAAAGCCTACATTTTTCCATTGGTTAAATTAGAGTTATACCAGTTCTACGCTTGGTACTGATCACTCATCACTCTACTCTACTCAGGGAACAATCGTGTGCTTAATTCGTTTCACAAAAATTGAAACCCCCATTGCGATGAACGTTCAATTCCTAAAAGTACCTACAAAAACCAGAAGAAATTTGTGTCTGAATCACATATTTCAATAAAAATAAATCCATCGACCTGAATTTCCTCAACGCTCTCAGCTGGGTGTGTGTGATTCCCACTTCTCGTTTTCAATTCCCTTCCATAATCACCGCATATACTCCCTGTTTGTGAATAAAATCCCTTCTGAAATATTTCCATTGGGTGTGAGGGATCAGACTAATACAGATTCATGTGGGCGTGGAGCCATAAATTTGCTTCGAGCAATGTTGTTCGGAAATCGTCTTCAGATACACATTATATCCACTTCTTTTCGATAGATGATCCGTGTATTTTCCAGCGGGTGTTTTTTGAGCAGGATACATTGAGCAGTTTCAGTCAAACACTCCTTCCCATTTATATCTTGTGATCTGGTAGATTTATTGATTTATTCTTGAAATGTTTGATAATTGTTTACGCCCCAAGAGGGTACGAATTTTGAAAGTCCATACTGGAGATGTCATGGAAACGTGTCCTAGTCATTTTGATTTTTGATTGTGAATGCAATTGGGACATGAAAAAATTTTGATTTGAATATAATATGAATGTAACTTCCGATAAGGTGAAAATTTTATTGATTTATACGGGATGAACCCCATTACAATGTAAGAATTTCACAGTTATAGTAACAATCTTAAAATGTGAAATATAAAATAAATTAGAATATATGATTAAAATCAAAACTGGTTACGACTTTATTTAAACAATTACCAACTCAAATTATTCAATGATTGATTGAATCGACCATAAGAGACTTCAAAAATGCTGATGTTTTTGTCATCCAATAACTTTAGTGTTCTTTCCAAGGGTGTATGTTTGCCATAATTTGTACGGTGAAAGGGTATATGAAATAAATGGCTGTGTCTAAGATCTCTGTTCGGAACATGAAAGTTGACAGATGCAAGCAATTGAGGACAAGTCATCTGTCCATTGAGCAGCTTGAATGCATAGCACAGATCTGCGTGAATTCTTCTGGATTGCAAAAGTTTGAGACCCATTTATTGTAATATCACAGAATAGTTATGGTTCTGTACTTGAAGACCCAACTTGAAAGAACAAAATCTAAAAAATTTATTCTGCACTCTTTCTAAAGTTACACGGTGCACACTGTAAAATGGAGACCAAATGATACATGCATATTCTAACTTAGACACCACTAATGCTAAATAAATCATTTTCATTAATTCAATGGAAAAATCGTAAAATAAGACCTAGTGTTTTGGATGATTTCACACTCATTTGGTTAATATGGTTAACAAAACTAAGTTTTTCGTCAAAAATGACCCCCAAATTTTTTATAGAAGATGTATATTTTAAGTGCTGATCATTTATGTTGTATGAAGTTTCAAACTTCCTAACGACTCTTGGGTAATAATAAAGTAATAAAATGGCATTTGTTAACATTAAGAAATAAGTTATTTGTAACACACCATTCATACACTCTATCAAGGTCATCTTGAAGGAGAATTTGGTCATTGTATGACTTTATCGGTCTGAAAAGCTTCAGGTCATCTGCAAACATCGAAAATTCACTGTTCTCAAAACATTATTCCATGTCATTCACAAAAATATTGAATAACAGGGGTGAACAATCTGACCCCTGTGGCACTCCAGATAATACCGACCAGACAAAAAACTACCAAACCAATTTACTAAATGTTCTGTTAAACCAAAATTTCCGATCTTCTTCAATAAAATATTGTGATTCACTCTGTTCAAATGCCTTAGAAAAGTCAGTGTATATGGCATCCATCTGATCTCTACCCTCCAAGACATTCAATATTTTTTGCTCGTAGATGAGAAGATTGGAAACAGTCGACTTATTTCGAGAAAAACCATGTTGGTTATTGATCAAGCTTTCTCTACATGAAAAGTTGAGTTGCTCTGACATTAAACTGTCAAGTAATTTTGGAATAGATGACTGGATGCACACACTTCAATAGTTTTGTATATTTTCCTTGTTGCCTGAATTGAAAATTGGAATAATGAAGCTGTGTTTCCAACAATTTGGATACACTGCCTGGTCTAGAGGACTCTTGAAAAGAAGGTATAGAGGATAGGGAGTAAATACAATTCTTCAGGAAAATATTTGGAATTCCGTCGGGACCCGAAATGAGTTTGGGGGGAATTTTTGAAATTTCCTGGAATATCATCATTGTTGAAATACTGGGATTAGAAATATATGAGCTAATATTCAAACCAGGATGATCGTCCAACTCACCAGGAGAATTGTCGTAAACTGTTGAGAAATTTTCAGCAAATCATTATGCAATTTGTTCATTATTTGTTGCTATGGAATTTTCATAATGCATTGTAGATGGCAAACTACCATGCGATTTCTTGTCTTTAATAAAATGCCAAAAATATTTTGGATTTGTGTCGAGCGTGGCATCAATGCCTTGTATGAAATTCATTCATTTGTCGGGAACAGGTGTTAGGATCTTGCAAGAATACGCTATAACATCACGAACGTTAAGCACTACCGATATCAGTAAACTATTTAGAGTGTATCAGGTACAATAATTTTCCTGTGTCTGAATTTATCGCGTTCGACATTTATGGAAAGAATGGACAGTTTCAATCGAACACTCCCTTCCATTTATATCTCGTGATCTGGTAGATTCTTTTGATTTTTCTTGAAATGTTTTATAATTGTTTACGCCACAAGAGAATACGAATCTTGAAAGTCCAGTTGAATAATTTAACGGTTTGAGAAGCACCATCACCTAACTTATTTTGATTTTAGAATGTAAACGGATTATTTGTAGTGAGTGTATGTGATGTTTGTATGATTACAGAGTGATTCAACAAAAACAGCACCTAGCTTTTCTCCATCATTTAGTCTTGGACTAAATAAAGGATCAATATATATATATATATATATATATATATATATATATATATATATATATATATATATATATATATATATATATATATGCTGGCTGGAACTTCCGGTTGATCCGCGTCTGGAAAGATTTACTTGTCTACGTTTCGACTCCCATTTCGGAGCCATTTTCAAGACTTAGTGACCTTGCGTCTAGGTCTGAGTTGTCTCACTAGCTGGCTATCATCACTGGAGAACGAGGATAGAAGGTTGGTGGGATTTAAGGGTTCATTAGTAGTTGTGGCAGGATCAGGTATCGGACGGTCGATGGGAGGTTCGAACGGATTGGTTCCCAAGTCGGAGTGGATAGAAGTATGTCGGACCAAAAGTGGTTTCCAGGTATTGGGGAGTCTTTGAGAATCGTCGCGTTTATTGAGACAGTTGGGACGTTTTTCGATTTCAATGGCTTCACGGGTAATTCTGGTTTGGAGGGTTTTGGCTGTGGCAACGGTTTTGGTGTTTTTGAAATCTATTTTGTGGCCTGTTTCTAAATGATGTTGGAATAATGCTGAGTTTGTGTCAGAATTACGGACCTAGACCTAGACGCAAGGTCACTAAGTCTTGAAAATGGCTCCGAAATGGGAGTCGAAACGTAGACAAGTAAATCTTTCCAGGCGCGGATCAACCGGAAGTTCCAGCCAGCACATTTCTGACCGCGGAAGCCTAGCCGATCAAATATATATATATATATATATATATATATATATATATATATATATATATATATATATATATATATATATATATATATATATCATTTGGAATTAAAGCAAAAAGACTGGACACGTAAAATTTTCTCACATTTCAGACATATTTTTGAACCTCCGCCTTCAAATCCTCTTCGACGGTGAGTCAGAACCCTAAAATTTCAAATGGAAAATGGGGTCGGGTGATATATCATGTAGATAAGTACGAAATCGTCTTTCCTATGATACGCCATTCATTGAAATTTACCCAAACATCAAAAGCATAATCAGCGTTACGAACATCAATCCGATGATTATGGTACTGGTGGGTTCGATGTTGAAATTGTTCCCTGAAATCAAATTTCTCATTTATAACAAGACATTCAGGAAAAGGTAGCGAATACGGTAACCTCATCGATTTTCTTGAAATTTGCACAGATGATTGAAAACGCCCTGAAAACGATAAAAAACATAAAAATTTCCTGCGGAAATACCTGAAAAGTACTTTTTTTTTCAAAAAATTTCTGACAGTGTTCAGTGCGAATACACACACATGGGTAAATAAATTGGACTGTCTCACACTTATTTATCTCCAGCATACCCCAATACATAGAAAATAGTAATCCAGATGCACACAAAAAGCGATTCGTTCACAAATATACACAGAATAATGATATATAATCGTTAGTTTCATTCATTGAAAACTCCTTACTATGACATATTTGAAAATGTTGAATGTCAAACATGAAATGGAATGCCGGGAATGATAACGGGTTACGATCATAATGCGACGTTGGCAATTTTCTTTGATTTCATGAATACTTAGTAAATATGGAATATTTGTTTCTAATATTATTCAGAAGTATTTACGCCCCTTAAATCAATTATTTTTCAACCTAACATTGCCAAACCTCCCGTAGGTATACTGCTTCGTGGAAATTATCTCTAGGAACTCAATCCGGTAACTATTCGTTTACCGCACAGCACCTATAGTTTTGAAAAAAAGGTAAGACTTCACCTTATCCCACATCGAATTGAGGGGTCGTGTCCATATTGCATGTAAAGCTTAGACCATGAAGAACAATACCTATAAGGTCCCACCAACCAGAAAAACGTGGTATATTTTTCATGTTTTTTTTCTATTTTACATGTTGAGTCTATGGGAAATTGTTTTTCTCCAATTATAAAAGTTCGACTGATGTTCCGGATGTTTGAAAATATATGCGACCCAATCTAACCCAACCTAACTTACCTAAGTAAACCTTAACCAACCTAACGTAGCCTAAACTAACCATGCCAACCTCAAGTGACTATCCTAACCTAAACCATCCTTACTCAACCTAACCAAACCTAACTTAACTCAAACCAACCTTACTAACCTAACTCAGCCTAAACGAATTTCAATTATAAAAGTTCAAATGATATTTGAAAAAAATTGCGACCTAATCTAACCCAACCTAACTAACCTAACCAAACCTCAACCAACCTAACTTAACCTTCCGAAAAATAACCTTGCCAACCTTAGATAACTAATCAACTAACCTTAGTTAACCTGACCAAACCTAACTTAGCCTAAACCAACCTAACCTAACATAATTAGACATTACAGATACTTGTCAACATCTTGTCAAATGACGAAATGAACCAATACGGCGGCATCTGCCCCCCCCAGAAACTTTCGTGTGGTTTTTTCGAAAGAGTGTGATTTTCATGGCAAAACTGGTATTTGCCCCCCCAGACATCACGTGATCTGGAATGCCTAATAGTGAGATTATTGTTTCAATTGATTTTAGAAATCACGAAAGAAATTTTTCTCACAGAACTAACATGTGAAATGAAAAAAATCATAAAAAATAAACCATGCTCCTCCGGTATATGGGACATGAGAGTTATTATGCAATATGATCACGACCCCCAATTCGATGAAGGGTAATGTGAAGTTTAGCCCGAGAAAAAGTTAGTAATACAGGTAATAGAGGATTATGTTTTGCAAAATTAGGCAGGAGTTATTTTATTGCATGGATAGTTGCAGTCTGACGTACTAAACCTAAAAACACAAAATACTTACAAAAATGGTGAACGGAAGTGCCGCCATTTTGTGAAAAACCGTTGGGGTCTGTATCTCCGTAACCGTGCACTTAAGGCCCACAATTACGGGGACCTTTTTTATAGATAACTAAATTGTAAAAAGTAAATAAACAAAAATTAATAATTATATAAGTCGTGAACGGTAAGTGGTACGAAAAAAATTATTGAATAAGAAAGATTGGAAATTCAATTATCTATAAAAAAAGTCCTTATAATTGTGAGCCTAAAGTGCACGGTTACGGAGATACAGGCCCAAACGGTTTTTCACAAAATGGCGGCACTTCCGTTCGCCATTTTTGTAAGTATTTTGTGTTTTTAGGTTGATTACGTCAGACTGCAATTATTTATGAAATAAAATAACTCCTGCCTAATTATGCATTATGGACACGAGTAACTCGCTCCCTATTACCTGTACTATAGTCCCAACTCATGTATGATGAGTCGCTTAACACGAATCCGTGTTCTTTCTTCGTTTTGGCAATTCCAAGTACGGAAGAAACGCATATCCCACCACACGCTTTGTTATCATTACGTTGTCTATTTTTTGTTTGGCAACAGTGTACAGAGTGCAAGACTTTGACGTCTTTGACATTTACTTTTATTTTGATTTAGATCTACAACACTACAATGAAAATATGTCTTTTACTTTCGAATTATCGAATGTTAGTTGGGAAGAAAATAGCAGTAAATAGGTGAATACATGTGTAGTTGATGTGTTGGAAAAAATGTTCAAGAAAATGCGATTGTATATGGTACTCCTACAAATTATTAGAGTGACATTTCGCAACAACCTTTTTTTTTCACTAAAAAGGTCATTACTTCCGAAGGTATGGTTTCCGCACAAAAATTTCGATGGTTATAATGATTTTAAAGTGTTCTGAATCATCTGTGCAAATTTCAAGAAAATCGATGAGGTTACCGTATTCGCTACCTTTACATTCATCCCGAAAAAATGATTCGTTAGTTGCCAAGTTAGTTAGGAAGTTTATCGAAACAATCCTTAATATTTTATGGAAGCAAATGTATCACATTTTCAACTCAATATTTCCTTATAAGGATAAACTCATTTCTATTTTTCATCGATACCATAATTATTGGGTTAATGTTCTCAACGCCATTTTCAATAAATAGGGTAACATAACAAAAATAATGTTGTGCCTTGTCACATGATGTATCACTCTACCCCAACCCCAATTTCCATTTGACATTTTAGGGTTGTGACATCTCTTCACTAGAGGGTTGAATGCATATGTTACAAAATATGTCCAAAATGTGTGTCTCTCACAATCCAACTCTTCTTGTCCGATCATTTTTGCTTTGAATCACAAGCAAAAAAGAGGAAGCTAGGTGTATACTTTTCGTTGTACCATTTTATATTTGATGGGGGTAGATACGTTGGTTTATGCATCAACAGCATTTTTTCCACGATCCAGATTTCTTCATTAGTTACAGTACCTGTCAAAACGGTCTTCTTTACTAATTGCTACGTCAAAAGCGTCGGTTACCGACGCCTAAATTATTTACCAAATTTTTCATAAAAAATATGTTGAATTTATCAACCGATTATGTTTGACAATACAGACTTATAATATCATGGAAAAGCCTCCGAGTTACCTTGATTTTTGATTGTAAATGCAATTTGAACCGCGAAAAATGGTGATAAGAATATGATATGAATATGACTTTTGATTTTTCAACTATAAGGTGGAAATGTTTTTTTTCTGGGAAAAATGTTAGGATCTCGCAAAAATACGCTACAAGCAAGGAACGTCTTCTAATCTTGATTGCCATGTCGTTCCTTGGCGAATTACCACTTTTCCGGTAATTACTTGGCTATTTCAATATTGGAGGAATCTGAAGAAGCTACGGTACTACCGTACTACCGAGTCGGTCGATGTATTCAGTGAAAACACCATCTTTTAGGATAATACATCTGAAATTGTATTGTGACTGTCTTATCAGAATGGGTCAGAAACAATTGATCTCACTTGACCTGGTAGCAAATCGACATTGAGGTCCGAATAGCGACGCCATGTGATAGGTAAACGGTGATCTTCAGAAGTCAATGGAAAGTACTAGCATTCAAAATTTCTTCAGTTTCCATCAATATTCTGATTTTCTTTTTTTCTTCTGAAATTTTGCAATTTTTTAATCATTTCTTTGTATTCTTCGATTATATTCCCTGAATTATTTTCAATCTATTTTTCATTTTCCATTATTCAATTGAATCTTCAAACTTCTTAATTTATTACTTTCTTTGAAGTACTTTGAGACACTCTACCACACATCCAAAGACACAAAATTAACAGGATATCACCATAAAATCTTCTTCATGGTGTTGTCATAAAATTCATTCAATTTTTGTCGAGGTCGATCCTTCCGAAAGGATCACTCTGTATCTCAAATATGAAATTAACAAGGAACGAAATATCAAGTAAATCACTTTATTCGCACATCCTTCGAACACATTAACTTGTATAATATCGCAGTAAATTCCGAAAAGAGTCGTAAATTAATAAATTACCTCGGAAATGTTATAAAACTAGCAGACTGTGAAGCTTGATACGCTGGCAAACACGGAATGAAACAATGTGTAATATCGCTCGTTCATCCGAAATATTCTAAAATATTACCCGCCGACGTTGATGGAGAAATATAGCTGCCATTTGTTTTCGCTAGATTTTGTACGCAGTCATTTTTGTTCACACACGCGCTCCCGGTGCGCCCTAATGGGGTCGAATTACCTGAAACGGGGAAAAATTCGTTTCGAAAAACGCCCGGGGTGTGCGAAGCGTAGGTGATAGTAATTTTTCATTTTATTCATTTGCATTGGAAATATGATCAGAGGAAAATTTCCAAGTTCTGAAATTTATTCAGAGTACTTCGAGAAGTTCACTGAAATATCAAATATATTCAAATATCCGTAATATATATCTATTCATTCATTTCGTCATTTACTCACTTCGTCGCCGCTAGAGGGATTCACTTACATGTCGCTTGCTTTTCAGGTACGATGTATAGCCTTAGGTTTGATGTCACTTCAAAGTCAGGTGAATTCATAGTTCAAACTGAGATTGGTGTACTGAGATATGTTTAAGTTATTCGTAGAAACCTAGTTTTTGTTATTGGTTACTGACTGTATATTTTCAGATATTACACATATAGATAATAATGAGCAATTTGATCAAATGTTTTATTTTTCTTTGTGTTCACATTATTTTCTGGTTTGAATACATTTATGATTTTGCTTGATGAAAAAAAAACGAAATTGAAAAGATTTCACATCCATTCACATTTCAAATAATATACGATATGCTATTAGCCTGTTCTCACCCTACAAAATAAAAGAAAAAATTATACAATACCTACAACTTCAAATATTATGGATAATACAGAAAACAATCACAATGGAATTTCTACATATGAATACTGTTATACTCCTTATATTCCGGAATTATCAATTCAACACTTTGAATTCCAAAATCAATAGCTTCACCTTTCATTGTCAAATTTTACCATTCTCATGTTTTATCCAATCATTCCATTAATTAAGAAAAACCTTAAGTAGCACAAGTAGGTACCTCATAATTTATATTTTATACTTTCACATGTTAATTTTATAATTTAGCCGTCGAAAGCTCGGTTGACAAAAAAGAGCAATTTCTTCCATTAGACCGAATTCCTGATATAAAGAAAGAACTGAGGAATTTGGACAATGATTACTTGAAAAGGTATCCTTAGAAAATGAAGTATATTAGTATATTATGCAACGATCGTGTAATGATGGTTATTAATATATGAGCATAAACCGGGATACGAAACGAGCCGAAGGTGAGTTTCGTATGGTTTATGCGAGTGTATTAATAACCATTACATGAGAGTTGCATACGCTATTTTATCTACACCCAATAAATAATGAAGAATTAAAAATATTATAATATTAGGTATTTATATTGAACACAATAATAGTGGGTAATCAATCGTATTTCTTTGAAAAATTCTACAGAATTATAATTAATGATATAACCACCGAAAATACAACAATGAGCAGAAAAAAAAATGAAAAAAAGTCTTTGCCGAGGTCTGGAATTGAACCCGGGACGTTTGTGTTCATTGCCCGCGCCGCTGACCATTCGGCCATGAAGCACATTCAACTTGAACGAAAATAACAACATATTTGTTGCATTTGTCAAATGAAAAATATAATCCTTTCGATTGTATTTTTTTCTTGTCTAAGACATCTGTGGAGGAGTCGCTGGTAATTCTTCTATATCACTGCTATAAGACATTTTCATTCGATTATCGAAAATTGACTGAATTCTTCAAAAATTCAATACCTACTGATTTTGACTTGACAAATGTCAAAATGCAAAGCTTGCACATCATGCTTGATTGAAAAATAATGGGTTTCTATTGGTTGAAAATCTTTATCGTAATGAAAATCTGTATCGTAATGGATTCCATTATAAAACGGGTGGTGGGCATATAATAAATAGTATATTATGCAACGATCGTGTAATGATGGTTATTAATATATGAGCATAAACCGGGATACGAAACGAGCCGAAGGTGAGTTTCGTATGGTTTATGCGAGTGTATTAATAACACATACATTATAATATTAGGTATTTATATTGAACACAATAATAGTAGGTAATCAATCGTATTTCTTTGAAAAATTCTACAGAATTATAATTAATGGTATAACCACGGAAAATACAACAATGAGAAGAAAAAAAATGAAAAAAAGTCTTTGCCGAGGTCTGGGATTGAACCCGGGACGTATGTGTCCTACCCGCGCCGCTGACCACTCGACCATGAAAGCACATTGGACTTGGACGAAAATAACAACATATGTGTTGCATTTGTCAAATGAAAAATATAATCCTTTCGATTGTATTTTTTTCTTGTCTAAGACATCTGTGGAGGAGTCGCTTGTTATTCTTCTATATCACTGCTATAAGACATTTCCATTCGATTATCGAAAATTGACTGAATTCTTCAAAAATTCAATTCCTACTGATTTTGACTTGACAAACGTCAAAATGCAAAGCTTGCACATCATGCTTGATCGAAAAATAATGGGTTTCTATTGGTTGAAAATCTGTATCGTAATGAAAATCTGTATCGTAATGGATTTCATTATAAAACGGGTGGTGGGCATATAAGTGTATTATTAGAGTACGGGTGTAGATAAATGTATTATTAGAGTACGGGTGTAGATAAAATTTATTATTATATACTTATCAAGTAATTTCAGTTCGGTGTTGCTAACTGAACTATAAAAATGAATTCGTCTACAGCATTATTCAGATCAATGGACCTATTCGTTGGAAGTGATTGTTCGGTGGAAGCTTGTTCATTAAAATAATATAATGATAATTCTACCTATTGAAAATATGTCTGTCGATCATTCAGAGAAAGAGAAATTAAATAGTAACATTGAAACAAAAAAATGTTGAAATAAAGACATGAGGAGAATCCTCATCATATGTGTCTTGATAATTATGTTGAGTTTCCACTCAGTTTTGTTATTTCAATAGGTCTTGCTAATGAATAAATTTCGGGTTTGATGTAATTCTTACTTATGAGGTTTTCGTGGTACACAGTGTAGATGAATCTGAATGTCCAGTCTCTCAGACTGGGTATTTTATTGCTTCATCATCGAAAAAGCAGTAATGACATTATAGTCAGTCGTTATACACCATACTTTTTTACGGTTATAACAGATACTAACGAAATGACTTAACACAACATAAACCTCAAATTTGATGTCATTCAGAATTTACATCCAGGTGCGAATAAATGAGTTAATTAAGCTGTCATTTCTTGAAATTTCATCAAATCAAATCACAGTCTCTTCATCTTTCGTCTACGAATACCTTAGAATCTCATTCTGCAAGCTTACTAGGAGTAACTCTGGATAGTGATCTTTTTTATATAGAGATTCACACGAAAGGGAATCCTTGTAATGTTCAAAGAACACCGCGTGAATCAAGGGACAGAAAATATGAATTAACATCCACTTTGAATTTTTGAAGTTTCTAAGCCTCAGGAAAAAACTCTTTCTGCGAGGAGTTCCAAAGCTCAGCTGTTCTATTGAAACGAGATCCCTGAGCAAGAGAGGTTTGACAGGTCTCCAAACTCACAACAAAGGGGTGGGAATTCTGTACTCTTGGAGTCATTCGTGTAGATATTGACAAGGGTGGAACGATTGATAACAATTCGGAAGAGATTTTTTCCAGATAAATGTAGAATTTACAAATATATTTACGTTTTGTTTGAGCAGTGGTGGCTTGTGAGATCCATCTTCTTTGGTTGAAAGATGGAATGAACTAAAAGTGACAGCTTTAGCAAATGACCAAAACGAACGAGAACCGTTTGGACATTCAACAAGTTTTGAACGAATTTTCTGATTATGTGCTTCTTCCTCTTGGAAACCTCATATTATCAAATTGAAAAGTAATCTCTGCAGTGCTTTGTCCTACGACAGCTTCAAACTCTTATCAATTTAAATTCATTAAGCACAATATATTTTTCATTATTTCATTCGTACATAAGGGGCCGTTCATAAAATACGTCACACTAAAATCATCTTTTTTTTACCCCTTCCCCACCCCATTGTCACGCTGTGTCACACTTTTTGTGACCCCCCCTAGAAATATTTCGTCACAAAAACCAATACCCCCCCCTGCTGGGTATGATAAATTCTGAATGATAGTACACAAATTCTGAAAATTAAAAATATTTATTTATGGGTGGCCACAAATAATATACATATTTCACATAATCATAAGATTCAATGCTCAATAACTCAATGAAACAGTAAAAAATCGCTTTATTTTGTGTCAGTTGTATAGTGAAATACAGTGTACTGTAACAAGATTGATTCGCATTTTCAATTGAAAATTCATTCGCAAAGATGGAGTCACTATAGATTTGATTAAAAATCTGACGAGTTTAGGAATTCGTTAGAAGATGTCGCACATGTAGATTTCTACCAAAATCTACTGAAGATTTCTTTCATACCAGAATTTTTCAATTTTCGTCAGAAATCACTTTTTTAGTAGATTTCTACCAAAAGTGGTCACGCTGGCTTCTAGCGCTCATGTCAAAAAATAATAAACGGCGAACGTGACGTTGCCGTATACCCCCTGTCCCCTCTTGTCCCTTCTTGTCAAACTCAGCCAGACCCCCCCCCTTGTATGCGAACGTATTTTATGAACGGCCCTTAAGTTACGCCACTATTTTTTTGGGTTGGGGTTGTTCTGCGGATCCTGTCAGGATCTGTCAGGATCTTATTCGTTGTAAGCTATCTGGAACACTGGAAACCTTTGTTTATTGAACACAGAATAATGACCTTGCCGAGTATGTACATTTTACAAGTTCTAAACTCTTTGATGCTCACAAGGCAATCTGACATTCATAGCTATGCTACCAGACAAGCAGATAACCTGAGGTCAAACAGGATCCGCTAACCAAATAAAAAAAAAATCACTGAATTATTATCTCTACAATATACTACTGCCACAATTGGAATCAATAAGTATAAAGTTATTCAAAGTAAGGATGAAAAACTTGCTTTCACGCATTACTTTTATTCAACAGAGGAGTTCATTGGACATTTCAGACCTTGTAGAGAATAGAATTCGTCTCGCCCAATTTTCCATTTTCATGTTACCTGATGTATTAAATATTTTTAGCAATTACTATTATATAGTATTGTCGTTTTTTATGACTTTTTATGACAAATAAATATACTACTCTAATCTACCCATACAAAGTGATATATTGATCTATCAAGAACAGTTGAGATTGAGCAGTTTTGTGTTATAGCTGTAAAAAATATCAATAAAGTTTCCTTCAAGGCTTCATTTCAGAAAATACTCATTTAGTTCTCGAAGTAAATGCCGTCGAAATCGTCTCGAAACTACAATAGTTCCCGATCTGAAGATATCTCGCGAACTTCCCGATCAGGGACGATTACTTTTCGACAAATTCATCTCCGAATTCAGTGGGCGCGCATTATCCATTCTCACTACACCGCTGTCCATTTAGAGTTTAATCCGAACCTCCCCTCAATATAAATACAATTTTCAATTGGTTTTGAGCTACCTCCCTCCCGGAAGTGAAATAGGGAGCGGACGATTTATTTGAGATATCTTTGTGCCGTGGAATTTGTTTCGTATATATTATTTGTTTTCGAGGATGACTTGAATATTTAGGAATATCAGAGAGACAACATGTGTATCTACGAATGAATTGCATTTCAAAACAACAAACGAATCAAACCTCTGATTCGGAGGTCAGTTCCTTCTTATCTATGGAATCAATTCTGAATTATACCATTTATCCCCTTAACCGAAGACGATGGATCACAAGCCAACCCTGCCCAACAAAAAGCAATATATTTGCTGATATTTCAGTTGTAAATTCTACTTTGGACTCATCGGGAAAGGAACCCCCCGAGTATCACGCCAGTCGGCAGTCATATACCTGAAATATTTTTTCAGCAACAAAATATAAGAAATAAAGAAATTTCGGGGCTTATGTGAATTCGTATCTGGTGTTCCATGATTCTTTCAACATTACAGGGCTTTCCTTTTGTGTGAATCTGTGTATAAAAACAGCTAACGTTCACCTGTGCACGAATTCACACAAAAAAAAATTATGCAAGTTATTGACGTGAAACAATCACTGAAAACATTTTTAATTTCAAGCACTGTTTTTTGTTTCTTGATCTGTCACCATCGTCGGTACAATGTAGGTCATCAATGAATGACCTGAAGGTTGCTGATCTCTAGGCAAACAGAAAAACCAGCAATCGGACCGTTCGTTCCGAATCCAGGTCGTGAGTGAAACTGTCGAAGCATGTTTGCCAAATTACTTTTGAATTTTGGAGCAAATTGCTTGCTCTATTGCATGTTGCCTTCTAATACTCGGATTCGGTTTACATAACGACTGATTTCTGTCAGAGCTGAAAGAACAGATCAATCGGCATGTCATTTCCTGTCCATTCGGAATATCTGTTATTTTTCAGGCGAACAGTATTATAGCAGGAGCCCGCGACCAACAAACCTTCATTTTATCAAAGATGAGTTTTTCTTCACATGTCCCCAATAACGATCAGTGACTATGGAGTTTGGATGATGGTTACTTGGGCAGCTAACAGGTACATAGCAAAAGTGTATGAAAAAGTATCTCAATTTTGTTCGAGTATAAAGTCCATTTTTTATATATTTTTTGGAATAATGTCTTCTTCGGAATAATATCAGAAATCACATCATGACATGTCGGAAACTTGCATTTGCATTTGGAGCGTTTTTGTGACGACATCAACCCTATAATGTCGATATTTCCGTTAATACAATGAAAGACAAAATTTTTTTTCCTGAACGGTGAAATAGGTGCAAGTATCTATTCGTCAGTTTAGCTAAAATATTGACAGTAAGCTAATGGACCTTCAAAATAGAAGTGACAATGGAAGTTTATACAGGAAATGAAGGCTTGAGCTTCATAATACTCCTGAAAATATAAATAATCCACCATAATGATGAAATATTCCAGTTCCGTTTTTTTAATTTATTGTCATATTCTGGCATAATGTATAAGTTATCAAGAAAATGTGCGATTTAGCTACGACATCCGTAGAAAATTCAAGAAAATATATGAGTCGAAAACGAATTTTTTCTGCTGGTTCCCTAGCCAAGTAACCAACATCGAAACTCCAGAGTCGCTGATTGTTTTTTTCTGTGTCGGGGACATGTACACAAAAATTTTCAGATTCCATAAAATAACGAAAGTCTGGGCGTCGCGGACTCTTGGGGTATGTAGTAGCATTCCGCTCTGAATAACCGCCATTTAATACATTTAACGATTCCAAAAACCTCTCCTCACAGAACGTTTATTGGATATCCAAATAAATATAAAAATGAATATGTTCATGCTTGCCAGAAAATAAACCTCCATCTCTGTACCAATTTCACGCATCAAGAAACTTTACACAAATTACCTTTATACGCACAGTCCTTCAGTTCCAGTCGTTCGAGCTGATTCTGGCCCGAAAGCATTTTACTCTACGACTGATTGAACCCAATCAGAGACGTATGAAGTTAACCCAATTTGAATTTTTGTGTTTACCCATTCAATTTTCATTATATGGAAATATTCCGGAGAATTCCTGTGCAAACTGAAATATAACGAGTGTGTGCTTGTTTTGCTATATGGTTTCTTCCGGAAAGTGGATGAAGTATGGAGAATATTGATTGAAAGGAAATATCTGCACTAGATAGTTTAGTGATTCATGAAAATGGAATTGCTCGATATGAAGACTCAATAAATAATCCAAATATCAATTTGCGGACTCCATTTTCGGAAAGTATGCATAGATAGAAAGAGTTCGATTGAACCTTTCGAAACAGTTTACCATTCTCAATTGAAAAATTTCACATAATGGATGAACTGTACATAGTATTGGATTGAACAGGCACATTCGCCCCAATAGAATTGACACCGTTATCATTTGAGAATCTTCCACAGCGCTGCTAGATGGTTATATCAAACCTGCACTCAAGCCACCAGGTCTAACAATCTGCGCTCGACTAACTGTTCCACTTTTGGGACGGATTCTAGAGTCTTCCATAATGATTATTTTGGCGCTGTCGTTCGGCTGGGAAGGCACACCTAGTAAGATTTCCTCGTTTCCAATCTCCAGAAGTTTGTTTCTCATATCTACCACGAATCCATAGGCAGCAGTCCTGGATTTGTCAATAGGCCATATAAGCCACGGCCTAGAGCAGCAGCATCCTAGAGGGGTGGCAGCGTCCAAGAGGGCGGCACATTTTAGAGGAAGCTTACTTAATTTCAGAGGATGAAAATCAAAATTCAAAAAAGTTTCCCGATTGTCTTCTGTTTTTGTCAAAAATAGTAGAGATAATAAACACCATAAACTCTGATGATATTATGGATGTTTTTGCCATCAAAAAGTCCCGTGAAAAATTTTAGTTATTGTTTCTTTAATGCCCTTTCTTAATGAATAATTCATTCTGTCAATTAACTTTAGTTCCATTCTCACTACATAAGGAAAATCATTATTTTAAAGAAGGTATTACTCGTAAATAAGGTATTACTCGTAAACACGACACTGATAAACGGTCATGATGTCTAATTCCAAGATGAATTCGTTGACGATATCGGCAACTAGCACTGTAGATTGTAGCTCGCCATTTTCAATCCAAATTAGTACCTGAGCTTCTCCATGGACGGTGATTCTATCGCCAGTGGCAGTTTCCAGATCAGTCATTCCTGCTGAACTCTTCAAAGAATCTTTGCTGTGTCTACTGGCTCACTGACCTTGTAGTTCAAAATCAACTGTGAAGAGGCCCTGACGACCATTCAGAAACACCTCGGCAGCTGGACTGTTGCTACTGCGGCCTATAACTGAAATCAAGAACTTGGGGGCCTGAGATGGAACAAACAATGCACGTCCCATCATATTGGCCAAGCCTTGTTTCCCAAACTGACAGTTGTTAAAGAAGGTTTATAATACCTAACTACAAGTTTGCCAAGATCTACCGGAATATTGGCTCTGTTATTCCCACTCCAAACCATGCATCCATCTTGTAACCTGCAGTGCCTATACAAATTACTTGGATTATTATTAGCTATCTCTCGAATTCTAAACGACTATGTGTTACCATCTTCATGCAAACAAGCATTGGCAAAAGGTTCAGCATCACCTATGGAGCTGTGGTAAAGAATATTGATATTTCGACCGATCAATCGGAAATAACACCCAATTTTTGGATTCATCTTCATTTTGTCTATGAATTGGAACTGTTTCCGCTGCAGAGAATATATGAGAATGATGAAATATTAATATTGTCAATTAGGGAGTGACGACTTCGACAATTGCGGAACTAGCCAAACGTTACACCCATACTCAATCCCTCAAGAGATGAGATGAAACCGAAGGATGCAGTTTTGCCAGGATCACCTTGGGCGACCCTGAGAAGCTGGATCCGAATAAATATTTGGCGTTGACCAGGCGGAACCTCCGTTTAACAGTGGGATTTCTGACTGGACACTGTCAACTAAGGAAACACCTCCATATTATGGGGCTAGTGGACACACCTCTATGCAGGATGTGTGAACAGGAAAATGAAACTGTCAGGCATGTCTTTTGTGAATGTCTGGAGCTATCGTCGATAAGAGAGTGAGTGTTCGGTGAGCTTGGCCTACACCTGCCGATATTAGGGAGATGTCCCCTGGAGACCTGTCCTCCTTCAGGCAGGTTGGACAATGTCCTAGGAGGGCGACTTCTTGGGAGGATGTACAATGGGCCATATTGTGGCCTAAGTGCTGTGGGTCTATATTCACCCTCCCTACTCTACAGATACAGATAGGGAGTTATGCTACATTGAATAATCATGTAGAACCTGGAAAAATTGGGAACAGAGGAAAGCTCTCACTACATACGCCTCGTTGGGTCCATTTTGCTCAATGCTATAGGTTGGGATATTCCGCCCAGATATTTATTCTCCTCACTGTTCCAGTAGTTGATAGTGTTACCAAAGGATGCATCTCTCCTGTGTTAACTAAGTTCAGTCGGTATTCATTCAACATGCATTTTTTCCTTGATGAGCTTGCAGGACAGTTGACTGTGACCTAATATACTATTTCATCTTGTTCACAGCCCCTGCAAAAAAGAATGCCTATAGCCAAAAGAAGATTTTTTTGTTATGGACAAGTACTTCTCGGTTGTTTCTACATCGGAGTAGCTCAGAGGCTCTGCAGTTATTGTTTCCATCCATCGGGTTTCCACCCGATTTGGAATATACGGGCAGATATTACTGGGTTCGAAGAGTGTGACTGAACTTCGCAACTTCAGCTTTAATTTGTTTTCGATCCATTTATGTAGATGTCATTCACTCAATAGTTGAGTATGCCCCACTTTTAGGGTGATAACACATCTCACTTTCGTGGCTACTGAATTCAATGAAATATCGGACTTTGAACGAATTCAAACTGATTCTGATATTTTACAAAATATTTACACTATCACATAATCTGCAGTATATCTGGTTCAAGGAGCTGATATCTGGATATCTGATATATGAAAAACGTTATATCATATGATACTTTTGGATCCGTTATGGATATGCATGATCCCTTTTATTCATTTATTTCTTGCGTTGAGAACAATACGTATTTTCAAGCATGCATGTGCCTGCATATGATAGAATCTTTGCAAGTTTGCGCATACTTTGGAAGGAAGAGTAAGTTCCCGCTAAGCCACTATTACTAAATATAATTATTATTCCGTAGGGTTTGTGGAAGACGAATTCAGGTGCAGAGGTGTCTGCCTCAAAAAATAGGACACTACTACTGATATAAAAAGGACTGATTATACGTTGAGAATCGCTGTTATCGCTTTAGTGTTGCTTAAACCACAGAACACAAATATGTGCGAGTGCCAAGATTCGTTCTTCGAAAACCAAAAGTTCCATTGAGTGATGATGAAACTGTTGTAGCCCCTTTTTCAGCATCCAATAGTGTTTTTAGATTTTGCTGTTTCTGGATTGACGAATGCATCGAGCAGCCTCATATCATGCATACCTACAATTGGGATCAGATTGTTTTCACTAATTCAATAATCATTATCCAGAGCCACATTGGAATTTTCTTCTCTTTTGTATCTTTGGTGGGGATTATGTTCCTTTGGATCGGTTTTTATAGTTCGACGATTCTGTCCAACGTATTTCTTGTAACAATCGTGAAAATTTATTTGCTTTTTACATTCCCGACTTCTCTGTGTTTTCTGATTGACTCTTTGGATTACCAAGGAGTTTTAATTCATAATAAGTGTTATATGCAACTTTCATATTTACTTTTCATAAAATTACCGAATTAACTCATCCACTATCTCTGGGTTGTAACTGTTTTCTTCAGATACATGCACGAAAAGATCCATGGGTACAAGGCTCAAAGAGCATCAAGGGAACTGCAGGCTGGGGCAAACCGACAAATCGGCGGTGGCGGAACACGCATTGAGTGAGGGTGACCACAAGATTCTGTTCGAAAATGCAATACTGATTGCCCCCAACCAGGGTTACCATAGCCGACTGGTACGGGAGGCAATAGAGATCCAAAAACATGCGGACAATTTTAACAGAAAGGAAGAAGCGTTGACTCTGAACAGAATTTGGAATCCGATTCTGAAGGAATCAAGAATAACTAATGAAATCACAACAGGTAGTGCGGCAACTAATAATGATGATTATTCCCCGAACCCGACAGAAGTAATTAACACTCCAGACTACCTGCATCAATATAAATACGCCTTGAGAAATCGAACCGTTTAGTCATCGGAGATGAATAAGCCTCTGAAGAAGCTGGCCACTCGCGCTAGCGAAACATCAGGAAGAAATTCCAAAGAACGACGGCCTTCAAGCCCGAAGAGCAGTAGTTATACTAATAACCTCTGCCGCAAAAGCCTCAACCATTTTGTTAACCTTTTTTCATTGTACTTATCAGCCTTCACAGGAAACCCTATGGATGAGACATTGCAGTGCTGCCACTTCGTGTTGTTAATTAGAGTTTCTGGACAATCATAGTACAATTCGTGGAAACAATCAGAGGCTTATCAAGAATGTGCATGATACGAGGCTGCTAGATCCCTTCAAGAGTCTAGAAGTAGCTAAATGTGAAAATAATTTGAATGGTGACATAAGGCCTTTCGAATTCAATCCGCTATTTAGTTCAATACTGATGAGTTAATTAGAATTATTCATGGGGGAATTCTTGGTCATACCGAAAGAAACATCTGAAGGTAGTGCTTTCCTTCACTACATCAGATTATACTATATATACACATCAAAAAAGTCTAGGGAACAAGCTAGCCTGCAAGTGTAGAAAACGGTCCTAAACGGGCCCTGTGGTTCTTGTGCGAGGCCTGTATGTCGCTCTGTCACACCTCCAGTCTCTCCTTATCTCCTCCGCAAACGATTGATCACACTGGCTTCAGTCATAAAGACCTCCGCAACTCTTTGAGTTTGACTAGCTTCGAGCATTCCAATTGCTCCTACCTACTCCCCTGTGTCAAATCTAGTCGCGGCGTCTTTTCAAGCAGTGACTGAATGGAACTAACCAGACATATCGTCAACTTGTATTCTCGAAACGAAATTCAAGATCGTGAATTTCATTCGACACTATATCGACACTACCATTTCTTTGTTTGTTTGTTAAGTCGAAATCCTCACGCGACCAACAACTAGCGTACATAAAGTTTCAGGAATATACCAGGTGTTTGTTAAGAGTTACATCGATTTCAATTAATGTTACCTAGACTAATTCGATGAGTATATTTATAACTAACCCTTGTCTTCAGATTTAGAATCAAATTCCTTTGTTTGAAGATGTTAATATTGGTCTCTAGAAAAAGTTCAGTCCTGCACACCAAACACTTCAGTCTAACACCCCGTATATCTAAAAGACGCCCTCGGCCGTTTGTCGCTACCGATCGTGAGCGACGTACGAAACGGGTGACAAGAATCGGAGGCGATACCGATAAAACGATGCAAATGGACTCTCCAGACCCACTCGTGTCACACAATGGCGCAATCTGTAGCCCGCTTCCAAATCCTGTTTGCACGTGAGGCAGCAGGAACGGCTTTCCGCTCGAAATCCAACCATACTAAATGCTTTTTTCATATTCCATTTGGGGAAAAGCGGGGAATTCGTTTCGGAGGAGTTGTCAGTCACGAATACGTCCTTCGGAGTTGTATTGAAATGTGTGTGAAGTATGCGAAAACATAATGTTGGTTGTGATATGCTCCAAAACCAGCATGACCAGATGTTTTCCTAATACATACTCTGAAACTTGAAATTATTATAATCTGAAAAATCAGAAACGAATAGGTACTACTGTTTCCTGAAACAATAGTGGATGCTAGATCTTCCGATGATGCAAGATATAGCTCACACAAGCCGCTAGATTAAAAGTGCTTATAATGAATATATCACATCAGAATGCAGAATGTTAATGAGTTTACGAAATCGAGTAAAACTACGTCAGAGTGAAGTCTATATGTATACAAATACACTAGTTCAGTAGTTGAAATTTCACATACATTCAAAACTGTAGAAAACATTCAATCACCCGCGCGAACTCTTAGCCGCTCATCTTTTTTCAGATTCAAAGTGGTAAATCCTCCGAGTAACCAAAATAAACGATTAAACATAGTGGTATTTCCATTTGAAGCCTCTACTAGAAATCTAAAAAGTCGTAATAGCCATTCAATTTAAAGTTTCAACTCATGTGAAATTAGCACCTTTGAGCTAGCACAGCAGATATAAAAAAATGGCGCCCAACTGGGGCAAGAACTAACCACACAGATGTTTCATTGAGTATAAGCTGGGTTCATTCATTGAATCATAAAGTATTGTCCACACGTTCCTTGTCCTTGTTGAGTGAAATTCCCAATTTTTTTGCTCTTTTTTGTTTCGTCCTATGAATTCATCATATGCCCAGTATCAATGAGTCACCTCCATAAACTATTAATATGAAGTGAGCTTCCTTGTAAAGCTCGATCTGTGATTATATTGAGCTATCAGTTCATATGGTTCCTTCAGTTTTTTTCAGATTTATCCTTAGACGATGTACCAGTGAAAAAGTTGTGCTCTTTATTGAGCCGAAATGTATTATCAATTTCTCCAGTATATTCAAATGCATTTTATTTCAGTGATAAAGAAATTTTATCGGGAACTGAAATCCATCCATAATCAGTATTATCATGGATTAATTGATATCACTCATTTAAAAAAAATAAAATAAAGGCATTATTTGCTATTGCAGAACGAAAATAGTTGTATGATACAAATCTCACAAACTTAACAGAACCTATGAACCTTCAATGTTCTAATTATTATGATGATGTGAATACTATATTCAATAGTATTTGGCATAGTATCTATATAATATGTTCCTTCTATAATTTTTTGTTGTGAAATAGTTTCATTTCTGCCTCTCTACAACCACTCCAAATAATCGTTGCATCCTGAAAATATCAAAATTTCGGAATGTTACAAAAAAGCCCCTTGCGCTAGAGTCCTCACCTTTTCATTCACTTGCCATTTTTCGAAACGCGTTCAAAATATTATATTGGATTGGAAGATTTGTAGTGTCAGCAATCTCGAATCTCTGTAAACACAGACTAGTGACACACTAGCGTTCACATTTTTATTTCATTTTTTCAATAAGCAAGCAAGTTTAGTTTATACAATTCGAAAACTGTTGCACGTCATCGATGACGTCATGAAATCAACGTAGTGGTGCCAATCCATTGATGGAAATGCATTGGAATTCCAAATGGCGCCTGTTATTCTTTGGTATGTGCCAAAGCCAAAAAAAAACCAATCACACACAAATCTTTGGTATTTGGTTGGTAGCACTCTCGATGTTGCCGCAATTTATTTGGACTCTATTATTTATCAATCAAGTTATGTGTTTAGGTCGTTTTGGTACTCGATAAATTAGGTTATCAGTCCCAGGCTTTTAGTGAAAATGCCAAAAGAGTTAAAAACTATCGCGGCCAAAAGTTATTGACATCTTCGATTAGTTATTTCGAATGAGAGCGGGATAATAATGTCCCCTTGCTTCCATCAACGGCTGTTAGAGAGCTAAATTGTATACAACGTAGTGAATTATATTCATAATCTACAGTCAGATATTCCTTTTTTTGTGCTGCAGCAGATTTGAAGGCAAGTCTGTCAACACTTTACTACTTTTATTACAACTCTTTATCACAACACAATACAATACAATCGCAAACTGCTCCGCTAACTATCCAACGCTCTGTATCAAACGCTCTGGTCTAAATAGAAACTTTCGACTTCTGCACTGAGCAATAACAAAGCTCTCTCCACTAAGCTCCACTAAACTCGTTCCACTTCACTCTCAATAACTCTGCTCTGAATAAAACTGTTTGTCTCGCGATGATGCGTGTCCCGTATATATACCTGCGTACGCCTATAGAGAATCTTCGAGTCAAATCTAGGGTATCGAATATTCCAGACGTGACGAGAATTCCTGGAAAATGACGTTGGCAGGGCCGGCGCTAGGAGATTCGTAACAATACTATGAAGGAACACAGTATTTGCGGTTTACAAATGTGAAAAAATCTCAATTTTTTTTTAAAGTTTGGAGTAGCTATTCAAAATATATTATATGTATCTTCGGAAGGGCAAATAACTCTGAGTTCCCTATTAGAAAATAAGGAAAGAACTTTTTCATCGATGCGCTACCATATTTCAATGAATGATATATATTCACGTACCTATTAACGAAGAAGGTTTGTGAGAATTTTAGATTTTCCTTCTTTCATATTCAAGACGTCACTTTGGTTCATATCCAAAATTCCATAATTCTATAACAATCTTGCCTAGGTCTACTTCAAAATTCAACTACGTCCATGATGAAGTGCAACCGTTTTCAAATTGTATCATTTATAGAGTAATATGCACTCTTCCAGTCGAACTTCAAAGAATTGTAAAAGACGTCAAACTGACAAGCGATGTGACGAACAAACTTCAAACTTGAAAACTTTTGTTGAATAGACTTTCACGGCCGATTGCACCGACTTCTTGGTATGAGACCATTAACGAAAAGACTCTTTGAGTTACGTGAGGCTTTATTAATGGTTGTTTAATAATCTCTTAGACTATGGTGCGATCGCTGAAGTGCGTTAACTGACCTTCAATAGCCTTTAGCTCAATGCTGTCATAACAAAAAGTCGGTGCAATCAGCTGTTTAGTTACATAAATAGCTATTATGCATCCCAACCGCCATAAATTTCAAAACCACTTCTCATACGTTGATAATCTGCCACTCATTAGCGGCTATTGCGGGATACGCAGATCACTTAACCGGAGGGAAAAGCCTCTCCAAACACGTTCGTCCCATCGAGTCTAAGTTTACGCTGCTCCGCCAACAGCAAGGAAAGTCAATTGAAAGGAAGTCCGCTTGTCAGCGCTTTTCGACGACTTCGAACCCGGCTGCGATGAAAGGAAGACGAACTGCGACGGCGAACTTTTTCACTTTTTCATTAATTTAGGAATACATTAAGCCGGCTGAAGTGTTCACCTCTTCGAGCGGTAATTATTAGAGACAGTGCTCGGATGTTTCGTAATTAAAATTCGAAAAATGGAATGGAGAAAATTGAAAAAGTTTGTATCTGAGGGCGAGTAAACATGAAGTTCGCTAACGCGAATGGAAGAATAATTAGAGGAAGTTATTCTCGAATTTCTATTCATAGAGAATCGAGGCGGGCTGTGAAAATGAGTTCTGAGATGTCTCCCGGGTTCTAGAATCATTTCCTGCCTCGACTCCAGGCCGAAGTTATTCAAAGACATCAATATCAGGTCTGATTTTTTCAACTAATCAATCTTCAGTGACACCAAGAAAAATATATTTTAAGAGGAATTTTTGAATCAGGTTAGTAGGGGATAGTGGGGACTATTCGACCATAGAGACCTATTGGGCTGCGAAGCTTAGATGATAAAAAGAAAAATGTAATATAATGTACACCTTTTCATCGGTGGGGAAAGCGGCTATAGATTTTCAAAACTGTGAAAAAAACTATTGCATGGACATACCCGAGCACGTCAGATATTGATATCATCTATGTCCTACATATTTTTAAAAATGTACGTATGTTAATCTGATTGTTTCCATGATGGGGGTGGTCGTACGTAAGGGTTGAGAATGGAAAAAAAATTTTTCTCGAGCGCGTCAGATTTTCTGAGGGGATGTTAAGTGAACCTAAAAAAAAGCTCTTGTATAATAATCTGACGGAAGGATGTAACGCAGACTCGCGACCGTTATTAGAATGTGAAAAAAAATTTCGTCATTTTTAAATACTCAAGCGCGTCAGATTAAGATATACATGGTTCATCTTTACGCCCTAGACGTTGCAGTCTTATAATCTGACGATTATCTGGAGGGATTCGCCAATTCTGCCAATCATTGAACTTAATTAATTGAAGAGCTCAGGAAAAAGCATGCCAATAAAAAAGTGTATAATTTTTTCAGGAGAATACTAGTATTTATAAGGAAATAATAATTATAAGCAATTACATTTTCAAAATTTTAAAACATTGGATATTTGTGGTAAACAATATCATGCCCCCAACGAGTCTATGTGATCAACTGTCATGGCATCATGGCAACAGAAACCAGAGTGGGGACGGAGTGAGAGAGCAATAGATAGAGAAAGAGTGAGAGAGAAATAGAAACGTGGAGAGGGGAATATTTATAGGCATCACGTAGCTGCACGCATTGAACTTTATAAATGAATTTTTATTATTTCGGTTTGTGGAAATCGTCAGATTAAATATTTTTTGCAATTTTTGAATTATTTCCATCAGAATAAAAAAAATTTGCTCCGCTCGAGAATGTCGAAATGACGTTTTTTTACAACTTTGTTGCCCTCCTCCTTCTTTAGGTCACTCTCGAATTGTCAGATTAGTGGAATGTACACGTTTCAGGATGTTACTAACTCACCCTACCTTACTCTGACGCGCTCGAGCATCTCAGATGATCAATTTTTTTTTACTAATCTGATCCTTTATCCTTGAAGGGCGGCCATATATATAGGGCTCATATATGGTGGAAGTACTTAACCGGGTACAAGGTATCCCCCTGTATATTAATCTGCCACGCTTCAGTAAATCCCGAACCCCCCCCCATTATAATGAAATGTCAATACAGACGATGTTCGCGCCGTACCTGTTCTTGTGGAGCCTTCAAGCTTCAAGTTTTGCTATAATATCTCCGAAATTAATTTCGCTTATACCTTCTTCAGGAAAAAAAATGTAGAACTACCGCCTTTGCGTCGCAGAAACTTGAAAGTGAAGAGGAAAATGAGTCTGTTGCACTATTCCCACATAGTGAATAACTAGAGTTTTCGTTGTATACATGATGCGGAATCTACTCCACGTTACCGTTTTTCGTATTATTGCTCGTTTACAAAAAATTTTAAATTTCACGTTTGAATAGAAATTCTTATCTTATTTAATAATATAAAGATATCAAGTTAAAGTTGTGGTTAAAATATTAGACAAGTAAATAGGAAAGTTTTCATTAAACAAAATGAAGTACTTCTGAAATTTGCAAGATTTTCACATAAGTTTGAGAACAACACAGTATTCAACACTGAACTAACACTCACATGACCAACGACAGATTCGCCACAGAAAACTAGTTCCGTTTTGCACCAGATTCAAAAATGACCTTATATTGAAAGAAAGACGATTGTTCCCCACTGCCGAATGTACCCATATTCCCCCATAACTATGAATATGCATCCAACGGAAATGTATCTAAATATCAAAACAATTTGAGGTCAGGCGGAGGAAGAAAAGAAGATGTTTGAATGTCATTATTTCGTAGTGGATAGATTCTTTCTTTTTGTTTTTTGGGTGAGTTATACGAGAAGTTGCTGGCTGATTGAACATGTTTCGTTCAGAAGGAACTGTTGATCAATTAACGCAGCATTTTTTCGGGGAAGAAAAATCTGCCCTTCCACACTTGTATAGATTCCAATATCAATTTTTATTTTTCAGATTGTGGTAGGCTAAGAACCCAAAATAACTAGAAAAAACAAAAAGAACTCGATTATGGCATCAAATACAACTTAAAAGTTTGATCGAGGCGCTTAAAAAGGAATTCTGAAATTAGTTCTTTCAGAGGCATAAGTTGTAATTTATAACATAAGGCATAAGTGATCAGTGGTCATTCTTCACTGAAAGGAATAGATAAATATGCTTAGTACCGACCAATAATTTGAAAACTTACTATTGAGTCAATTAATAATAAAGAATCGAGAGTGATAATGATCGATCATTTTATCAAAATGTTCACCAATAGAGGTGCATTTCAGATATCAATTTGAAATGGAATTATCAGGAACCAAGAAAATTACACGTAGTATTCTTATATCTTTATTTTTCAATAGAAAGTGGTGTCAAAGTTCGAAAAATAGTAAAAATTCATTGACAACGTGTACTGTACAATGATTCCATTCTTGATATTTTGTCGGGGGTTATATCTTGAGTGTATCAAGTTCAATCGGTTGAAATATGTGCTGCACATCAATGATTTTTGAAATTTTGCTCTGCTTGAGTGCATAATAATTTGATGAAATCCCTAGAATACGGATAAGGGGATTTTATTTTTAATTATCATACCCGAAACCGTTTGCTTGAAAGCAAAATTTTAAGAATGGAAATGCACGCATTTTGGTGGATTGACCATGGTGTGGGAGGGATGTAAATCACAACCAGCAAAATTGTTTTATAATTTCATGGTGCTGTTTCATTTTGTTGTTATTTTATAATAACTTCCAAAATGCTAATAGATAATCGACTACCTGTGAACACAATATAGTTGTAGGCAATAATAGTGTTTTATAAACTTGTCATAGAAACGTATATAAAATAAAATTAAAAAACCGTGATAAAATTGTCACGAAATTATCACAGAAACGTTTTAGCAACTAACTTATAAAATATATTTTGGTATAAAAGTAAATCGTTTCGAAACAGTTTTATTCTTTCTGCTGGTTTGTTATGGTCTTTATAAAACTATTTGAAGCTTACTTTATATAAATGCTTCCTGTAGCTTTAATGAAATCATTTTATTGGAATGCTTTCAAACACAATTTTGTTTTTATTACCATATTGTCACATTAATGAAAATTTCCCAACTATTTTATAGTATGGTATATTTACCACAATTCTAACACAACAAAATAACTGTTATACAATCAAATTCCTTCCGCGAATGTATATTTGCTGTTGCCAAGAATGAAATGCAGCTTTTAAGAAGAACCAGCTGTCATTGATTTTAGAGGTCAATGAAGTAATTTTCAAAAACAGGTTCACTTAGGTGAATCAAAAGAATCAACAAACAACATCCTACAGCAATAGCTTTAGACTCAATTCGAAGTGTGGGTGTTCCATTAAAAAAATATTTGAAAACTTTTTGAGTCACTCTGTTTATTGAAAATACTAACAAAACACTTCAAAATCTCCCACGTAATACATAGTGTTTACATTTTTTCTTGCTAAAAACAGGGAAAGATTAATATAATGATGCGTTAAAATGATCGCTATTGATACCAAATTATTTTATAGAATGACGCCATTTTGAAATGATAGCAATCCGGAATACCGACATTAGATGTGAAATACCGCAACTGTAGTGATATTTACAGATGAAAATTACATGAATTTTTTTTTAGTGGCCTTGGGAAAATTATAAGATAATATTATTTAGAACAAACTGAGTTGAGTTTGCGAGTAGAAAATTGATATTTCGACAGTGTGAATTTTTGTATAATCAATATTTTTTTCCAAAAACGTCCATAAATGAGTGGCGCACTCAAATTTTTTTAATATATATATATATATATTTATATATATATATATATATATATATATATATATATATATATATATATATATATATATATATATATATATATCAATCAATATATATTCAATCTGTGAAGCACAAACAATGTCTTTAACAGTTTTACACCTTTCTATTTCTTGGTTTTAAGTTGGTGACATATCTATTATATTTTCCTAGTGACCAATACAAAATTACTTCTTGTGCCTTTAAGAAAACAGTTTTAATACTTTTATTTTATCGGTATCTTTTTAGGCTGCATTATATTTTATAACGCTTACTTAAAACTACTAAAAAACTTTTTTGAAATTTTCTCTCAATTATTTTATAAGTATCGCTCAAATATGTTGCAGAAGTGCAGTAAGAGAAGTCTTTACAAAACTACTTTTTGAAAGTGTTAGAAAACTTTTATAGTATCGGTCGAAATGTTTATGAAACTATTTTGGAGTGTTTGTGAAAGGCTTAACAAAATATTAATAAAGACTATGATGTTTTATAAAATGGTGCCAATTTACTACTTATAGCTGTTTTATAAACACATTGTAAACATTTCTGAGAGGAATACACTTTTATAATTTGTTTCTCTGAAACATTTTCGCAATTATCATAAAATATAAAATTGCTAGTTGGGATATATGTTGAGATTATTTTCAGAAATAAGGTAAACCCTGAAAACTTCGAAATTCAGGTTCATTTTGATCAGTTTATTCGGTAAAACAGTCTAGTGCAATGAATCGCTGTAAAACTCTGTGAAGGCAGTCTAGCATTCAACTTTTTCATCGGTTATCTGCATTGGAGAAAATAATCGATGAAAATATAGCTATAGGATTGCCTACTATTTTTTTTGTTTTTGGATGATAAATCATTGTGTGCCTATTAATAATTTCCAAAACTTATATGAACTTGAAAGAAATAGTAGAGAATATATTCAAGCCATCATCAATTTTGCACAATTTGCTGATAAGAACATTCTGGTCATCGTATTCACCGATTACAGTTTCCATTTTGAGCTGAATGATTTGAGGGCTAGATATGTTTTTTTTCTTTTGGAAGGTTTGGAGGGAATTGATTACTCAACAAGAACCGTAGAGTTGTTGAGGAGATGAAAAAACGTGTTTCGAATTATCTCATTATCTGCCTGCTTGATACTTAACCTTATTCGGGTAGCTGTGCTTATCAGCCACTTCGATCTCCGTTTAATGGGCTCTAACACCAAATTTTTCAAAGGCGTGGAGTTATCAAGAATTAAATAGTATATCATCGGGATTGTATAACACAAGATGGCAAAAGTTAGCATATAAAGATCGCGTTTTTTGTATTATATAGTGTTTGTTAATTAAATAAGGTATTACAGTATGATATGGCCGAATGTTGTTTGGATGTTATTTGAAGAAGTAGTTGAGAATTGAAATCCGTTTTTTCAGTTTCACCTACTCTAAAAAAGGCTTCAAATTCTCAATATATCTGCTTCTGGTGCAGCAAATTGGTATATTTTCCCCGATACGTAACTGCATTATTACAAAAAAGCAAGATTGACTGACTATTTTGTCAATTACGTATTGAGAGTTCTGAGATTAAATCTGGAAATAATGCTGATCTTTCAGATCCATTTCTTATTCCATTCTGTTCTGCTCACATAACATTTGTTGATGATGTGTTCGTCTGATTTCGACTTATCTATTTCTCGTCTTCTCAAGTTGTTTTTATGTTCAGCTGTTCTTATTCTTAATGGTCTTGATGTTTTGCCACTATGAACACTATCACCAAACACAATTCATTGAATTCTGCTCTGTGTTCAAAGGTTTGTTTGGTAGTGTTTATACTGGCGAAACATCAACACTATCGAGAATAAGAACAGATGAAGATAAGAAGAACTTGAGGAGATGAGAAATAGATGAGTCGAAATGAGCTGAACACCTTATTAACGATTGTAACAGACTTGGTGGAATGGAAATATAGAAATTTCCTTATGGCAAACAGAATCGAACAAAAAGGGAACTAACTCAAAGAGGCTACCAGTATACTTACTATTCATTAAACGGAAAAAAGGAGATTGCTACTTGTTCATCGAATATAGATCAATGTTGAATGTCTCTTCTGAACCGGGAAGATTCAGATTGTAGTAGGTTGTGTCAATTCAACACTTGGTATAACAATTGATAAGTTACTCGAATCAGTGTCGCATTTTGACAAAACTCAAAAAACTAGAATCTCTGAAAGAATTCTGCCACTTGGACATGGCCTTGGAAAAAGAAGCAGAGTAGTTTCTGAAACGGCGCCAAGGAGAAGTACAAAATATTTTCTACATTTTTTTCGAATTGAATCTCTGGAGTTACTAAGAACACGATACGTAACTGACAAAAAAGTCAGTCAATTTTGCTCTTTCTTCATATTGCAGTTACCTTTCGGGGCAAATATACCATTGTCCCCCATGAACAGATGAGAATTTAAAGCTTCATCATTTTCAAATGAGAGGAGATGGAAATGGAATTCAATAATAATACACTTCCTGTGCTTCCTATGGGAAAACATTGGATTCATTGAATCTTTTAATTTCAATATATTATCAATAAATATTGGATAAGAAGCGATTTCCAGTGAAAATTCCACCTCATATTTTCACATTATCATTTAGTTTTCTTCAAAACAAAGGAATGAAGACGATTCATTATTATTGTTCCTCTCGTTATTCAAATCAACTAAAATTCTTGGGTTATATCAATTCATTTTCGACAAAGCATCGTTACTGTATAGCATATAATAATAATGAAGCTTTATAATGAAGCTTCATTGTCCAACAGTTACCCATTTACAGGACAATGTACCAAGAAAATCATTTTAACATAGTATATGTAATAGTAACAGAAAAGGGAAATTAAATATATAATTACAGACACTGTTTATAAGCAATATATCGTGTATCAATTCAAATGTATATTTACTATCCTAATTATTTGTTTGAGAGGATCAAAAAATAAATCACAGTAAGGAGATAGATCGTTGAACTGTCTACACATAGTATATAGTGGTGATTTCAGTAACATATTTGTTCTTGGAACTTCAAGCCTGAAAGTAAGACGGGAACGTGACATATAGGATGGAATGTTGAAATCAATTTTTTGAAGAAGAATTGGGCAGTCTATGAAATTATTCAACAACTTAAAGAGAAATATGCATGCCGAACAATTCCTATGATGTTCTAAGCTCATTAGATCTAAACGACTGCATAGTTCGTCATAATTACAACCTCTTTCCGGATAAATACCATCTATCTTGAAAATACAAAATTTTAAAAATCTTTCTTGCACTTTTTCGACTCTGAGTTTGTGAGATTCATAGAACGGATTCCAGACAATATTTGCATATTCCAGTTTTGAGCGAACATAGGAAAAGTATAGAGTTTTCATAGAGTTTATGTTGTGGAAATTTCTACAGTTTCTGACTATGAAACCATAGGATTTGAGTGCTTCTGACACTTTCCATGAAATATGGTCCACAAAATTCAATTTGCTGTCGAAAATAACACCTAAATCAGTAATTGTGTTACAGCGTTCTAGAGTAGCTCCCTGGACAGTATATATAAAATCACACGCTACTTTTTTTCTAGTAAAAGTCATTACTTTACATTTCTTCACATTCAAATTCAATTTATTTTTCGTACACCAATTTTGCAATAAATCCAGTTGGGACTGAAGATTTATGCAGTCATGGAAGTCGTCAATTCTTGAAAATAATTTAAAATCATCAGCAAAGCATAAACAGTTATTCCCCATAATCTCACATAAGTCATTGATGAATAAAAAAAATAAGAGTGGCCCCAAGTTCGAACCTTGGGGAACACCAGATGTAGCAGTATACATTTCAGAATCATAGCCATTATATGAAACATATTGTTTTCTACAATATAAATAAGATTTCATAAGTTGCTTAGCAGCGTTTGAAAAACCGAAATTATTCAACTTATTGAGCAAGACACCATGATCAATTTTATCGAAGGCCTTCGAGAAATCCGTGTATATAACATCCACTTGACTATTGTCGTCCAATGCTTCTGAACAATATTGCGTTATGGTGACGAGATTTGTAACAGTCGATCGATTGGTTATGAATCCATGCTGATGTAAAGAAAGTTGTCGCTGAACTGAAATATATATACGGTTATACAGAACTATCTCGAAGACCTTAGAAAACATACATAAGATTGATAATACTGAAAATACAACAAAAATATGAAAAAATCTTTGAAGGCACAATGAAGTTATTTGTGGATATTCTTCAGCGGAATTTGTGAAATGATTATTCTCCTGTCCAGAATAAACACTGAGTCCTATTGTATTCAGTGAGAGATCTTTTGTAGATACCAAAGGTTATATTTGCCCCATGTGAACCAATCAAAAAATCATATTTCAATATTTTTCTGATCAAAACGAAGGTGGTTATGATGTAACTGGCAATGTGCTCAAAATAAACGCATGCAGATTCCTATCCTTTGGCTGCACAGTTCATTTTTTTCCACAAAAAATCCATTCGTTTCGTTTATACCACATAATTTCAACCACTCAGCAGTCCCTCTATAGTACATTTCGTTCAAAATATGACAAAAATAAAATTATTTTCTGCGAACTCCCAGAATCATGATGAAGACATTTGTACACATTTCAAAAATCAAAAATTTTCAATAGTCATATTTTTCGGACCAATTTTTAGGAATTAAATGTTATATCATATCGGAAAACCACTACCTACCTACAAGGTATTTGAAAAATCTTGATTTATTATTCTTCTATAACAGTTGTCGTTCATTTTCAATAACTAATATTGGAAGTCATTCAAGATTCATCAGGATAGACCTGATTATAAGGAAAACAGGAAAAAATCTTGAAGTTCTTACCTATTCATAATGAAGTAATTTGTAAACATTTTTTCGAAGGCGTTCAAAGGGAACTTGGTATTCTGCCCAGAATTACTACTTCCAGATTCCTTTCTCGTTCAGTGAGCGTCTTCGGATCCGAGCTATTAAAAGGTCTTACAAAAAAATTCAACACGGCTTGATTACTTTTTGTGCTCCGTCGTTTCTTTTCTGGGAACATTCGCGGAAAGCATCGCTGAGCATTTATATCTAATTGTTTGGAAACGCCAAACATCTGCCCCATTCACAGCTGAGAAAGTCTCTCACACAAGGAAAAAGCGTGAAAGCCATCGAGGCCTTGAGATAAATAGGGGGAATGACGTGTCAATTGTTTAATGTCTGATAATGTGTACTCGTAACGAATATACGCGACTGAAATAATTTCAACAATCATTTCTTGAAATTTCACAAATTAAATTATAGAAAAAGTTTTCGATTATAAGCCCTTTCATCAATCACAGAATCTAACTCTTTTTCACGTCAGTCTGTCTCGCTCAGGACCAGTCCATATTCATTGTCGAAAATGTTGCTATTTCAGCAAGTAAGCCCATCATTAGTTTTAAAAATCCTTTGGATCCTAACAGAGATATATGAGATGAGATATGATTGATATGTCCTTTTTTTGGAACTCTTGCCTAGCAAATGACTCGAGTGTATGATATTTGATGAAATCTCGAGACCTCAAGTCGGGGGAATTTATCTTGATTTATTACATACAAAAGCGTTTGCTCAAAAAAATGTCGAGAATTATGGACAGGCACGGATTTTGGTCGATTGCGCTTGGTTTAGGAGAGATATATGTTGGGATCATTTCCAAAATAGTAAGGAATTCAGAAAACGTCAAAATCTAGTACTGGAATGAAGTAGTAGTTGAAAGTGAGCCAAAATCCATGTTCATTTCGATAAATTCAATCGATAAAACAGGTCTAGTACAAATAATCGTAAACCCTAACCTTCAACTTTTTCATCCCACAATCAGGATATAAGGGGAAATAATCCGACACTAAGTTTTATCCTTACTGTTTTTGATAATTTTGTTCTTTAGCGATTCTTTATTCTTCAGTAAACTAGCAATATATTGTTGGATTCGCCAACGTGGGTCAATAAATTATGGCATTTACCATAGTGTCGTTTGATTGGGTAGCCTGTTAACTGTCAATCGAAGCATCTCATTATTTTCTGTGAGTGAAATATTCAACAATATGTGAGGAAAATTGTGGAAGGTGGCTACTTCGTGCTTGAATGTATGTTTTTCATTTTTGCGCCCGTTGCATGAAATGTAAAATTCGTTTCTTGCACAATTATTTCCGAATATGATATTCGAATTTTCTAAATGTGCCACGATTATCCCAAGAAACAATATCGAACGAAATATTCAGCAGGCACGTAACGAGTGTTTTTCGAAATCTGAAACCGATCGGTGTCGACATCTAAATGGACTTTCAGCATAATCACTCGGATTACGTAATGTATATTCGCTGCCATTAGCCAGCCCCGACGAAAAGAGATGAAAAACTGCCAGGAGTACTCAGCAAATGGAATACGACACTTGATACCTTCAGCAGCCTCCATCGTTTTGCATGAGCTCCAGTATCGATCTAGATGAAAACAGGGGCGTAGCAGTAAACACTTAACGCCTTTTTTTTCACGCATGAGAGCCAGCTTTATGGGTTTTGTTCAAATATGGCGTAGAGATTTTACAGAGAAGACACGCAGATTTTTTCAATCGTCGCTGGAAGTTCAAACTCAAACTATGAAACTGGGCCTAAATTGCCAAACGGTCTGACCACAACTTACTGCCCTGATACGTATGTGGGTTTTTTTAACATTATTGATGAATTTCAAATTATCTTCACCTAATACCATATAAGATGAATAACGGTTTCTGAACTAATTTGCAGAAGTATTTCTATAATTAGCCTCTGTTTGGATCATTATTTATAATCATTCAATTCAGCGTCCTCGAGAATCCATGAAACATCGAATGTGACTAATACGAGTCCAATGAAGTTCAGTCTGAATAATATAACCTTTCACAAGAGATGCTCTTTTACCACTGAATTGAGAAATCAATAAAAGATTAGTGGCATTCAGACAAATGAATTTTCTTGGGAGGGAATCGAACCCACAACCTTCTACACACCTGACAAATAATTTAACCTTGATCCACCGAACATCTTGAGATTTCCGACGCATCTTCGAAAGTTATTCTTTTCATATTCTATTGTTACTTGTAACTATTCAATCACGAAACTTTAGTGGTTTTCGAATGATGGAGATGTTAGCTGGAAAGGAAAACTCAGTCACTATCATCTGGTCCTGGTACCCAATTTACCTATCAGCCGAAGTATCATTGATTTTTTTTTTGTCGACTTCAGAAGGTATCATGTGTATGTGTAGATACAAACTGAATGATTTTAAAGCGGTCGTGGAAAATTTAAGAGATGTTCAGTGTCTGTATAAATAACAAGTGAAGAAATATTAGTGGCATGCAGACAAATATTCCATTAATTCATTATAACCTCTACCCAACAAGCATATTACCAAGGTACATCGAATTCTGATTCTGGAGCTGTATATTTTGTATGTATAGTACGTAGAATTTGATGCCTTGAAGAGTAGATGCAATTAGTATAACTACTTTTCTTCGGACTTGAAGGCCGTCGTTCTTTGGAATTTCTTCCTGGCGTTTCGCTAGCGCGAGTGGCCAGCTTCTTCAGAGGCTTATTCATTTCCGATGACTAAACGTTTCGATTTCTCGAGGGGTATTTATATTGATGCAGGTAGTCTGGAGTGTTAAATACTTCTGTCGGGTTCGGGGAATAATCATCATTATCAGTTGCCGCACTACCTGCCGCGATTTCATTAGTTATTCTTCATTTCCTCAGAATGGGATCCCATATTATGTTTATGATGCAATCTCAAAAAAATCATTGTCGCTGATTTGAAGATAGGATTCCTCTTTAATGAAAGAGTGAAAAAAATCCTAAGTTGCTTTAATCATTCTAGAATAATGATTTTTGAATACCACGGAAGTGGATGATACGAGAGCAATATCGATGATCGATCAATTTGTTGTAAAGAATTGAATTGATAATAAAAAGATGTAAATGAGCCATAGTCACACAAAAATAATGCTGAATGAATTTGAATTATGAAAATGTGATTTTAAGTGAGAATATCACATCTTTTCATCCTGTGGATTCGAAAAAAGAGGCCACTTCAAAGTATATTATGGAAGCTGTTGCTCACTGCAATACTGAAGAATGCAAACCACACATCACACATTATTTCATTCAAAAATACCTTTCAAAAAAAAGCAATAAGCACCTGCATTCAATTTTGTCAATCTCATATTGGATCAATGCGATTTGATTCAATAAATGACATCAATTATTATTATTTGTTAATTTCACCAAGTGGCAGAACACACATTGACCCTCTGCAGTCTCTCCAAATTTTTCAATCATTTTTGATTGTCCTACATCCTCTTAACAAGGTTTCATTAAAAAACATCATTATTCCTCTGCCGGATGTTACATCAATATTTTCCATCAGAATCGATAACTCAGGGGAATCTCTACATACTCCCAGACTAATCGAAAGCCGAGCGGGAATCTATAAATTTGCCGGAAATTAATAAACGTTCCTTTCATGCGATTAATCCTGAACATATTTCGCAGAGAGTTATAAAAAGCCGAATTCATTCGACCTCGCCCCGAAATTAATGAACGTCATCACGAATCCAACGAGGGTAACGTACACAAATCCTGAAATAACACAATGTTCTGGTTTATACCCTGCGTCTTCCGTGAAATATTTCGGTAAAAAATCGTCAAGTTTTGTCGTAAGAAATTCCCTACATTATTTGCTGTGAGTGTATCCAATAAATAAGGCTGCTCTGTTTATATCTGTCAGTCCAAAAGTCTCTATTCTGGCCGTTACATAACGTGACATATTACCTAACGAGTGGGATAAGTAGCCTATTACTCGAGAGCAGAAATTTTGGGCACGAGGCGTTAGCCGAGTGAGGCAGCTCTCGAATGCGCGTAATTAGCCTTATCCTCGGGTTGCGTTCTGTAGTTCTTCTAATCCCACCTTGCTTGTGCGGTAATTTCTGATGGTGTAACACAAATTTCCTCTTTATCCCTCATTTTCAATGATCGAAGAGCCACTGAATGACAGCAAGAAGGTAAAACAATTGCTTGATTTATGGATATAACTAGATACAGTACCAATCTACAAACTGTTAAACAAAAAATTTCCTTACAATATCGTTTGCAAATCAATTTCACAAAGAAATTGAAAGGGAAATTTGCTAAATTTGGTTGTTGGGCAATTGAATGTAGTCATGAGGTCAAATGTTACATATCCCATCATTTCGAAAAAACAATTCCAGAAACGGTCGCCATCAAATTAGAATACACGTGTATTATAAATGAGTTATTGCCTAACAGCTGTCAAATACGTAATAAACAGATTGATATAGGGGAGTAGAAAATAGTTACGGTCCAAGTTCATACTATTCATATTTAAGCACAACAATTCACAAAGCCGAGATGATGAATGATTTATATTGCTCTCTCAAGATAAGGATACTCTCATATATTTTCAATAACATTTGGGAATTACCTCAGATCCTCAACGTCTGTGTTTCTATATTTCCGTATGATCTATTCAATTCATGAAACGCATAAACCTGGTAAAAGTGGATATTTCGAAAATGGTTTTTGAAAATGCGTTGAAGTCTGATGAGGAAATCGAACTAGTTGTTCCGAGAGAGAGATTATATTATATTATATTATATTATATTATATTATATTATATTATATTATATTATATTATATTATATTATATTATATTATATTATATTATATTATATTATCGAGATAACCTCGCCAAAACATTTAACGACTATAGTATACACAATATTTCGAGTGCAACCGTGAAAACTATATAGATAGGTAGATAGATAGATAGAACATTCATTGCATAAAAAGAAATTACAATTCTTATTGTAAGGGTTGGAGAGGGTACAAATATACGACGTATAAGATAACAGATAAGCGTAACAGGTCCAAACACAGAAAAAGCGATAGGCTTTATATAAGTAAACCACAACATAGTTTTATTAAAAGCCAATTGGCGAGCACATTCGAAATAACAGATGTTTGCAAGGGGCTACTAGAAAACACTCGAATTTCCGAACACATTATTTGTATATTTATGTATCTCGAAGAAAGAAAAGGGTGTCAATCATTCAAGATGAAAACTATATAATTCCAATAAACATTATGTCGTTTCAAAAAGAAGGAGTTTCAACGCGAATACAGAAAAGTAAACTGATGGCAGTTTGCCGGCAGTTACTCTGGGCAACGACCGTAAAAAAAATTGCTGACGTCACCATGAGTAACGACCGCGAACTATAATTTTGCGGCCACTGTTGCGGCTCCGAAATGCTTGTTTCACGTCCGGTTGCACGAAATTAAATTTCCTGTCTGTTTTGAGCCCGTGAAAAACTTGCATTTAGGCTTATTGCTACGGCAACAATCCGATTCAATTAGAATCATAGACTCCATAAGAACTAATTGAAAGTCATTATTTTATGATGGATGAACGTTTTTCTTGTAGTTTTTTGACCTTATAACCTTATAACATACCGTGATATGAAAAAAAACTAAGAATCAATATTGAAATCTAAACAATTGTAAAAGGACAGATTTCCAATCCACTCCGGAAAAGTAGCAGCGTTTATATATATATATATATATATATATATATATATATATATATATATATATATATATATATATATATATAAAGAGATTAAGTCATCTTTTCATGAATTTTGGATACCCTCCTCGTTAAATAAACAGTTCAATTTTCAACAGTTCGTCCATCATAACTACCATCAAAGAAATCAACCTGAAGCACCCAATACAAATCAGATAACTTATTTTTCTATTCCACATATCAATCATTCATCCTTTCAACTCAAAAAAATCCTCAAACAAATTCCAAATGTTCAAATTTCAATCAGAAATACATTAAACATAAAATATATTTTCAGCAAACTCAAAGACAATGATCCAATTTCACATAAATCCAATGTAATCCACTCTATTCCATGTAGTATTTGTAATAAGAAGTTCATTGGGAAAACCAGCAGACTACCCAAAGATAGAATAACTTCTCATAAGAGTGATATAAGTTCGAATAAAAATACTTTCATATTAACGAAATGTTATAGTCACGATCAAGATCATAATTTTATTTTCAAATGTTAAAATTTCAAATTCCTCAAGTAATTCACAAAAAAGACTTTTTTCAGAAATGACTAATCATTTCAAACATTCTGATTGTATGAATTCAAGAAAAGACATAAAAAGTCTCAACGTAATATATACTCACTCCATCTAGAAAATAACAACAGATTTCAAACAATTCACTAATTTTCGTATGAATTCAATTTGACAAACATCAAATTTCATTTTCATAAAATTCAGCAAGGTTCATATACTATTTTCAACTTCGTTTTTATATAGATTATTCAAAAACCAGTAGTTTTATGTCTGTGTCCCGATCCATATCAATCAATGCCAATGTCCCTTATAACAGTAGTACATTTTAACGGTTGAGAAATTCAAACCCCTTTTCCCCAATTTTATATATGTTTTACTAGTTTTATTCATACAATATTACAAGATATATACAAGTGTGATGGATAAACATATAATTTGCAGCATCTATATATATATATATATATATATATATATATATATATATATATATATATATATGCTGGCTGGAACTTCCGGTTGATCCGCGTCTGGAAAGATTTACTTGTCTACGTTTCGACTCCCATTTCGGAGCCATTTTCAAGACTTAGTGACCTTGCGTCTAGGTCTGAGTTGTCTCACTAGCTGGCTCGATCTCCAGTGATGATAGCCAGCTAGTGAGACAACTCAGACCTGGCTATCATCACTGGAGATCGAGCCAGCTAGTGAGACAACTCAGACCTAGACGCAAGGTCACTAAGTCTTGAAAATGGCTCCGAAATGGGAGTCGAAACGTAGACAAGTAAATCTTTCCAGACGCGGATCAACCGGAAGTTCCAGCCAGCACATTTCTGACCGCGGAAGCCTAGCCGATCAAATATATATATATATATATATATATATAGAAATATTAGCATGAAGATTCTCACGGACGAAGTATGATGAGTTGTTTTTTCGGGTATCATTCCGTGTTCTGTGGTTTTGATCTCCTGAAGGATAATTGTCACAACGTTTGGGCAAAGTCTCATTTGCCATCTTCTAGGTGATGATTGAGTTTCGTCCAGTCGAGTTCGGAGGACATATATATATATATATATATATATATATATATATATATATATATATATATATATATATATATATATATATATATATATATATATATATATATTGTTGTTGAGTTCGGGTTGAACCGCGTCTGGAGTTTTGTTCTCGACGTTTCGGCTCCGATTTTGGAGAAACGTCGAGAACAAAACTCCAGACGCGGTTCAACCCGAACTCAACAACAACACACAACTGACCGCGGAAACCTATCCGAACACATATATATATATATATATATATATATATATATATATATATATATATACATATATATATATATATAGATGTGAGAAGGTTAGACGACTGTCTAAGTTAAAGAAGAAACCTTTAAATATTCGGGTGTGCAGTCAACAAGGAATTGGAAAAAGTGAACTCTTTATTCTGTTCAAGCTTTCGAGTCTTCATTGGCTCTTCATCAGGAACTCTACAATGAATTAGGAAAATTGTGAGAATAATATCTCTTCTCATTGCAAAATTCCACTAACATTATTTCTCCAATTGATTGATTTTCTTTATGATACTACAGTTTTTTCATTCGAAAATAAAATTCATAAACAATGCCTGGGTATGCCCATGGGTAGCCCAGTTTCTCCCATAATAGCACAATATGTTATGGATGACCTAATTGATGACTGTTTGGGCAGAATTCACTTTGAGATACCTTTTTTGAAAAAATATGTCGATGACATAATATTAAGTGCCCCTCAGGACAAACTTCAAGAATTGTTACTGGTTTTCAACTCTTACCATGAAAAATCACAATTTACCATCGAAGAGGAAGACATCCAACTCAGCGTTCCCTTCTTAGATACTAAAGTTATCAGAAGATCTGACAACTCACTCATCACCAGTTGGTACACTAAGCCTGGTGCGTCTGGAAGATTCTTGCATTTCGAATCTTACCACCAAAATGAACAAAAAATCAACCTAGTGCTAGGTATGAAAAATAGAATGCTGAAAACTAGTCACATTTCGTTACAAAATAGTAATTTAAAAAAACTTTTTCAATTATTTCTGAATAGTGGATACCCGAAGGGACTTCTGCATGAACTTATCTTCTGTAGGTCACATATCAACAGTGATTCTCACAATAATTCTTCAATTCATAATAATGTTCCAAATTTTTACCTATCTCTTCCTTATATTCATACACTTCACCATAAATTCAATGGGTTGTTTTCCAAAATTCCTAATATTAAATAAAATTGCTTATAAAAATCAAATTGTACTCAATAAATTTCTTTCTAAATTAAAAGATAAAGATCCTGTATTAGATCATTCTAATGTTGTTTATTGTATCCCTTGCTCTCAGTGTGAAAAAAAGTACATTGAAACCAAGAGGAAGTTGAAAGATAGAATCTGTTCCCATAAAAGTGATATTAGAAATCTCAAAAAAAACTGCTCATTAGCACAACATTCAATCAGTTTTGATCATTTGCCCGATTATGATGATGTGACATATTGGAACATGAATCCAATCTTAAGAAAAGAACTTTTCTTGAAATGACACAAATTTTCAAAGAACCAAATTCCATAAATTCCAGGAAAGATATAGATAATCTCAGCATCATATACTCATATTTACTAAGTCGCCCCCTACTGGGCAGTAATAATAACAACTTTACATTTGGTACTCCTGTGTAGTTGGTGATTTCACTTTCATTTTCATTGTGTGTTGGCAACAAGGTCACAGGAAACTGTAATCATTCGTCACTTGTCAACTTCATTCTCTTCTTCTCACATCATTTCCGTTAAAATTACAAATATGGTTTCCAATGCCTGTTAGGAGAAACAACTTCTCCCATTTTTCAATTCTTTTACATGTATGATTGATCATATCTTTTAATTGAAGTTTTATATTATATTTGTACCATTAGGTCGATGTGTTTGTGATATGTTGTCCTTCATGTTTTCATTAAAATTATCACATATAGTTCTATAAAGGCTTCATAGAAAAATGGATTTCATTACTCATCTACCTCCCCAAATATAATTCCAACAACATTCGTAAAAACTTAACTCGAAATAAATCATCTTCGTTTCAATGCCTATCACTCTCCACGTTAAAAATCTTCAATTTTTGTCGCAAGAAATGTCTCACGATATTTTCTGCGAGCGTATCTAATGAGTTCGGTAAATAAAATCTCAACATTCAGACTGCTCTGTTTGTATCTGTCGTTCCGAAAGCCCGTGCTCCGGCGTTTACACAAAAATTCCTGCTATCGCCTGTTTCCAGGGGTGTTTTTTGCGTCGTCAGGATTCATTTCCCGGAATTATGAGCGACAAATGAGAGCAGCCGCTCTGCTGTTTGATTTAGGCGGCGACTGACTTGAATGTACCATTTAAACTTTAGAGGACTGTACAAAGATCTGAATAGAATGAAATGTTGGTGAAAAATCTACTAAGTAGGAGCCAGAAAGTTATCCAAAATGACGAAAGATGTCATTCTTGATTGTGCTACAGTCCTGGTGTATATGCATATACTCTGGTCAAGCATGCATAAGAACAGGTGTCCACGGTTAGATGTCAAACATGTCGCGATAGAAGAAAAAATGCGATGGATTGAGATTGGATGAAAGACTTACTGGGGGGTACCTATTGAATATAAAGCACACTTTTCTTAGTCACTTATGTGCTAGGACATGGGTAGTCGGTCAGGCCGTGAACATATAATATGAAAACATACTAAGGTGCAACTTTTTCATAAAATCTATAACAGTTATATTGGTGCTTGATGCAAAATTGAACGTTGAAAAAATGGTCAGTCAACAATTTCATAGGACTAAGAAGGAGCACGCTCTATACGATTTTATTTTGAAAGTGCACACCATTATTTTGTTAATGCATGTTCTGGACCTGACAGCTTTCCGGAGGCATCTTTCCAATGGATGCTTGACCGACAAGGATATTAGTATCATCATCGACAATTATTGTATGCCCTAGGCAAACTGCAGCTCAAGCTTTATACCAAACTTTCAAAGAAAATCTTGCATTGCTACTTTTTTTAATGGCAATCCACCATGTGCCATACAACCAGCATATGAAAGATTCTACCAAAAATAATATTCTCCTAGTATTCCAGATGATTCATAGTGTCCTACTTGGTGGCGTTTGGTTCTTCAGAATGTTTTCCCAAATATTTATGAAAGAACTATTAATAATTCTTGAAACCAATTACTAGAAGACCGAAAGAGGTTCATTTCAACGCTTGAAGAATACGGGTTTCTCTATCCTTATATGCTCTAATCTGTTCCCAAATATTTCCATAAAGAATTATAACATATCTGACACATCGGTAAAGAAAGTGTCATCAGATAGAATATGGATCCTCACCCAAATGGAAATTGCGGCAATAATCTTCTGTGCAAATGATCTTCAGTGAATGTACCCCTAGCAGAAATTGAATTAGGCCATAGGGGATATAAATGGAATTTAAATCCACCACAATTTTTTTTTCGAATCTCCATTACCGTCACATCGAATCAATTATTGGCAATTATTCCAATGAAGAAGTATTCACTGTCCCAACCAGCTCTGTAGGAGTCCCAAGAATGGACATTCCATCATCAATTTTCATTTTACTTTCGACACAGAATATCGGAACTACATAGAAGCTAAAGTGAAGTCGGCACCTTTGATGTCGAGGGGGCAAATTTTAGTAACCTTGAAATCATATGTTGAGTGAAATCATGCTTCGCACACTGAGAAAAGGTACCATGTTGGTCATTAAAAAATAAAACTTGCAACACACAGAAAAATAATTGAAGACAACATCAGTACTTCATGAAGGTATGAACGGTTGAATGTTTTGATGCATAATTTAAAGAGGATTTTAAGAGGCATTCCATAAAGTTACTCATTAATCATCAATAAATGGAATACCCTTACCTTCTAGATAAAGTAATGAACACAATTTCACAAGTGACAATGACAAGTATCATTCATATTAAATGTGGCTTTCCTTCGCTTCTGTATCGTTCTGATTTCTCTACTTTCGAGAACACCAGAAATTGAATTATTAAGGGTCAAGTTTTACAATTCAACCTTCATACGTTTTCATAGTAACTCAAAAAAAAATTGATTACGACTTTCAAAGCACCATCGTGGTATGCTAATCAGTTGAAATGTGGGCGGCATATCCATGATTTTCGAAATTTTACTTAGCAAGTCGGATGTAAAATTAGAAATTGCTGAAATATTGAACACTTTTTTTCAAATATAGGTTCTGATCTGGCAAAAAAAATTAAAAACCTAATGCTAACCCAAGCAAAACCTTCCTCAATGATGAGATTATATTTCTTAATCCCACTAATGAAAAGGAAATCATTCAGCTGATAAAATCACTTAAAAAAACAAGGCTCCGAGAGTAGATCAAATTGAGAGCAAAACATTGAAGGAAATTCCTGAAGAGGTAGCGGCACCGTTGTGTTTTCTGTTCAATAAACTAATGTCTGGAGGTATTTTTCCGAAGCAATTCAAACAAAGTATCATAAAGCCTATTTACAAAAAAGGGGATTGAAGTTTACCTTCAAACTATAGACCTATATCCTTGATTACTAATTTTTCCAAATTATTTGAAAAAGTGATAAAGATTAGACTTGAATCCTTCCTAAACACTAATAATTTGTTATCACCTCAACAATTTGGCTTTCGAACAGGAATATCGAGTGAGGATGCTATATCTGCACCAATCAATAAATTGTATAGTGCCATTGAACTTTCTACACCAGCAATTGGCGTTTATCTGGACCTTGCCAAGGCTTTTGATACGGTTGATCATAAACAGTTATTGAACGTCTTGGAGGACTCAGGAATACGAGGAACAACTTCGAAATTATTTAATTCCTATCTTCATAATCGTACACAGCTTGTGAAAATTGACAAGTATGTGAGCTCAGAGAATGTAGTTGAATGTGGTGTACCTCAAGGAACAGTTCTGGGGCCGTTACTCTTCATCATTTATATGAATAACTTATTCAAGATAGATACAACCGGAGTGATATATAGTTTCGCGGACGACACTGTTTTGTTCTACACTGCGGAAACATGTAGTGAACTGAAGCAGAAAATTGAAATTGACATGTTAAGTATCGAAGAGTGGTTCAACTTCAATCTACTAACGATAAACTTCGAGAAAACCATGTTTCTTTCTATCTGTAGCTACAGAAATGGTCTTCCGAATTACCGTGAATTAAAAATTCCAAATGATGATGCCAGTAATTTTATTGAAATAAAATTCACAAATTATATTAAATATCTCGGGATAACTCTTGACTGTCACTTGAGGTGGAATTATCATAAATAAAATGTAACCAAAATTCTCAGATCTCTATTAGGACGTTTCAAATATTTAACAAAAATTTTAGATATAGCCCACCTTGAAATGTTGTAATATGCGCTCATTGAGTCTCGATTGTTGTACGGAATACTTGCCTGGGGAGGCACAATAGATATATACCTTGAAAAACTGCAAATACCTTTTGAAAATATTACTCAAAGTAGAAAAAACTTACCCTACCGAACAAATCTTGCTGGATATATCTGTATTGGATCTGCGTCAAACATATTTTCTGAAAACACTAATATACACTTTCAAATCCAAAAAAACTTCAATATTATCTCTCATTCGCATTCGAGAAGAGCTAAAGAAAAAAATAAACTTCAAGTTCCCGAAGCCCAAAAAACTATTGGACAAAAATGTTTTATGTATTTGGGCCCTCGATTCTTCAATTTCATCCCAGAAACCATTGTAACAACAAATTCATTCTACCAATTCAAAAAAGCAGTCAAATTTTTTTTGTTCACGAATCACAGGAATTATATCTCACTTCTTTTGAGCTTCCACAGTTGAATATCTCCTTTGAAAATATCCCTTATTATTCTCCATCGGCATCTCCTTTATAGTTCATATTAGTATTAGTTTATAGTTCTTGTTGTATGCTCGTTACTAATTCACCATTTCTAGAGATTTTGTGTATGAAAATTCCATTTCATACACTATTTATATGCACCACTAATCAAGCTTTTAATAATTCATACATATTATAGAGTCAGCTACCACTACAACCACAGGCAGCCATTCGGCTTTGTGGTTCTTCAGTTTATTTGCAGACAGCTGAATAATTGTATCTGAAGTATTAGTAATTCTGTAAATTTTGTTTAATTCTATAGTTTCTGTGAATAAACATTATTATTGAATGAGTTGATTGTATCTGATGAAATCCCGAGACCGCAGGTCGATGGATCTATCCTGAATTATTATACACGAAAGCGTTTGCTTGAAAGCAAAATTTTGAAAATTATGGAAATGCACACGTTTTGGTCGATTGAGCTTGGGGTGGGAGGGCTGTATATTGAGATCATTTCCAGAAACAATATAAACTCAAGATACTCAAAAATCGAACACAGTAACAATCTAGTACATACCAGAAAACTAAGGCAAAATCCAGGTATATTTTGATCACTTCAATCGGTTGAAAACGTTTAGTGCAACAATTACGATTCAATATTAATCGCTGTAAAGTAGTCTAGCCTTCAACTTTTTCATCGGTAATTCGCATTGAGGGAAAAATCAATGGAAATTATCGGGACTAATTACAGAAGTGCTTCAAAATTACCGATAATTTTCCATGAAAGCATGTTGTCTAAAAACTGCATGAGTTTATTTTCATATTTTGTCGAAAGAGCCCGACTCCGAAGGAGGAGGGCTCTTTTAGCAAAATATGAAAATAACCGAATGCAGTTTTTTCACTGACAACATGCTTGAATGGAAAATTATCAGGTTTATTTTGATGCACGAGTGTAATTCGGTAGAATTTTTCCGGAGTTAAAACAATGACGTTTAAAATTCAGTATTTATGCCTGTCAAGATGACAAATGTACATTTTAACAATCGTTACTATAGATACACGGACCGAGCGGGTATTTTTCGATACCTACCGGGTATTTACCAGCCCGAAAATCTCCCGCCGGGAATTTATTGGGAGTAATTACACAAGTGCCTCAAAATTACCGATAATTTTCCATAAAAGCATGTTGTCCAAAAACTGCATGAGTTTATTTTCATATTTTGTCGAAAGAGCCCGACTCCGAAGGAGAAGGGCTCTTTTAGCAAAATATGATAATAACCGAATGCAGTTTTTTTACTGACAACATGCTTGAATGGAAAATTATCAGGTTTATTTTGATGCACGAGTGTAATTCGGTAGAATTTTTCCGGAGTTAAAACAATGACGTTTAAAATTCAGTATTTATGCCTGTCAAGATGACAAATGTACATTTTAACAATCGTTACTATAGATACACGGACCGAGCGGGTATTTTTCGATACCTACCGGGTATTTACCAGCCCGAAAATCTCCCGCCGGGAATTTATTGGGAGTAATTACACAAGTGCCTCAAAATTACCGATAATTTTCCATGAAAGCATGTTGTCCAAAAACTGCATGAGTTTATTTTCATATTTTGTCGAAAATATGAAAATAACCGAATGCAGTTTTTCTACTGACAACATGCTTGAATGGAAAATTATCAGGTTTATTTTGATGCACGAGTGTAATTCGGTAGAATATTTCCGGAGTTAAAACAACAACGTTTAAAATTCAGTATGCATGCCTGTCTAGATGACAAATGTACATTTTAACAATCGTTACTATGGTTATACGGACCGAGCGGGTATTTTTCGATACCTACCGGGTATTTACCAGCCCGAAATGCCCGAAAATGTCCCGCTGGGAAATTATCGCTGTAATTGATCGAAAATGTCCCGCTCCATATGGGATTTTTAACATATGATGGAAATATTCGCTGTAAAGTAGTCTAGCCTTCAACTTTTTCATCGGTAATTCGCATTGAGGGAAAAAATCAACGGAAATTATCAAAGAAAGTGGAAGTGACGGTAAAAGGTAATGCGTGAATCCTCCTTAACTGTACTTCAAATAAAAAAAGTCTTTATACGACTGAAACCCGACAGTTCGAGAGTGCCTTTGCCCAATTTCCATCGACCATACATGGATAAACGACACCGACTCTTCCTTATCGCCTTTAAAATTCGCCTAAGAATATGTACACTAGATGGTTAGGCGTTGGACTGGAAAAAAGATGCTCTAATGGACGTGCGTTAGAAAACCTACCTGGCATTTTGTCGAATGTAAATGCTTATCGTATGGGAGAATATACCATGCATGTACTCCAGCACATGCTGAGCACGTATATGGAATATATAAATATACGGTAGGAAGCATGTCTATTCAAGTTCATAATGATTAAAACGTATACGCACAGCCATTGCATGTTCTGGAAAACCATATGCTAAGTATATACTAAGAATGTGAAATTATTTCTTGGAAGTGTCCATGCATTTCATGCAGAATCGATCATTTTCGTCGTCATTATTCTTATCGATGTTTTCAAAGAAAAACATTCCCGAATGAACTTGTGATGCTAATGTCAAAGCAGAGAAATTACCGAAGGCTTCGGTCACGATGAAAAAAATTCGGTAAGCTGGCCGTCTAATGAATAAAGAACAATTTTTTAACCATCCAAAATAGCGGCTCGGCGAGTGAATCTGCGTCGTTAAGAATTTCGCTAGAGGATCGAAGTTGGGAGACATTTCCAAACCCTCCGGCTTCAGTCATCAAACTAAGAGTTTGCTCAATTAACTGGGGATTATGGCGGTAAGTCCCCAGCGGTTCGGATGTAGGTCACTTTTCATTATTATTACTCGGTGGAAGGTTTCACACTCGAAGACGTTATATAGGGTGTTCCGGAAGCATATAACTGGCAAAATATTAGAATCACTCAAGAATATTAGCCCATAAATATTATGATGAGAAGGAATTCGAAATCGAAGTAGAAGCTGAGCAGACGAGGAGAAATGTTGAAAGAATGGTGATAGATTTATTAGTGACATGATTTTTTTTATTTCTCTATTCAACGTCGGCCTATTTCCGCTACCAAGGGCAATCACCGACGCCGGTGAGAACACTTTCCCCAACTGGAAATTTTGCCGAACCTTCTGGTATTCCAACCAGAGGTAGGGATCTTCAACGAGCCCAACATCCATGGACTCAGGACCGACGGCTTTACGTACCCACCGAAGGACGGCATAGCCTCGATATATCTTGGGCTCATTGATATATTGCCTGCGAGCTATGATATGCTATTTTGCTGCAGCTGTACGGGCTTTCGAAACGGTATTTCCCTACATGGTCACCCATCCAAGTAGTAACCGCGGTCGGCGTTGCTTAACTTCAGATATCGAATGACTGTCAGTCAACCTGAAGAGCATGGCCATTCTCTAGTGACATGATAATTCCAAGTCATTGACAAACTGGGATTGGGTGATATAACATCACAGAATGCATTCATGTGCTTAGAATTGAGCCAAAATGGGTTTTCGAATGATTCAGCATGCCTGTCTGAATTTATTCAAGAAATATTCGCTTCAAAATAAAAAAATGCTGCTTGTTGCTATAATATATTCTTCAATGTTCACGAGTATTTTATCATGACCACTATGAATAATAGTGGTTTTAGAATGGCATACATATAATTTAAATTCTAGCGGTGAAAAATGTATTAATAATATGTTAAAAAATAATAATGTAACTAACTCTATCAACTGACATTCTTTTTGGAGCTGGTTTTCTGTCATGAGATATGGATGAAAGTTTTCACAACTTCTTCAGAATAGTTTTTACAGTGATAGAATCATAGTTTTTCTTCGCAATTTTCAGAGATAAAATTTCGGAGATGCTATTTTGAAATTTTCCAATAGAAAATAAGATAACATATTCATCGACTTCATACGTATGACCATTCCAGGAAATATACCATTCTGCATAACTATTTTGGGGATATATACCGAGTGAACCAAGTTTAATCGGTTGAAATGTGTCTACTTCCATGATTTGAAATTTTTTTAGCAAATGACTTGAGTGTATAATCATGTAATGAAATCCTGAGACCGCAAATGGAGGATTTCGAATAGTAATGGTTTGGACATTTTTTTTATTGATAATTCATATTGGATATCGCAATTTATTTTGTCACAACATAATTTTTTTTGATCAATCAAACCTTTGATTTTATTTTTGACCACAAAATCCATTTCAACCTTTTGTTTGAATTTGATTTGTATTTTCATAAAAAGAAAACTCAGATAACTTCAATATCGAACATAGGAACAATCTAGTAACTAAAAAGTGAGCCAAAATTCGGGTATAATTTGATCAGTTCAATCGATGAATCAAGTCTAGTGCAATTAATCGCTGTAAAAATATGTTAAATAGAATAGAACATTTATTTGACTGTTATATAAAATAGTATATTTGTAGCAAGTCAGTTTACTGGTTACACATTAAAAATACATTTCAAAATTGAGATTGACACGGTATGTTGTGATTATACTAAAATGTAATGATGAATGGTGTTTACCAAAACACTCTGAAGCAAACAGAGTCGGGAGAAAGAGGTCCGAATGGCATGTCCAGAAAGATATTGAAGAACATTGCATATGTTCTTTGAACCTTGCCACCGAGTAGAAACAGTGCTGTAAGAGAAAAGATTTTAGCTGTTTTTCAAAGGAGCCAAATTGAGTGACTTGATATTTGATGATAAAATATTCTAAGCATGATAGTCCGTTGAATTTCTTTGAGAGACTGTAAGCCTAAATCGAGGAGTTCTTGCCTGTCTTGTGCCGTAGGAATGCACTTGGGATTGGGTAACCAAATTCGTTTTTTGTTTATGTATTTCGATAAGAGTCTCATATAAGTGCAAGGAAGGAAGCGACAAAATCCTGTGGCGAACAAATAGAGGGACGACAATGGTCTCTGTTACTACAATCCGAAAGTATTCTCAGGGCCTTCTTTTGTTGACGAAATATTTGAAGTGGCTTTTAGGAGTTACCCCAGACTATGATTCCGTAACTCAAATGAGTATGAAACAGCGCAAAGTAGGTACTTTTCATTATATCTTTGTTAACATCATATCTCTTCAACTGCCGGAGTAAAAATAAAGTACTTGAAAATTTACTCTTGAGTTGCTCGATATGGCAATCCCAGTTAAGTCTGTTATCGATAGTTATGCCCAATAATTTGACATTGTTGTCTTCCAAGTAAGAGTTGTTCGTCGAAAAAGTGATACTCTGGGTTTTACTATCATCCAGTTGTAGCTTGTTAGCTTGAAACCAATATTTAGCTTTTTCCTGTACCGCCAGATATAATGATATTAGCTGCCCATAGTCATAGTGAGAGGTGATCAGGGTGGTGTCATCAGCAAACAGCGTACACTTATATGGCAGAAAAAAATGTCGCAAATTATTAATATATATTATGAACAGTAGTGGCCCAAGGACAGAGCCCTGTGGGACACCATTTGTATTACTCTTTAACTCCGATCTCGCGCCACCGACTTCAACAACCTGATACCGATTCTTCAGATATGAATCAAATAAGTTCAGAGCAACTCCTCTCAGTCCATAATAACTCAGCTTCTGAAGAAGGATTTTATGAGAGACACAGTCGAAAGCCTTTGATAAGTTATCAAGAGCCTCGACTATGTCTCCCACAACACTCATCACCGCCCGAGTAGTTGATTTGTTTTTTCGAAAACCAAATTGAGAATCATCGAAGTAGTTATTCGTCCCAAAAAAGTCGTCAACCTCTGTTTCATTATTTTTTCGAGAATCTTAGAAAATATACAGATTATCGATATTGGACGATATTATCAACAAGTGCCTTGTCTCCCTTCTTATGAATTGGAATAACCTTCGAATACTTGAACACATCCGGAAAGACACCAGGAAGTAAAATTAGGTTGATGAGCTTGTGAATGGCAGTAGTATCATATAAATGGTATCTTTCAATATTCTGCTGATTAAATTGTAAAAATCTAGACTTTTTGAATTTTTTCAAGAGCTTACATTATTCTGTATTTCTTGCGATGTAACGGGTGCAAAAAAGAAAGATTTCGAGGAAGCCGGAATTTTTTTGAATTCAAGTAAATCGGAATCTGCTATTTGCAGTACAGTTTATTATATTTTCTGCGATTCCTACAAAGAAGTTATTGAAGTCCTCAGGGAATATATCCGTTTCTAATTGATTGAGCCCATTTTTGTTCCTCTCATAATTCACAACCCGCCAACAGGCTTTCGATTTATTATCAGAAGCTATAAATCGATCATTTGCATTTCTCTTTGCACACGTTAATTGCTTTTTGTATTCGAATTTGAGATTTTTATAGATATTCCAGTGATGATCGAAAGCAGTCTAGCCTTCAGCTTATTCATTGGTTTATGGCATTGAGGAAAATAATCTCAGTAGTTTTTTGGGTCGATGATCACCACAATCTGGAAAAATAGAGAATTGATGTTGGAATCTAGAGAAGTAGAGGAGGGCAGACTTCTAGTCTAGTCAAATAGTTCATTGTGTTATTGGCAATTGTACTCCTGAATGAGAACTACTTTCTATAACTTCTCGTAAAACTCAAAATTCTCCATCTGAAATAAGAGATAAGCAATTTGTAGATACTTCTATCCTCCATATTTTCCATTTTCAAGAGTGTCTCTGCATGGGGTCGGATCAGAATAACCCTGGGGTAGATTCTGCCTGTCATAGAAAGCGACTAGAAGAATGACCTTAGGTGGCAGATGCTCTTTACCATCACCCGGTTAGAAACCACCATATCCACTATATATGCTGTGAAGTGATATTTCACGTTTCAGTAGGTATATGGTTGATATTTCCGGTTTTACCCCTGAGTAAGAAAACCCGGAAGTGAAATACTTCTCCAATAGTATTTCCGGGTGGAAGCTACTCGAGGGGATCCTTCGTGAAAAGTATTGAGAATCGATTATTGTAACATTCCTGGGATGAATAAAAATATTAATGATGTGCATCACTATCTGCAAACAGAAAAACCCGACATTTTCAACCTAACTGAAACTCAGGTGAAATCATCTAAGTATAAAGTATATATGCTTTGCCCAGGTTTTGAATTTATTGAGCACAAAACAAGAAGACATTTATAAAAAAACGTCATATTCCGAAATAGTAAGCAAGGATAGAAGTTATTCACCAACTACTTTCCACACTTTGATCATCGAACCTAGAATCAACCAACCAATTTCACAAACTAGAATGGACCTGAACAAAAACATAAGTGTGAAAAATTTGAAAGTAAACATAAATCAAATCAAACCAACCAAAAATGGAGGCTTGCAAATTTCATGTTGGAATAAAGAAGAATGTTTGAAATTAGAATCTGAGGTAAATAACAAGCTAGATAGTAAATATAAAGCCAACTTCCAAAAACTTGCCAATCCACGGATAAAAATTGTGGGAATACGCCTAGCAAACAAAATCACTGAAGAGGAATTGGAAAATCTTATTCGGGAGCAGAACATGATCATTAACGAAAATGATTTTTTTAAAATACATCACATCAAACATTTGGAAGAAAAACAGTCATATACAGCGTTTGCAGAAGTGAATGGAAATCTTTTTAAGAAAATTATTCAGAATAGTGAGAGCAAACTATTTATATCCTGGCAAAGATGTAGAATTTTTGAAAACAATTATGTTTCGCAATGCTACAGATGTTTCAGATTTAATCATAAAACGAAAAATTGTAAGAATGACACGTTATGTTCCCGTTGTGGAGGAAACCATAATGAAAATATCTGCCAAACAAATATGAAGGATGCGAGCTGTCCAAATTGTAAATATTTCAACTCCAAATATGACATGAAATATTGCACTAACCACTCAGTGAGGGACAAAAATTGTCCAGTGTTCAAACTTTACGAAAAAAATCTCATTCACAAATTGATTATAACAACTAATAATAAAGTGAAAATTTGTGAATTATCGTCACTTACTGATTATAACTGTACAGAAAAAAGACACTTCAAAATTATGTATATGAATTCAAGATCGATAAAGAATAAGATGGATCAATTGGAGGTGATGATCAATGAACTCAAGATAGATATAATTGTCATAACTGAAACCTGGCTTTCCGAGGAAGAAGAAAAATATTATAACTTCAAAGGTTTCACATCTGTTTACTCCAGCAGGAAGAAACGAGGCGGCGGTGTAGGTATTTTTATTAAACATCCCCTAAAATTTGAAGTTGAGAAAATAGAACAGAACCCATTGACATTTATTATAATAAAAATGAAATCACCAAAATTATTACTTTGTGGCTTATATCGACCACCCAAAATGAATAAACAGCTTTTTCTGAATTTCATGGATGAAACCCTTGATTTCTTGAATAATAATAATAACTCTGATATTTTTGTTTTTGGCGATATGAATATGGATTTATTATCAACAAGTGATGAAACCAAACAACTGAAAGACATTTACACGTCCAATAACATTTTTTCAGTCAATAATCATATTCCAACCAGAGAAGCCAAAAATAGTTCAACATTAATCGATCATTTCCTTACGAATTCAAAGAAAGTAACCGACCTTTTCATCATAAATACATACCTAAGTGATCACAAAATGTATATTACCTGTATGAATACCATTTTTGGTTCAACCAGGCATTAAGTTGAACAAATTAAAATGAAACAGTTTGATATTGCTAAACTCAAAGTAGAACTAACTATTCTTAATGATACCATAAATCTTTATCAAAATTCGGGAGAAGCTTATGAAGCATTACTGGAAACTTTTGAAAAATGTTCCTTCACAAAAATAATAAAGAAAAAAAAAGAATGAAGTCCATGGTATAACAGTGAACTAGCCAAATTAATAAAAGAACGTGACAATTATTTTTACAAGAAGAAAAAATGTTCTACTTCAGTGTATTACATACAAAGATATAATTATTTCAACAAGTTGGTGAAACAAACTGTTAGGAAATTGAAATATGAATACTATCAAAATCAATTTACCGATGCCACTCCTAAAATGATTTGGAATACTATAAAATCATTATTAAATAACACTATTGAGAGTAATGAAAAAAATATCGAGAGTTTGGTAATTAACAAAATGAAAATTGAAGATCCCGCTAGGATATGCGAGGAAATAAATAATCATTTTATAAATATTGGTAATAGATTAGCATCTACCATTCCCAGCGTGAAAACATTCGAAGAGAGAACAAGTGTTTCATCCATGTTTTTGAGACCTACAAGCATGACTGAAATTGAAGAAATCATTGAACAATTAGATACAAAAAAGGCTTGTGGTTATGATGGAATAAGTGCAAAAATTGTAAAAGCAGTGAAAATCGAATTAGCGCCCATTTTTTATAATTTCAAAATCATTCGAAATAGGTATAATACCGGATAGTATGAAAATTGCCAAAGTTTCACCTATTCATAAAAACGGCAAAAAAACGGATTTGAATAACTATCGGCCAATTTCTGTTCTGCCAGTATTCTCTAAAATTTTGGAAAAAGTGTTACACATACGACTTATTGAATATCTTGAGAAAAATAAATTATTATATGATGGTCAACATGGGTTTCGTAAATGCAGAGATACAGAAACAGCAGCAATGGAAATAATTTCACAAATTCAAATAAAAATTGATGAAAATAAAAAATGTTGCCTTTTATCTCTGGATCTATGTAAGGCCTTTGATACCGTTCATCATGGAATTTTGCTCAGAAAATTGTTGAATATGGGTATAAGAGGAACTCTCCTGAAGATTTTTCAAAATTATTTATTCAATAGAAAACAATACGTTCATATCGGAAAGCATCGAAGTTCTTTAAATAATATAACTTGCGGAGTGCCGCAAGGATCTATTCTTGGACCCATTTTGTTTTTAATTTATATCAATTCTCTTGCGTATGTACCATTGAAGGGAACACTTGTATTATTTGCTGATGATACTACAATCATTTATTTTTCAGAAACTCATGAAAAGATTCAAAATGATATAAAAGATGATATGAAAAAAATCACCATTTGGCTTCAACAACACTAATTGACATTGAATTTCAACAAATCAACTTATACAAATATATTCAAAAGAACGAATGCCTTTCCTACAAATTCGATAGTAATAGATAACAATTATATAAATTATACTGACACCACAAAACTTCTGGGATTATACATCGATCAAAAATTATCATGGGCCCAACACGTAGAAAATATCAGAAAAAAAATTTCACCGCTGATTGGAATCCTCTTCAGAATAAGGAACATCATACCACTTAAATTCTTGAAGAATATATATTTCAGTCTGATTTATTCACACCTACAGTATCTCATATCTATATGGGGAACAGCAAACTGCTCGATTCTAAAACCTTTGAAATCTTTACAAAATAAGTCAATTAAATGTATATATAAATTACCGTATCTAGAGCCGACACAAAATCTTTACAAACCAAATCATTTGTTAGATATGAATTCTCTTTATAAACTGAAGATTTGCTGTTTTATTCACTCTGTTAAAAACGAAATGAACACATCAAATAATATTATTTTCACTGAGACATGTAACACACATGATCATTCTACGAGGCAAAATAAATTATTATGTATCAAAACTGTTAAATCTAATTTTGGTAAAAAATCAATATATCATGAGGGAATTGCTATTTACAACTCCATTCCTACAGAAATTAAAGAGAATAAGTCAATTTTTAAATTCAAAAATAAATTAAAATCCTTTCTGCTTGATTAGGCAAGCATATCTTTTTTTTTTCTCTTTTGAGGGTTTGATCCTTTTTCACTGCTTCATTTTCTTGTTTTTTTTTTGTATAGTAAGTTATTATATGTATTATTCAAATTATAGATGTAATACTTTTATGAGATCCCTGTACATAAACATGTAATGTTTCTTGGGATAATAAATGTACTACTACTACATATTCTCACTTTCACTTCAGAGGTGGTGTTGGTCTGTACTCTGATGCCAACGCAAAGGAGGGATAGAACCAAAGGATTTTGGCATGATGGTTTGGGTTAGGTTAGGTTAAGTTAGGTTGAAACATCGTAGAAGGGTCGGAGACTTGTCTCTCTTCTATAGATATTTCCACGAGCTGTGCTCTTTTGAATCGTCGTCAATCGTTGCACCCTTGGCAGTATCAACACGGGTGCAGAATTCTCACCCCTTTCTTGTGAGCTTGGAATCCTATCGAACTTCTGTACAGCGGAACTTTGAAACTCCTTGTCGAGAGAGTATTTTCCTGAGGCTCACACAACTTCAACATTCACAGGAATTCCCATTCGTGTGAATCTGTTTGTGAAAAAAAATGATAATATTGCAGAAATTACACGGGATGCACTATCAACCCGAAAAACTACGAATAGAAAATCACTAGCTTAGCAGTAAAAAGAACATTACGAGAATGTATCTGCTTGGCGAATGTCCTTCCTATCTCCTTTAAATCGAGCCAGAAATCCCCTTTCACAATGAATAACTTCAAACTCGGTTTCCCGCAGAGTCAATTGAATAACGGTTTTCTAAGTTCAGAACAACTTGCATAACGTCATCCTGAACCGAGTGAACTTTATGTCTCGGAAAGGGATGTAGTTGGAAAAGTTTTGCATGGAATAATATCTCTATTTACATATTTAAAGAGTTCTCCTAAGATTTCCACCGGAACATCTTGTTTGTCATTAGAAATCAGATTTTGAATTGTTGGAATCTCTAATGAGTTTACGGTATGATCTATGAAAACATTTATTTACGACTAATACATAATGTAAGTATTATACTCGTGGTTTCTGCAGTATAATGCCATAGATTATTCCCTTAGGGAATACTGGCAAGAGATTAATAGCAATAGTCTCTATTTCCTCTTTCAGACCTATCATAAAATTTCTCGAATTGCATATTACCATAAAAACGACATAATAAAACTCCAAAGTGTCAGTGTCAAACGCGTAAGTAGTTATTGTGTATTTGTGTTGAGATGAAAGAAAATGAAGAGTCATTTATTTATGATGAATAATTTAGTCATTAATAAAGTAGAGTATACTACTCGCAATAATGACTATTATTATTGACTAGTATAATCTACTAATATCCACGACTATTGCATAATACACCCATTATACGTCTGTTTGTTTGACCTCAGTAATACCCATTGATCGCGGTACTGATTAATGAGTCATTGATGCTTCCTTGAATCAGATATAATATTATATTGTTTTAATGTGAATTCGATCAACTCGACCAATTGTTCAAATATCACAATTATTAATAGCTATAAATGAATATCTTGTAATATAAATTTATTATTATGTGGCAATATCTACACGGACGACTCGACGAGTTTACAATTCCCACCCCTTTGTTGTGAATTTGGAAACCTGTCGAACCTCTCTTGCTCAAGGATCGTTCTTCAATGGAACGGCTAAGCTTTGGAATTCCTTACCGGGAGAGGTTTTTCCTTCAGAAACTCGAAGTGAATGTTAATTCGTATCTCCTGTCCCTTGATTCACGCGGTGTTCTTTGAATATTACAGGACTTTCCTTCCGTGTGAATCTGCATATAAAAAAATCATCTTGTAAGATTGGATGAGTGATATTCGTTAAGCTCAATACAAGATTTTTGTGTCAGGTATTATGATATTTTATACCATATTTGTAACTTTATTCATATTTCGAAATTTCGAAATTTCGAAATTATATTATTACAACAATAACCATTGCTATTCATGTAAACCGTTGGAAAAAGTTACATTTTGTATAACGAAAACGTGAATTATATAAAATGAAATCATCTACCGTGTTACATACATGATTTTCTAATTTTGATGAAAAATATTATTTGAAATTTTCAAAGAGTGAAAATGTCTACTCAACAGAATTTTCAAAGTGTCAAGTTTGTTCAACATAGCAATTGACAGCTTATCAACTGTCATAATACTGTGAATTTCAAATTGAACTTAATGTTCGCTGAAGTTTACTGAGATTGTGGGAACTTAATACATTCCAACCTGTTGAAAAAAATTCGAAGGAATTTCTAAGGATGGTGAGGAAGTGACATGGTAAAGACTGCAGCGCAAGAGGCTTCTCTATAAAATTTTCTAATTTTAATATTTTCAGGGTGCAAGAATTATCTTTTGTAGTACTTGCAGAATGCAGAAATCAATATCCTTCACATAAAGATATTATAGAGGACAAAACACTTCATAAATACATCCGATGAATCGGAGATGAATAAGCCTCTGAAGAAGCTGGCCACTCGCGCTAGCGAAACGTCAGGAAGAAATTCCAAAGAACGACTGCCTTCAAGCCCGAAGAGAAGTATTTATGCTAATCGGAATATTGTATTGAATAAACGAATTGCATTAAATTACTCATCGATGTTGAATATTTTCCTAAGCCAGTTGTGCCATATAAGCGGGGAAGTAGCAGTTTTAGATGGACTCTTTTTTCCTTTTTGTGAATGACAAAAGTTTTTGAATGATATTCACGTACCTATCAACAGAGACTGTTCGGTGAAGATGAAATCCGAAAAAATAATTCCTCGTATCAATTTCTTTTTGACAATTGATTTCAGAAGTGGAGCTCTTTTTGAATCAGCTACAATTGAATATGATTGTTCTTGCATAATAGTGGACCATTATCTAAACGAAACAAGAAACTTGATGAGCGTTGCTCTCCATAAAAAAGCAGATATTAATAGTCATAGAAAAAAGTACTTCCTATATCACCTCCCACCAACTCTGACCAGTAACCTAATCAAGCACAAGCTTATGTCATATCAATTAAAACATAACTGAGATTAGAAAAACTCACTTTGGAAAAACGATACTGTTGTATTCATTGAAGGTAATGTATCACCATTGATTCAAAGAACAATTTCAGGCGTATTTTCAATTGTTTATCTTCTACTTCCAACTAGTCGTACTTTGCAATTTCAAGGCTCCTTCTCAACTCATCCCTATAGATCATTCTACATCAAAGTTACGTTCTGAATCTTCTTTCCTCAAATACACAAGTTAATTGTCCCTTCAACGTGAAATACACCTAAATGAGACGCTTTGAGAGGAAATATCACAAGTAGGATGCTTCACACCCCTTGAACGGTATATAAACTCAGGAACGATAGTGAAAGTGTAGGTTTCCTGGTATAGACGGGGAATCATTCTTGCATTCTTGTTAGAGTTTCTATCAATTGAAATGGATATAACTAACAGAAATCATAATTCCATGTACTCTTTCGTTCATGGACCATACAAATTCATTGAAAATCATCACTAAGTGAAGGCAGATGGTTCAGCTTCATTGTCAACATAATTTGTTCATTAATTCGATATGTCTTAATGATAATGAAAAACCCAATCTTCCTTGGTGGACCCACGTCATCGTTTCTTATCAATTTGAAGGACATGATCGAGGCTAGTTATTTGAGTTTTATACAGTTCTTCTGTTGAGCTGGTATATCCTGAGAGATTTGAAACTATAATACATTGAAGTTCAAGATTGAACTACATTTGAATATAGATAAATGGATATGGCAGAACTTGCACCAATCTATACCTATAAGATTATGAATCGATTTTCAATTATTTTTTGTATCTCTATTCTTTCAGTTCTTGCTTAAAATATATTATCATTATATGTTTCTTATATTTCTCGAAATGCAGTTCAGTTTCAAAAGATTTCTAATTGAACAATGTTGGTGCACAATTGTAGCTTGTCCCACTATTGTATTAATTTTTGGAATAACATATCCATTCTTTCGTCTAGAACTGTAGGAGAGTGGAAACTTTCGATTCATTTTATCCATATACAGTGTGTCCCAGGTAAAAGTTGTCACGCCCCTAATCTCCGAAATTTCGAAAATATTTGAAAATCGCTCCGAACCGTCTATTTTTATTTCAAGGGGAAACCAAAAACATCATCACTGTATTATTGTCAACCCCCTCTTCCTCAGCACCCCATACTCCAGAATTTCAATGGGACTACAACACTCGTAATACATCAGTCTGAAAGGGAATTCAATCTCATATACATAGGTGTACTGAAATTTAAGATCGATCAAGTGTTGTTGAAGTATCGATCGAAACTAAGTTATTTTTATTTTTCATCGCCTAAAATATTATTAACGTAAGAAAAGATCACTGTGGGTATGCCACTGTATTGAAAAATAATATGCTTTTAGGAATTATCAGTTTAGAAAAGAAATTAATAAATGAATAATTTTTCTATAGAAAAGATGTCGCTATGTGTTTTTGTATACGCATTTTATTTAAGCCTAGGTATATTGATGTATTCGATTCACTTCATTCAAAAATTTTAAAACTTTCGAAAATGGTTTGTACTATACAGATAAAATATCCATTGTAGCTGCGTATTTTGAAAATGGACGATGTGCTAGAGCAACGGCTCGAATTTTCAATGAAATCAATTCAGAAAAAACAACATACCATGATGAGATTCAATTGATAAATAAGTTCATGGAGTCTGGATCAGTGCTGAATAAAAAACATGAACGGGAGAAGCTGATGAGAAATGAAGGGGTCGCTGTTGCAGTTGTAGGACATACAGTGATGGGCAACATTCAATCTTGAAGACAACTTGCGACTATTTCTCTAGTTTCCAAAAGCAGCGTACATCGAATTCTGAAAGAAGCAAAATTCCATCTTTATAAAATGCAGAATGTTCAAGAATTAAGTGAAGATGATCCTGACAGACTTATAGAGTTTTGTGAAATCAGAAGTCAATCATTGATTGGTGATTATAATCACCCTTTACAAAGGGTGCTTTCCTGACAATTCTTCTTTTTATTTGAATGGATATGTGAACAGGCACCAGTGCAGATAAAGGAGTGACAAAAATCTCATTCACAAACTCCCCAGAAATTGAATGTTTGGGCTGGTATTCTGGAAGATCATATAGTGGGTCTATATTTTATTGATGGTAACCTCAACGGACAAACGTATCTTGAACTTCTTGATACAACTGTGAACCCCAGAATCACTCAGTTACTTGAAGACGATGATAGTCTACTTGAAGGTCAGCTCACCTTCCAGAAAGATGGAGCTCACAGGAGTTCACAGGAAGGTGGATGGGAAGGCGAGGACCAATAGAATGGTCGGCTAGATCTCCTGATTTATCACCATTACACTTTTTATGAGGTCATTCGAAAGCCAAAGTTTATATCACACAGCTGAACCCTCTTGATGATCTACGCAGAAGAATTGTTATGGAGTTTCTTGCAGTGACTCCAGAAATGTTGAGAAATGTGCGACAACAGTTCGAAAATCGCTTATACTTCTGTAAGGAACTTAATGGTTCACATTTTGAACCTAAAATAAAATAAAAAAATAAAAATAACTTGATGCAACTTAGTTTTCATTTGAATTCAACAACACATGATCGATTCTAAATTCCAGTACACCCATATAATTGGATATTGAATTCCCTTCGAACTGATGTATCACAAGTTTGGTAGTCCTATTTGAAACTCTGAAGTGGGGGTGCTGGGGGTGAGGGGGTTGACAACACAATGATGATGTATTTGGTGAAAGTGTTCCCCCTTAAAATAAAAATCGACGGGTTTGAGCGATTTTCAATGTTTCTCACGAGTTCGGAGATTGGGGGGTGACAAGTTTTAGTTGAGACACACTGTATTGTTTCATAAACAAGTGAACACTGCTGAATTACTGAATTGCCTGGGATCCAATACTCGTGTTTCCTTGTGTAGTATATCACTAGGACATCATGATTTTTTCGTAAAAGTGGAAAAGTTGCGTTTTTGGGCAACTTCAATCCCTGCTTGGGCATTATATGGGCCGTACAACTCAAATGTGTTTCGACTTTTTTTTTTAATGAGAATTTGTTCGATAGACTTCAAATGTATGAATCGTCAGAATTTATGCAGTAGATATCGCGGTTTCTTCAACAAGTAGAAAATATGATCATTCCATTTCGAGTGAGGGTATATAAATATCCCTGAATACTTGATTTTTGTCGTGAATTTGCTTATTGAATCTTTTCCAATTCTCAGAGAAAAATTTAGGAAGGACGTTATTGACTACTGAATGGTAAATATTGAGTTTTGGCGAAATCAAGTGAAATGAGTCATTTTTGGCTTACCCTTTCGATTTGTATCATTTTTATATCATTACGGTATCTGCGGATTTGGCTGTCTATTTCCTGTATGAAAAGGTTGTTCATACATATTGTAAATAGTTAACGGTCTCTTGGGGAACTGTGCTTGTGATTATATCTTGTGTACTTGTTATATTTTGGATCTTCAGTTTCTGCTTTGTTTGCCTAGTAGGTTTCGAATTATTTAGCATGACCACATATCATGGTAGCTAAATGTATATTGTGGTTGACAGTGTCAGACGCGTTTATTAAATCAAGAGAGACACACATTGTTCAATTGACTGAAAGAGATTGTAACTTCAACTTCATTGAATGATGTGAGGAAAAATGAGTTTTTGTTATATTTTTTTCATTTTTGCGCTCTTCCCTGCTAGCTTCCTTCCCGCATTTATGAAATAACTCTCAATTATTTCTGAGATGTCATTCAATTTACGAGTACGGACATCGCTGTCATTATTTATATGTGACCATAAAGTTCACTATACTCTGTGAACTGACCATAAACTATTACCGCATCATTATATTTCAACTTGACCAGTTAGGCCTGGTGGAATATTGCTAAATTCCCGATTGGCACGTTATTTTCGGTTCATTCCATGTGAGCAAATTAAATCGACCAGGAACCCGTAATGGAGTATCCCACAAAGGTATCCATCAAATTCAGTCGGGCGGCAAATGAATTCATCTATATGAAAACGTCCGGTGCAGGTCGGTCAAATTTGAAGCTTTTCAGGCCATCAATGCAATCCCGGTGCAACATTATCCTGCAATCGATTCAGTTTTTGTCCGAACATGTTTTCCATTAGGACTCAAGGGACTCGATTCTTAATGGCTATAGATTTCCATTGATATTTCCATGGATTAGAATAATGTGTAATATTATTTATGTTACTTAAATTATGGTTATCAATGGTTCAAGTACTGAAGATGATCTTTTTCAATAGTGCAGGAGGATAAGAAATATTCATGAACAAATTATATAAAATTTTATGGTTTTTTTCATGAAAATTTGAATCAGAAATACAGAGTATTCGATGCTTCACCTCCTGGAAGGAGGACCATACGAGGACCATGCCAACCCACAGCTGATGAAGGCCAAAGACAGAGAATTTGATAATCTATTTATCAGTTTCCTGATTTCTCTGCTTCAGTCGTCCTCTCTCATTCATTTTTTTTTTTTGAGAATTCAAGCCATGACGAAAATGGTGACTCCAGCAGTTGGATAGTTTTTTTTTTATGAAGTCGATCTTTTTCGATAGAGATTCGAATAGTCTGTCAAAATGTCATGAATTGAACTGAGTTTCAGTTTCGATAAGAATGTCAGTTTTTTTGGTTTGCAGATGGTGATGCACATCAGTAGTATGTTTATTCACTCCAGAGATATTACAATAATCGATTCTCAATACTTTCAATGAAGGATCTCCCTGAGTACTTCTCACCCGTGAATCCGATTGGAGATCTATCATACTTCCGGAGTTTTTTACTCTGGGAGAGATTATCATCATTTTTCGAATTCAATAATTGGAAAAAGCAAAAATATCAACCACATACTGAAACGTGAATTATCACTTCACAGCAAGTATATTTGATATTGTGGTATTTCACCGAGCTATGGTGGAGACTATCTTCCACCTAAGTATATTTTTTTAGTCGCCTTTCGACGCAAGCAATTTGAAACCAGGAACATTCCTTCTGAATGAAGAGCGCCAAATGTCAAATAGAATTGTCAATTTCGGAAAAGTTCCTGTAATCAAATTTCCATATTCTATTTACGTTTTCCATTTTATTATGATGTTTCTGGATCACTCGTTCCACCATAAATAACACTTTTATTGAAGAATATTCAACAAAAACTATAAAATTTTGAATTTTCAATCAATACTGCTATATACTTATGAATAAAAATAGAACTCTATAGCGATGTATAACACAGCAATGTACACAGTGATGAATACAATCAAACAACTAATGTTAAAAATCAGAACAATCGATAATTACTCAAACTCACAGAAATCATCCATAGGTATTGTATAAAATATATTCATCAATTTTTGCTTGAAACAGTTGAAACTGAGTTGTCTTAAGTGACATGATAATTTATTATAGAATTTCAAATTCAATGCATTTTTTTGCGAGGTGTTCAGTCTGAATCTCTCAGCTCTCATCACATTTCCTATCTCGTTGGGTATTCATGTCGTTGCGATTGTGAAACGTAGTTTGATCCATTTTTATAAATTTCAATGTTTCAGACATAAAAGGTGGAGAAAGGGGCGTAATTTTAAGATTATTAAAAAGTGAGAGACAGACGTATAACTTTTTTTTGCAATGCAAAAATTTTTTTCGGAATTACAAGAATCCTTCCACAACACTATGACATATACCATGTGATTATGGAAGAGTCCAAAGTAAGAAGAGATACCGGCGAATTACTTCAGTCTACAAATCATAGACATAACGCTTGATAATTTCTTGACCAGTTTCTCTACATGATATGACCAGTTGAATCTGTCGTCTTTACGGATCCCAAGTAGCTTCATACTTTCACCCGTAAATTAGTATTTGTGGAAATTACGAGATTTTGATTTTTACCCTCGATAAGGAGAAGTTTATTTGCAGCAAACCAGATACTAGCAGACTTCAAGGTGGCGTTGGCAGAAACAATCAAATCATTCACAATTCTGTGATACTCCACCAAAGTGGTATCATTCGGGAAAGGAAAACATTTTTCAGGAAATATATTTATATAGGACATTTATATATAAAAAACGAATTGGCCCCAGAACAGAATCTTGGGGCACACCATGTTTGACAGATTTCACATTTGATTCGATCCTATGAAATCATACACAACGTGATCTATCGTTCAAATGGGATATAATACCAGGTGATGATGAAACAATTGAAAATGCCTGACTAGAAGTCGACCCGGCACCATTTTGAAAGGATATAGGCATTTGTATTATATAGAATAGAATTTCATTATATATCGAATGGTCTAGAAAGATATACAGTATGGTTTCATTTTGAATTTTCGATTCGGTCGACTTATGGTCAAACCGGCAGTGATATGCAATTGTTTAATTCTTGAAAGAATCATACCTACCATACAAACTTTACCCTTATTCCATAGATCAAAATTCTAAGCCTACAAATTACTATATGATGAAATAACTTAATTGTTACCGAGTTTAAGAAAGCAATTTCAAAATTCAGGTTTGAAGGCCGTTTTTTGAAATTTCTTCCTGTCGTTTTGCTGGCGCGAGTGGCTAGCTTCTTCAGAGGCTCATTTGAGTTTGACTCCGATGACTGGGTATTACGACTTCGTAAAGCATATTCATATGAATTCAGGTAAATTGGAGTGCTAATTACTGCTGGATTCAGGAAATTGTGTTGACGAAATAAAACGATTTGTGAGCCACATGTAAAATAGCTTTAAAAATATTATATATTCGACGTCGATCACCTCGAGATGTTATTTGTCTTTTAATGGATTTCGCACTTTGTTTTATTAAAAATCTCGAATACTGTAAATTCGAAAGAATAATTCCAAAGTCAGTAGACCCTTATTCATCATTTAAGATACTGAATCTTTACAATACTGTTGAAATATATCAAAATATCGGCACACTCAGCTTGATATTCCACAAAGTTAGGGTTTGTGGCCATTATCAAACATTATTTCTCTGTCTGTTTCATGACTTTTTCAATGAAGTTCTTGAATGAATTCTAAGGGTGGGTACTTTACGACCTTATTAAGAGTCCGTTAAAATAATCGGTGCTGAGAATGGACACCGCATTCTGTCATTTGCTAGAATGAAAGCACAGTCTAAGCATCGATAATTTTAAGGGATTGTTAATCAGGTCGTAAAGTACCCGCCCTAAGAGTGATATTCATAAAATACTTCCTCCTACACCCGCACTACGATAGTACATGTATATATGCCCATAATGCGTTTCATAATGAGATTCATTGTGAAACGGATTGTAAATCTTTATCGTGATGAAAAATCTGTATCATAATGAGTTCATTATATATAGTCTGCAAAGACAATCCGAACAGTAGAGTAACCACTAATGTACAGTTATGATGAATTTTCACTTGTAATATCACAAGAACTCAAATTATTTCCGGAAATTTTTTAAAGGGCACGAGTGTTTTGAAAATTTTCGTGGCCGAAAAAAAAATCCAGGAATTATTTAAGCTTGCGTGGTATTCGGTAAGAATATTCCAAACCATAATTTTGGTTTGTCATTTTTGTTCTACCGGTTCTGTCAGAAAGCTTAATAATTAATAATTTTAAAAAATCATATAGTCACCAAATTTCCTTAAATAAAAAAAATTACTAACTTTAGTTTCACCAAATGATAAAACTTAGATAGGTACTAGCTCAGTCTATAGCCCTTTCATAATTTCAGGTCACCAACGTTGGTAAGAATGTATTTTGCATTATTCACAAGTATATCTACATCATTTGAAGGGTTGAGGATCATATGTTTATTTTTTCAACTTTCAAAAAATTCCACTTAGTTAAAGTTGTGCCTCGAAAAAAATTCCTGGATTTTTTTTTGTTGCAATGGTAACTAGTCAAAATTGAGGCATCTCATCGGTTCAACAATAGAGGTGTGGAATTTTTTAGTTATTCCCATATAAAACCTACCACATACTAACAATTATGCCACGCCGCTTATGCCATACAAAGAAACTTTTTTTATATGCAGATAATAACTGACACAAAAATCTTGTATTCAGCTTAACAAATATCACTTATCCAATCTTACAAGATGTTTTTTTTTATAAGCAGATTCACACGGAAGGGAAGCCCTGTAATGTGAATCAAGGGACAGAAAATACGAATTAACATTTACTTTGACTTTCTGAAGTTTGTTAGCCTCAGGAAAAACCTCTCTCGGTAAGGGGTTCCAAAGCTCAGCTGTTTTATTGAAAAAGGATCCCTGAGCAAGAGAGGTTCGACAGGTTTCCAAATTCACCATAAAGGGGAGGGAATTCTGTACTCGTCGAGTCATCCCTGTAGATATTGCCAAGGGGGGAACGATTGATAACAATCCGGAAAGTATCTATAGAAGAGAGACAGGTCTCCGACCCTTCTACGATGTTCCAATGAAGTGAGCGAGTCTGTGAGCGAAGAATCACCAACAAGACGAATTGCCTTTCTCTGTCGACGTTTGTTATATCTATTCGAATTGACTTTGCATAGACCATACTTCATATATTTCTATTTCTCGAAATGCAAGCTGATACTTTTCGAAATTTTTGTATTCAACAATATATGCTAAGTATGAACTCACTAAGGATGCAATTACTATTGATGTGAAATCAACTTTCCATTATCCGTCTAATAATCAGAAGAGGTAACTTGTAAATGGAAACAAAGAACAAAAAATATATTACAGTTTCCTGTATGATTTTCACTCACAATGGGTTTACAAAACCGCGACACGTGTTTCGCTATAACAATAGCTTCTTCAAGCAAGATAAATAAATCACTATTCTTCAATACGCTATTTATATACAGTAGGTCGAACGTCTCTTACAATAAAGGTCCGACTTAGGTCCGATATTCGACCCATAATTTGTCCAAATACTAATTAGTTACATACGAAGATTATTCCTAGAAATAGAATTATTGGCCGGGAACATATTCAACAATGGGGTGCTATTTAATTCAACCTGATCATTCAATAAATATTCTGAATTTTTCCCTCTATTGATTTCCAAGCTTTCTAGAAGGTTAAGTTTCCAACCTTTCTGCTCAAAATGCCTTATTTTGAACTCGTGGTTGAACTCATGACCTTCCAGAATGAGGTGACTTGCATAAGTAGAATTTGTTTTTCCATTCAAAAAACTAGCTCTGTGTTCTCTTAGGCGAGTGTTGAAAGATCTTCCCGTTTGGCCTACGTAGTACATCGGACATGACCCACATGTTAATTCATAAATTCCTGATCTTTGTGACGATTCATTTTTGTCTTTATTATTTTTGATATATATCCCCAATTTATTATTAGTACGAAAAGCTGTATTAATATCATTAATATATTATATGATATCAATACAGCTTTTCGTACTAATAATAAATTGGGGATATATATATAAAAAATAATAAAGACAAAAATGAATCGTCACAAAGATCAGGAATTCATGAATTAACATGTGGGTCATGTCCGATGTACTACGTAGGCAAAACGGGAAGATTTTTCAACACTCGCCTAAGAGAACACAGAGATAGTTTTTTGAATGAAAAAACAAATTCTACTTATGCAAGTCACCTCATTCTGGAAGGTCATGAGTTCAACCACGAGTTCAAAATAAGGCATTTTGAGCAGAAAGTTTGGAAACTTAACCTTCTAGAAAGCTTGGAAATCAATAGAGGAAAAATTCATAATATTTATTGAATGATCAGGTTGAATTAAATAGCTACCCATTGTTGAATATGTTCCCGGCCAATAATTCTATTTCTAGGAATAATCTTCGTATGTGAGTAATTAGTATTTGGACAAATTATGGGTCGAATATCGGACCTAAGTCGGACCTTTATTGTAAGAGACGTTCGACCTACTGTATATAAATAGCGTATTATAGAATAGTGATTTATTTTTCTTGCTTGAAGAAGCTATTGTAATAGCGAAACACGTGTCGCGGTTTTGTAAACCCATTGTGAGTGAAAATCATACAGGAAACTGTAATATATTTTTTGTTAATATGAATTTTCATCAAGTATCGGCCAGTTCAATTCAATTTTTGGAAACAAAGAATCCAATCGGACTCAAGAGAAGCGCGAAGCTGATGGAGTTGAGACATTCAAAATACTAAACTCACCTGTAAGCATCCCGAAGATCAAAAACAATAACACAAACATGGTGAAGTCGGAAGAATCAGCCGAAAATCTCCAGCAAACTATGTCCGGAATTGTTACCGCGAAACGCCGCAAAAAAAAGCGTCACAGACTGTCGCGTGCTCCTTATAAACGGAGCCGATTTCCAGAGCCTGCCGCGACTGTTTACTCGTCAAAGATTAGGATCAGCATGCTGACATCTTCAGCGCGATGGTGGCGTTCGACCGACGACGCTTGCAACCTCTCTCGGCGCTTGCCACCACCACACTGAGCGTCGGGATGCTGGGCTTGCGCCTCTCGACGCCCTCGGGGGCGGCGTCGTTCTTCGCAGATGGACTCGCTGAGCCTACTCCAACTGCTTTTTCATTATACGATTGCAATGTGCTGGTCGATTTTTTGCTCTTCGGCGTTTGGGGGTTGTTTTGCTGGATTCGCCCTGCAGGTAGAACGTGTACGGAAAAGTACACTTTTAATCGATCATTAAGGCAGATCCCTAGATTTTTCTGTAAAAAATGCACAGTCATCTTTGTGATGAGGTCAATTCTGATTCTTCAAATCACATTCTCTCCTCTGAGGCTTCATTCTGGAGGATTAGATTGAATTTTTGGGGAGCTAGCCCATGTTCTGATCCACTGCGATCTATTGTGATGCTCCTTGAATGTTAGAGCTCATTGTCTAGCTTGATCTATTTGATAGGACTCTGTAGCCTTGACAGTAACCCCTTCATATAGCTAGTACCTTCTGGTTTCTCTTTTCCGCATCTTGCGTGTCTCAGCCTTGTTCTCGCTTCGCATTCACAGAGCACAAGTAGTGCGGTTTTTTGACAGAACCTGTATGGAGTTGCTGCTGTCAGACCCATACTCATATGTTTTCTTAGCCGGCTTTGCCCCTTCAGTAGACCCACCAGTACTCTTATAACCTTATGGTTGTGGTTTAGCAGGTCTTTCCTGAATCTGGGCAATGGTTCTTAAGGGTGTTCAGAATAATGTCCAAATCAATCTGACTGCTAACAGCACTTCATAGTCGTGCCATGGTTGTGTAGGAAGAATTGAGCATCAGAACTAACCGCTTGTGGTCATGTTCAGGATGGAAAAAATCTTTCAGAATCAACCATAAATCACTCAACAAAGATAATCTATTGGGTACTTTTTCAAAGCAGATCTGTTATCTTCTCGTTTTTAAGTGTTGAATTTTTCAGTTATCCGATGCAATGTTTGAGTATATTAAAATAATTTGAATGAGTTGAAGGCTTTCGCTATTACAACATTAAATATTGGAAAATATTGGCTAATCAAATCTCCGAATATTTATGGTGAACAATGAAGTAACAGCTGATGTTACTTCATTGAACAAGTAATCTTGATAGAAAGAGAGAAAAGTTAATGCAACAGGTCTGGAGATTGAAAGATACAAGGGCTATCTTGCCACAGTTCGACCACTTATATGACAAGATCTTGAAAAACTAGCCCTGGGAAAGAGAAAAAAGACTTGGTGTGTTTGTCTTTGTGTGAAAGAGAGAGAAACAGAGAGAGGACAATTCATCAGATCTGGTGATTGACCATAATGTTGTAAAGCATGTTAATGTTGACGCTCTATTTCATTTCGGTATGGTAATAATCGGAGTTCCAATATTGAACTTACAAGAGACAGTTTTCGCTTTTATGAGTCCATTGGGCGTTTTAGATAGACTTTCAGAGCCCCCTTCAACTCATGTTTCATCATACGATTGGAGTGAGCAGCACTTCCTGCAGAAGATTGCAGAATCAGTTTTTCAAATAATATTTTTCCTTCGACCTCCAAAGACGAACTGAAAACGATTTTAGTTCGTTGAATTGCCGAAAGATGAAATGACCGATAGGAATAATTCCGTACATAGTCTTAAATACCCTTTCTCTCCAACACTGATAATGGAGCATCTACTCCAAAACCAGCACTCAAATCGTTCCTTCGGTCTGTGTCACTGTTGGTCGATTTTAAGGGGCACTTGAAAACGTATCTTTTCATGAGATCCTTGCATAGGTCTGTCAGATGTCATTTACTGTTCGGCGGGATATCAACGAGGAAAGTAATTGTTTTCTGGGATATATCTGCGTAATATATCCAACCTTCTTGGATACACTAGATGGAGAGGGGAATTATTCCAAACGGCTCCAAACACAAAGTATAAAATGTTTGTCACCAATACCTTCAGTTTTCTACATTGACCTACCTAATCGAATCTCCAAAGTGAATGGTTAATGGAATTGATGTCAAGTACAATGATCTCAATTATTGGGAGATCAGATATTACTACTTTGGCAAGGTTTTTTTCTAATTGACCAAACTGCTGAAAACTAGTTCTCAAAGAGGGTAGAAAGATTTATAGATTTTCTGCGGAACTAACATTCGTACTGTGCTGGTCACCTCGTACTAGCAGATATATGCAGGAATCTTCATTTGAAACGCAACATACGAAATATCTGATTCCACGTTCAAAAAAAGATCGGTTGTACACGTAATTACATTGGTCAAGGGGAAAGGTTTTCTTGATACGATTTTTAAAACTTCAACTTCAACCCTCTAGGAAGGGTGGGACCAACCCTTTCTATTTCAAATCCAGATCAAGCAGATCGTTCAACCAAATAGCTCATTCAGCTCATCTTTCTGTCTCCGCCATAAGAGGGAAACTATTTTCCACCACAAACGAGTTCTGGATGGAAAAATTTCACGACTTTTTTAATGTCTTAGCTCATTAGAACCAGATTCATGGCTTTATTGTTCTCTACGGTCGTCTCTAAATAGTCATAACTCCGCAAAAGTTCAAGCAAAACCACCCGAAGGTCTGAATACTCTGAATCGCGTTATGTCATCTTAAATTGATATTCGTTATTGAAGTTTCCAACTTTCAGTGTCTACGATGCGGAATGCAGCTTGGAAGTTTGTTTTTCTTGGATTTTATGGGACTTTTCTCTCCGTTCTTTCACTTGCATTGCGTTTAAAATCGCTGGACTGCTTTTCCTGTATTCCCAGTTTGAAGCGAGTGACTTTTAGCAAAATCGAATATAAGTGATTTCGTATACATTTGACGAATATCATTAGATTTGCTCGAATGATTTTATTCGAGTTAATCTGAAAGTGGAGAATGATTGAATGGTATCAAGTAATTGCGAAAAGCTAGGACGTGAATTTTCACGATTCAATTGTTAAATATTCGAGATTATGCTAAATGATTGTAGTATTATGGATGAATGAATTTGTATTGGGCCTTGTGCAAAAATTTCAGTATCAATTCCTCTGCATTCATGGTCAAAACCGCAATAACGAAAGATAAATCAGTTCAAGAATTTGAAAATATCATTCTATCAAAGATTGAAGACTTTCACGGCCGGCAACTAATGAATTGTTAGGTGCTTCCGGGCTTCTGAGCCGTGGGCAACAGGTTTTAAGGCCTGACGTTTCGTCTGCATCTGCGGCAGACATTTTCAAAGGCGATGCGGCAATGGTCGAAGTATCCTTCTCTGCTGCGAGAAGGATACTTCGACCATTGCCGCATCGCCTTTGAAAATGTCTGCCGCAGATGCAGACGAAACGTCAGGCCTTAAAACCTGTTGCCCACGGCTCAGAAGCCCGGAAGCACCTAACAATTCAATATCATTCTATGTTAACTCAGCTTTAGAATAGAAAATATTGTCATTGATGTACTATTTCGAATCTATAATGAAGCAGAATTCCAATCCCTCCGAAATATTATTATGTACAGTTGCAGAAAAACCACAAGCGAAAGGGTAATATTTGAAATTCATCATTTTGTGGTGGATGAATTTCTTTCTCGTCGTTTATCGAGTTCTTAACCTACCAAAAAAATTAGAATTAGTATTGGAATCTATACAGGTATTTGTTTTAATATACAGGTTCACCCGGAAGGGAAACCCTGTCATGTTCAAAGAACACCGCGTGAATCAAGGGACAGGAGATACGAATTAACATCCACTTTGAATTTTTGAAGTTTGTAAGCTTCGAGAAAACCTCTCTCAGCGAGGAGTTTCAAGGTTCAGCTGTTCTTTCGAAAAAACATCCCTGGGCAAAGGAGGTTCTACAGGTCTCAAAACTCACAAAAAAGGGGGGGGAAATCTGTACTTGTCAGGTCTTTCTGTGGAACGATTGACAACAATTGAGAAGAGCACCGGCAGTGAAAATATCTATAGAAGAGAGACGAGTCTTCGAACCTTCTACGATATTCCAACGAAGTGAGCAAGTCTGTATACAAGAGCAGATTTCTAATCTACCCCAAGAAGTTGCTGCGTTAATTAAAAAACAGTTCTATTTGAATGGTACACTTTCAGGTATACGAACCTCTAAAGAAGAAATATTTGTGAAGACGTTCTGAAAACGGAAGTAGATTTGATTCCGAATTCATGTTCATATTGTAACAAACTGCCCACACAGTTGAGATTATGGCAATAAGTGCACCGTTCAATAGCGAAGAGTTTCAAGACTTGTTCCAAAAACAATTTTGTCTGAACCTATTGCGAAGTATAACATAAATAAGATTATCCTCAGAATGATTTCAGATGAAGATTGCAAGACCACTGAATACAATTTGCATTAATGACTTTACATTAAATAGAATTCGACATTTACAGGAAAGACACGAACACCTTCAGATACATTCCAAATGACTCAAATCATTGTCCACAGCATTAAATGGCGGCACTGCAATTTCTTGTCCATAGGTTAATAACTTTTCCTTTGAAAAAAGATAGGTACGACAATGAAAGGAGAGTGATTAAGTACGTAGCTGAAGTGAACGGTTTTAACCCAGAGATAGTTGATAAGATAATTAGAAAATGTAAATTTAGGAAAACACTTCGTAAATCTTCGACTTTTAAAAAAGATGAGAGAAACGGAATGTTTATAGTAATCCCATATGAACCTCAATTCACTAGAGGACTCCAACAGATATTTGACAAAGTAAATATGAAAGTTGCATATAAAACTTCTTACAAATTACAGCAGCTACTTGGTAACCCAAAAGATAAACTAGAAAACTCAGAGAAGTCGGGAATTTACGAGATCAGTTGTCGAAATTGCAACAACAAGTACATCGGCCAGAGCCGACGAGCTATCAAAACCAGCTTCAAAGAGTATTTTGCACATATAAAATACGGAAGGGTAGAAAAATCCAGTGTCGCCCAACACGCTCTACACAATGACCACAGAATTGGTGAAAGCAATCTGAAACTGATCAAGCATGTGCATGACACAAGACTACTCGATGCATATGAGAGTCTCGAAATAGCAAAATGTAAAAACAGCATTAATGGTGACAAGGGATTCATTCCCTTCAGCCCTCCTTTCAATTTATTGTTGAGAAACTAATCAGAAATCAATACTAACAGATGACGGAACTAGCAGGTAGTCAGTTCATTACCAAGAAATTAATTAGAATAATTAACAGCAACAAACGAAGTCCATATCGGACCGGAAAACTTTAGGTATATAAATAACTAACCCCAGCTCTACATTTAGTATCGATTGTCTTCTCCTGAAGATGCTAACCTTGTTAGCGAAACGCGCGTCGAGTGCGAAAATATCAGTTTGGTGTTAGGGTAATTGATCTCTAGGAAAAGTTTTGACAGACAACTGCTCGACCGCCCCTCAATGTAAACCGTCTGTGATCTATCTGACAGACAAGATCTCATCAGTTCCAGTGTAGTTCCCCTTATTCAAGTTTCCTAAACAATATATTATGTTCTACACAATCGAAGGCGGCACTCAAATATGTTAATATTCCTAAAAACTTTTTATTGTCTTCGAAGGGACTTTTGATGGATTCCGTTGCGGATTTAATAGCATCTGACGTAGACAGTTTTTTTCTGAAGCCAAATTGTTGAGGATTCAATATTTTATTTTAGTCTAAAAATTCCAATAACTGATTGAACAGAATGGTTTCGAATATTTTTGAAAAGGATGGTAGTATAGATATTTGCCTATAATTTTGAGGGGGATATTGAGATCCCTTCCAGTAGACTGGGATGATCTTTGCTGATTTCAAGACTGAACTGAAATAGCCATTAAATCATCTTTAGAACAATCCGTTCAGGCCAGTCTCAAATCACCTACACAGTAGGTTTCGGCTGGCACCTGTCAGAAAACAACTACTCCCCTGGCTAATACCACGAATGGCATTGAATTATATCCGACCGGTGCCAGTGCAGGTTTCTTCACAGAAGTAAATCCTACATTTGCTTTAGTCGATACAAATGAAGGAATTCATTTTCAATTATAGGGACGGACACACTTGCAGACCGGTTTCGGGCTATTTGGCCACTCGTCAGTGCAAGGCAGATTGTTCGAAAGATGATTTGATTCAACGCCAGTCTTCAAGTATGCCCACTGACTATTTCAAATGTTTTTGAATAGCCATTAGTCAGACAGGTAATTATAATATATTCAAGTGGGTCTGCTAGAAAGTGGATATATTTTTCCAATATATACACACTGACCCCATAAATATCCTCAGTTTTTTTATTTTTAAGCATTTTAACTACTGTCAATTTTTCGTATCTGTCAATTGCCTGAAACACATAGAATTATCAGTTTCATACACTCTTTTCAAATACAGTCATGTCCGTTGAGGTGCTTGGCAAAGCATTCACTTAATCTTCCGCATGACTGACAAAAAATAAATTCAGCTCATTTGGATTTATATTTTCAGGGTAAGTTTTTTGTTTTACTTTTACTCCTGTTTCATAATTTATGATATTCCAAACCTCTTTCGTGACATTTTCAGAACCTATTTTATTTTCTTTATAAGCTTTGAGAGAATCGATAAATAATTTATTATAATGGTTCTTTGCTTGTTTATAGATTATTTTGTTGTTTTCTGAAGTATCATTTTTATACCAATCATATAAAATGATCAACCTCTCTCTTGCATTGGAGGCCTCGGGGCTAATCCATTTTTCATTACTAGTCTTGCGTTTGTTTCTTTGGACTAATGAAGAACTGTTATTAAAATGGAAAGTAAAATATCATGAAAAATAAAATATTTGTCTTCAGCAGTTTTTTTCCTGAAAACACTGTCCCAATTTTCACGACTCAAGTGAGTATTCATTTCTTTCATATCAATTGGAGTACATACTCTCTTCGCAATCTATTTATTTTCACTTTGTTCATTATTATAAGTGAAACTACCCACCACACATTCGAAATGTTGCAAACACAGTTCGTAAATGTATTATCGAGACAGTTTCCAAGCAGATGAGTAGCCTCACAAATGTTTTGCCTTAATCCATATGTTAAAAACAAGTGAGATATATTTCTGGGACCAATATCCTGAAAATTATTAAAATGCACATTGAAGTCACACATTATCAATAGACTGATTTTCTCACTTATGCTATCTACAATTTGTAATGCTCTTGACATTATATTCAGAAAATTCAATGTTTGTGTGTGCCATTCTGGCAGAAACTCAGCACTAGCAGTTGCACACTGCAAGTGCAAACCATGACGAAAGAAAAAACACTTACTAAGAATAAATTTCAACATAGTAAACACATATAACAGATGCTTATTTATCTTACCATACTTCACAGAAATTGCTGGGTATATACATAATTATTTCTCTGCCAAGACATGTAACTATAAACAGAGACTGTTTGTTATTTTATTTCCTTTTTTCATAGAAGATGTGATTCCTCAATTTCATTCTCACAAAAAAAAATACCCAAGTTCCTTGTTATCTTCCAAATATATCCCCACATTGTCCCCAGCAATACTTCCAAATATTTTATGTTGTATGATGTTGCAAGGTCACCTGGTACAGCATCATTTTATAGTCTCCAATCAGCAAGCTCACAGACCCGTTAAACCCGAATTGACTCCCCAGTCAGACCTATTAATATTTCAGGCGTACATTAATCCAGTCCAAGTTGGAGCGCATCGAGATATCCTGCAAATATACATCAGTAATATCATTGTCACGTTTATGATGGATGGACAGAACACGCGTATAATATGCAAATTGCACCGAGGCATTACTCTGGATGATGCGCCATATTGCAACGTCTGGAAGCTCCAGATCGTGGACGGGATATTCCCTCTGCGACTTCGGTGTTTCTGTTCTGCAATTAGCCGAAATTGGCTGATTTGGGATTCACGGATGGTGGCGAGTTCTCAGGTATTCAGTTAGGAGACGACACTGAACTTCGTAGACATTATCTCATTCGATTGATAGATCTGATGGATACTTGGTGAGAATCCATGTTGAGAAATATTCAAACAGTTTTTTTTATATGCAGATTCACACGAGAGGAAAGCCCTGTAATGTTCAAAGAACACCGCGTGAATCAAGGGACAGAAAATACAAATTAACATTTACTTTGAATTTCTGAAGTTTGTAAGCCTCAGGAAAAACCTCTTTTGTCAAGGAGTTCCAAAGCTCAGCTGTTCTATTGAGAAAAGATCCTTTTGTAAGAAAAGTTCGACAGGTTTCCAAATTCACAACAAAGGGGTGGGAATTCTGTACTCGTCGAGTCATCCGTGTAGATATTGCCAAGCAGGAAACGATTGATAACAATTCGGGAGAGCATCGACCGTGAAAGTATCTATAGAAGTGAGCGAGTCTGTGAGCGAAGAATCACCAACAAGACGAATTGCCTTTCTCTGAATAGAATCGAGAAGCCTCAATGAATGTTTTGATGCCGAACTCCACACATGAGAACTGTATTTCATGACAGGTAGTATCTGAGCCTTGTAGATCATTGGAAGCTGACCAGAAGTGAAGTATTTCTTGCCACGAAATAGAAATCCAAGTTTCTGGGGAGCACTTTTAGCGATCGATCTCACATGTTTTTCCCGTGAGAGATTATCACTGATCGTAATTCCTAGCATCCAGATACTTGATTCTGTAGGAACAGTTACTCCTGACATCTGAATATTTGATGATGATAGATCGGCTTTTCTTGAGAAAAGACATGCCTGGGTTTTCGCAGCATTAAATTCCACCAAGTTCATGTTAGCCCATTTTATTATTTTTGCCAAGTCGTCGTTAATTTTATTGACGTGAATGTTTCTTTGAATTTTTGCTTCTCGTGCTGGTTTGGGGACTCTGGAAGAGAAACTGGTATGAAGAGTACTGTCGTTTGCTGTTAGATATTCGATATAATGGATATTTCCCTTCACAATGCGTTTTACTCGAACAAACTAATTCATTTGGAATTGTTCAACGAAATAATAGTTTTCCTACGACCTATGGAAAAGTGACACATATCGCACTCCCCACTCCCATTCAAAGTAACCTTTATTCTCACTCGTGCAGAAAGTTACAGTTCACAGATGTAATAATTAATTGCTCTTCCTTATTGATATCATTCACATAAAAACTAGACCAAAAACTAATCACTTATAAAAATAAAGATAGGAAAAAAGTGTTGACGCCGAAAATCGAACCCATAATCTTGCGGTTTTTTACTGGATACTCTACCAACAGAGCTAATTCAGTATTGAATTTGCGTTATCTAAGACATATACTCATATCTCGTAAGTCGATTTACATAAATCTAATAATCATATTCCTTTTATTTTCATTTCATGAAAACAAAATTCAGCTATTTCGCAACAGAAGCTTATAGAACTGTTAATTAATTCATATACACTTTATAGAAACAGCATTCGAACATACTGTCAGAAATAAAACGTTAGATTAGTCAGGCAACTCAATATACAGATTGTTTAATGAAATAGGTGATCGAAGGGAAAATAGTGTACGATTCTTGTGCCTAAATGATTTTTCTGCACGTGTTATGTAATATACTATTACCTCACAAGTTCGGAAAAGTCACTTTACGCACCTGTTAGGTACACTTTTTTGTACTAGCCTGCGAAAAAAAAAACAAAGTTAACATGATGAAATTAATTTTGTGTTATTGATATCAATATTGAACTGCAATTTGTTGCATTCTTGCATCATTCAAATCAATTGCAAAGGCTAAAATATTTTCCAATGAAATCAGTTTTTGGTTTACTCTATCAGCAACCAGGCTGAAAGAGGTCATAAAAATAGTTTTGACAAGGTAGTATATTGAATGTCAGATTAATTTTTTCTTTGTTGCTACAGCAGTTCAAAGTTATGGCGATTGAAACATACTTTCCTTTTTATTCAAGAATTATAGAAGAATCCTAATAAATTTCAATAATTGTGAGGAATAATCATGTTTGCGAACGTAAAACTAATCAGAAAGGCGTGTTATGGAGTGTAGTTGTAGACAAAATATTTTAGTTGTTGGTATTTGTTGGTTAAAGTAGGTAAGGTTAGATTCATGCAACTGAATTTCATATAGTTCTCTTGTACTCATTTCTAGAACAATTGAAATATTTTTTGTAAAAATGGGTTGGATTTTGGACAAGTGCCACCAAATTATTTATTTCTATTTCAACGATAAATCCTGAAAATTTGTTTCTTGACTTAGTCTGAATTCATCAAAGATTGAAGACTTTCACGGCCGGCAACTAATGAATTGTTAGGTGCTTCCGGGCTTCTGAACCGTGGACAACAGGTTTTAAGGCCTGACGTTTCGTCTGCATCTGCGGAAGACATTTTCAAAGGCGATGCGGCAATGGTCGAAGTATCCTTCTCTGCTGCGAGGCTTTGATCTGATGTGGTTCAGATGATGAGTCACTCTTTATCGAATCTGGGTTCGGACGGTCGATTGATCCTAATTGATTATTCGAAAGAGTTTTTTCTCTCATTGGGAGGGTTCGTGCATTTTGAACTGCTGGCATCCATGTTCTATGAATGTTCAGGCTCTCTTCTTTGCGGTTGAAGTTGTTTTTATGTTTATGAATTTCTATGGCCTCCCTATAGAGCCTGGGGTAATAGCTCCTACTTGTGTCCAGCACTTGTGTTCCGTCGAAGTCAATGGTCTTGGTCGAAAGTGGGTCTTTTGCGGATATGAGGCTTTCTTGTATTTTCCTCGTGGGCTTGAAAATTGCTTGCACCCCATGTTTTTCTAAAAGTCTTCCAATGCGGTCCGTCACACCGTTAATATAAGGCAGACACGCCCCAGGCTATATGGACTTCCCAAAATACACAAACCAGGGGTTCCGCTCAGGCCGATAGTCAGCGCTATAGGGTCTGCGACTTATGATATAGCATCTGAACCACATCAGATCAAAGCCTCGCAGCAGAGAAGGATACTTCGACCATTGCCGCATCGCCTTTGGAAATGTCTGCCGCAGATGCAGACGAAACGTCAGGCCTTAAAACCTGTTGTCCACGGTTCAGAAGCCCGGAAGCACCTAACAATTCATTAGTCTGAATTATTTTCACATTAGAAGGTTTTGGATAAATCAAATTCCTTTTTACTCAGCAAATCTAAAGCTTTCATGCATTCAATTGGGAATGAAGTACATGAAACTGATTGCCCAGCTTTACAAAAGCATAGTGTGAGCGAAGTAATAGTTAAATTTTGGTGGAGGTGTTCAGTAGCAGTATTGGTGGATGCGCTGCCACCAAAAAAGACTGCCTCACTGTTCCAATGTGAAATGTCAACTTATAATAGATAATCCACTTCGTGAATTACTGTTTCAAATGAAAAACATGTTGGGCACTAATGGAATAAGAGTGGTAATATAGTAAGAGCTGACAACTGGTCGATCAACATGCCTCTGTCCATGGATTTCTCATTTGGGAAAGATTTGACTACTGACGGATGAGAAAATGCCAAACCGGCAAAAAGCAATCTGAAAGTTTGAGACCAAGTGGAAGACGAAGGGTTGACAGAAGCTATGAAAATGGAAAAATCGAATACTTCACATGTCGAGGAAACTCCTCCAATTTATATTTGCTTTCTGCATATGTCAACCAACATGCAAAATGTTATCGTTAACTCCACATGACGTGATGCTCAGTTGATCTACAGCTTCTCTTTGGGTTCCAAGATCGAAAGATTCGATACAATTTCAACGATTCATAATAAAAGCAGGAAATAGCGCAACAAACAAATCTTTCGAATTTGAGTAGCTTCAGAAGAATCAGTGAGTTCAACAAAAGAGATAAATGATATATTTTTTCGAGTTCATTAACCAGAAGTATTAACTGAATCCAAAAGAAATCGCAGGCACCTGCAAGTTATTATATTTCGTTATATTTGGCTGGATGAACATATTTTCCTCATCGATGCATTGGAATTGAGTGAAATGTGGGAGCTTAGTTACGCTATATATTGAAGAATTTTTTCTTAATATACGGAAAGAAAATAAGTACTAAACACTTCCATCGAAACCGAAAACATTTTGCTTCTGAAATAGACTATACAGAAATATTATGAATAGGCATTGAAATCATGAAATGGCATCCGACCACCCAAGCGCAATTTGTTCCAGATTGCTTTCTGATGGTCTGGCATTCTCTCATCCAGAAGTAATCGATTCCAAACCAAGTGAGAAATTCCATGGCCAAACGCATGTTGCTCGACCGTTGTCAGCTCCTAGACTATGAGGTTTCCGAAATGAATATGGTTGCCCACGTTGCCAAGACGAAATGACAGAATGCCGAAAATTGGTTTGAAATACCTTTGATTGTTCTATGTGCTAATGCAATTTCGAAACATAAATGGAAATTAATGCCATTTCTTCGAACGAAATTCAATTGAGCTATATCTAGTGAAAAATCTTTTTTTTTTTCTAGCAGATCTGGAATAAAAATGGCATTGAACTTATCTATATCTGTTCGATGAAGGTCTTACTTAAACATAATAGTATATTACGTTACGAAGAGGATAACTAGCCTATTACGCACGAAGGAAAATTGTGAGCACGAGGCGTTAGCTTAGTGCGGTAATTCGCTAGTGCACGTAACTAGCTTTATTCACGACTGTACTTTTTCTACTTCCACCATATTCGTTCGGTAATTTCTGATGATAAAGCACCACCAAATGTCTTCGCTATCCCTCATTTTCATTGATCATTGACACACTAGATGACAGCAAGTAGGTGAAACAATTATTGCCTGCTTCATGGATATAACTAGAATCCACAAACTGTTGAGCAATAAATTTCCTTAAAATTTCATTTTTTATTCAATTTTTAAAAGAATTTGAATCCAAAATTCAGTGAATTTGACTTGTGGCAATTGAATGTTGTCATGATATCAAATTCGTCAGTCAAATGTTACACACCCCATCATTAAAAAAAACTAATTCCGGAGGCGGCCGCGATCAATTGAGAATACACGTTTATTCTAAATGAGCCATTAGTAGTAGTAGTAGTATTCATTTTCCCTGTTCAAAAGTATAAAACTATTTTTCACAATATTTTCATACAATAACAAGAAAGACGTCAAAAAAAACACATTAAAAAAAGGGGGCGAACTTCCTTACAGTACATACTAAACATTAAATAGTTGAACAATACACATTGATCATTCGTAAACAAACATTTTAACATTAGAAATTAGAATATTACACTATATATGCATACATACTTACATACATGGATAAATAAATGGTTAGAATTCATCAAGTGTGTAACAATTTTTCATTTCTTTCAATCTATACTTGAAGCTTCTCAACGTTGCTAAGTTCTCAACTGAGTCATCCAGCTTATTGAAAAATTCAGGGCCGAGATAGAGAAAACTTTTCTGGAATAAGGTCGTTCTGTGAGTGTTGGGTATCAGGTAATCTCTAGTTTAGTGTAACAATGTTGCCGGGTAGAAAATATATGTTTGTTCATATAAATATAACTACATAACTCATAGATATACAAACCGGCAACTGTGCGTATTCCATGTTTTTTAAAAACTTCTCTACATGAGTCCCTCCATCCCATTCCAGCTACAATTCTGACGGCTCTTTTTTGAACAATAAACACTCTTTCAGCAGAAGAGCTTGTACCCCAATTCAGGATTCCGTATCTTAAATGACAGTTTATAGTTGCGTAATACAGACTGGATAATACTTTCTCACTACAGAAATCAGCCATAAACCTGAGAACATAACAGTTTTTTATTAGTTTATTACAAAGAGTATCTATGTCAGGAGTCCAGGTAAGTTTATAATCCAGAGTTAAACCCAACATTTTGGTGGTTGTACACGATTCAATTTGTCGACCTTCGTTTTTATATATGAAAACATTTTCTTGAACATCGCTCAATGTGAATTTCATTAGCGTGTTTTTTGATATGTTAAGTTCAAGGTGATTATTTTTTTCCCATGTTTGAACCCTTTCACATACAATTTGGGAACGATCTACCAAATTTGCTGCATCATGTGCTTTTATTATAAAGTTTGTGTCGTCCGCATATGTTATAACTTGAACTATTGCCATATTATGAAAATAATTCACCAAGTCATTAGCATAAATCAGGAAAAGTAAAGGCCCAGGAATTGAACCCTGGGGTACCACTTGTTTGATCGTAGCCGAATTGCTAACTTCAACACCAATCCTCACGCTTTGAACTCTGTTTTCTAAGTAGGACCTCATCAAATTCAAGGAAACACCCCTTACACCATATCTTTCCAATCTCCACAGTAACAGATCATTGTTCACATAATCAAAGGCTTTTGAAAAGTCTATAAACAAACCACAAATACTCAATTTGCCATCCAGTGCATTTATTATGTGGTCATTAAATTGGTAAAGTGCTGTTTCTGTGCTTTTACTTTTCACAAATCCGTGTTGATTTGGAGAAAGAAGTTTATTATGAGTGAAGAAAGAGAATAACTGATTTTTTATATTTAACTCAAAAACCTTGGAAATGCTTGAAAGAAGACTGGTTGGCCTGTAATTTTCGAAAAGGTTTTTGTCACCTCGTTTATGAACAGGAAAGATTGCCATTTTCAAGATTTCAGGAAATATTCCATGTTCAGTCGAGAGATTACATTACCTAATAGTTGTAACATACGCAATGAAAGGTTTGAAATAGTGGGAGTAGAATAAAAAAAATTCTATGCAATTCGTGCGAATGTTTATTGAACTCTGTGTTGATTGTTCCATTGGGTATGTTTTGCTTGTATCTTTGATAAATCAAGCTACGGTATGAATGATGGCGTTCGCTCGAACGCAGTGTTGAAAGGCTCTAGCAAAACTTGCAGTGAAAGGAAGCAATTCATAGTGAAACAAAAATTGAAATGTGAATATTGTGAAAACATCTATCATCCAAGCTGTACGAAAAAAAACTCGTGAAATTCATTACTCAAAGTGTGATGAACTGTTGTGTGAATGCAGAAACTAATAATGCTGACGTTTCGCAATGCAATAGATGGGCAGGACTATGAAAGGGTGAACTTTGATCTTTATCAATCGAAAGGATGTTTTAATTCGTGTATTACGAAATGAAATTGAAATATCAAACGGAAATTTTGACTTACTGAAAAACGTTAATAGGATAGCATCATTAACAATAGATCAAGAATCGACTGAAAATAGTATATAAACATTCATTAGTCTGCAGCAAGTTTCGCAGGAAATCTCCCAGGTGAAAGAACAGCTGAAACTTGATAAATATATAGCTATAAAACTTGATGAAAGGGATAGATCCAAAATAGTGAAACCAACTCAAACTTACAACCTGAATGGAGAGAGGTAGTAGGAGAAAAAAAGAGATGACAAATAGTTATCGGATGTAATCAAAAACAAACTCATGGCGTGGAAAGTGTTCCCAAACAGGTTAATCTTTATATTTACAGGTCCTCCACAGACCACAATTGATGATCTGACACAGCTGCTGAAACCAAATTTCCCAGAATTGAAGTGTGAAAGAATCTCATCTAAATGCCTAAACATAAATAATTTATTCAAGGTAACAATTTTCGAACCCAACTTCTGGAGAGGCGGAAGTTAATGTGATTCATGCTATTATATACCAAACGCCATCGACTTCTTTCAAAGTCAATCAGCAAGTAGGCTTGAACCCGAACTTATTGCCGTTTGAAGAATGTTTTCAACGTTTTTTCAAGATTTCGTAGAATGAGATAATCGAGACATAGATAGCAATTTTTTACTTCCGCATTTGTTAGTATTTTATGAAAGCGTAGAGCGGACATGCAATTTTTTTTTCTAATTTCGAGCTACAACTGGGATTTAGTGTTAATTTCGAGTTACAACTCGGAATTAGTGTTTATTTCGAGTTACTTACAACTCGAAATAAGCCTGATTTCCACTTCAAGTTGAGTTGTAACTCGAAATAAACACTAATTTAATAGACTGTATTGGACAGTCGAGAAATCCCCATGGGTATAATTTGTGTAACAGTCTCTGCGAATGACACTTCCCTACTCAAATCGTACATGAATCAATCGAAGTTGAAAAAGAATGCAAGACAGTCTCAAACCGGTTAGTTTCCTGGTTCAGTAATTCAAATCTCTTTGAATCGATGCTCAGAAAATCGATGTTATGAAATTCATTTTAACACAAGGAGTATACTATGAGGAGTACTAAAGGAAATTGATATCGTTTCAACATTTCACTATCTATCTATGCAGGGAAGTTGCAAACTTTTAGGTTTGCCACAAGTTGTTTGCTGGTTTTTCAACTTTCATTGTAGAGAAATCCACTTGCTTGAACAGGTATCAATATAGATGAAAACTTGAACATTGTATATCAATTATATCTGAACTCTTATTTATTTTTTTGTTAGGAAGTCTAAAGTTAGTTCTGACACAACCACAACTGTTGGATATGTACTACGCGCAGGTGGACAGTAGGCTCAGGTAGGGAGTGTGAACTTTAGAATATTCTACGTTATTGCATAATGTTTCCATTTCACAAAAAATATTTTACTGTGTATTGCTGGGGTCAGGTGAGATCATTCAAAACTTCAAATATATCAACCCGTCCAGGTCTCTACATATTCGAAGTATGCGTTTTCGTTTCCGGAAACAAATATTTATTCTTCAATAACAGAGATTTCATTAATAATAATATAATAATACCCGCCGAGGTGATGATTTAGGTCTGCCAATATCAAGAATCAACTTCGCCAATAAAGCTACAAAAAGAATTGGTGTCAAGATTTTCAACCATTTACCTAAATCACTTAAAATCATAAATCATGAAAGGGCGTTCAAAAAACAATTGAGTCTGTACCTGATCAGTAAAAAAGCAAGCGCCAAAGTGTCAAATGTGAGTCGGATACGTTATCAAATGTGAAAAATCAAATATCTCTCGCTTTAGTTACATTGAATAAATTTGAAAATTATTTCCACACAAATCTTTATTTTCATCAGATATTAGAATAAGAACCATTGAAAGAGTTGTTTAAGAAGGAGAGCAACTAATTTCTGCAAATAATGGGCAAGTAAAATTTTATCACTCCAAGAAAGGAGCAGCCTATAAAAGCACCATTAACTGATATTCCCGAGTATGAGTATTTCAGTATGAGACGGATTATTTACGACTTTCATAAGACGGAAGGGTGTATTATTACGGTATTGTGTTTCTTGAATCATACCTTCATAGTAGACATACATTTTCCAAGAACTGGACGGATGATTCAGTCAAAGGGTTATCAGGCACAAATCAAGGGAATTATCATTCGGAGATGAATTCTGAAAATTATGGTAGATGGTAAGAAGAAAAGTTAATCCCAAATTTACCTGTGAAATCGGTAGTCGTTACCGATAATGCTCCATACTATAATAATCAAATTAATCCAGCCTCCAACACTAATTCTAGGAAGGCTGACATGGTCAAGTGGCTGCACAAAAAAATCGTTATGTTCACCCCTAACATGCTCAAACCGAATCATACGAATTAATCAAAGGAAATAGACAACATCATATTAGATATAAGTTTGATGAGGTTCTGCTTGAACACGGGCATAACGTTTTGCGACTTCCACACTACCATACGGATTTGAATCTCATTGAACTCATTCGAATCATCCCCAAAATAACTTTCTAACCCTTTTCAACCTCCTTAGACAATGAATTTCAATAAAATACGAAACACGACTTCTATCAATTCTACAAATTTTGAAGTGGATATAAGTACGTTGTCACATACAAACTTTGACCCCGTTTTCTACCCTTAGGAATGACATTTCGGAAAATCCTTTACAAAGAACACAGCCTCCAAATTTCAGATCTCTACGGTCAGTGGTTTGGGCTGTGCGTTGATTAACCCCTCAAATAACTTTCAATCTCGTTAGGCAATTGATGTCAAAGAAATACGAAAGTCTTTCATCTGTTCTGTTAAAGAATGTTTGTGCAAATGTGCAAAATTTGAAGTAGATTGGGTCTAGGAATCACGTTGTCCCATACTAACTTTGACCCCTTCATTTACCCCCTTAGGGGTGGAATTTCGAAGAACCCTTTTCTCAAGGGATGCCCACGTTATACGGAGAACACATCCTCCAAGTTTCAGATCTCTACGATCAGTGGTTCAGGCTGTGCGTTGAGTAACCACTTAAATAACTCTCTTACCCTTTTCGACCCCGTCAGGCGATTGATTTCAATAAAATACGAAACAAGTCTGACATCGATTCTGTACAAGAATTTATATGCGAAATTTGAAGTAGATTGGGCAAGGCATCACGTTCTCCCATGCAAATTTGGTGCCTGTTTTTCATCCCCTAGGGGTGGAATTTTCGGAAACACGGTAAATTGGGATGAAAAGTATCCTATGTCCGAGTACTGGTTCTGAGCTACCTCCCCATTAATTTTCAGCCAAATCAATTCAGCCGTCCTTGAGTCATAAATTATATATTACATTATGATTCTTAGTGAAAACAGCAAATGCGCATGTACAGTAACGTGTCATTTGAATACATAATTGTCATTTTCGGTTATGAAATGTTCATTTTCGTGTTTATATTATCATCATCCAGGCATTCAGCAATAGGTATTATAGATCAAGGTGCCTTAATAAAATCAGTTTGTCAATATGAACATCTTTATAATAAAAAAACATGAAGATGCTAACCACAAACTTACAATGTAAATCGTGTTGCATGAACGCCATATTTTTTTTAGCGAAAATGTAATGATAAGGTTATGTCAATGTTATTATAATGATCGGTGAATGAATCCACCTTAAGATTTTCCAAAGCTTGTAGCGCGCAATCATAATTTTCAATAAATGAAGTGAAGCTGGAGGCAGATTCATCTTGCAACGGTGTGAATTCTAGCATTTGATTCAAGTAGCTACCCGCTTAAAAACGAAAGTCTTGATATTTATCAATAAAAATTTTCCAAATTATTTCTTAATTTACACTTGAGACCATAGATTAAAGAAAACAGGAGATGTAACATGAATATACAAATCAATGTGCGCTGAGCCTGCCAAATATTCAGAGTTGAAGCCTAGGAGTGGGGAGCGGTACAGAGTAGTATTCAGGAAAAATATCAGTTATTTCGCCCAAAGTCTTATTTGCATTGAAATGAAGATGGTTTTCCCAAATTTCATATACTTTGAATAGTTCATATAACCATAACCAGGAACATACACTTTCACAATGAATAGTTCATATACCCACAACCAGGGGCGTGCAATTTCATAACGAATAGGATTTCATATAGGTCAAATAAATCTCACCTTAGGTTGCAAATTCATTTTCGAATCTACTGAAGATTCATTGGTACATTACGATTTTTCTAAGCATTGTATAATTATATGTTATAATCTTCTATAGTATGTTACTGCCAGCAAATTCAAATATATTTCGAATGAAAGTAAAGAATTTACACAAAATTGGATTATATAGTTTATATCATAATTCATGCTGAAGTGTAATTGACATACACGAGAATATTCTTGCAGATCTTTTGCCTCGATTGTCAAAGCCAGCCTCCATATTTCTCTTCTTTCAACATTGCTAGGAAAACTGAAATAGGTCATGTTATGATATGATTTCGTCTAGCAGAACAGTTATATCTAGATGCAAAAAAGAACAAACACAAAATTGCCGTAATTATTAACATTTGTGTGGGATTTCGTGTTCATTCTTTTTCGGACTTCTAACTCCATTTTGAGAAATTTTGACATAACCACTCTCATCGTTTTTTTTATATTATCACAGGGAGTGAAAACCAAGAGCAATCTTGCAGAGGAGTAACCTCATTACGTTTTATCTGAATGTAATATGAAGTTATCGATAACTTTGTTCACTTTTCAATCAATTCAGATTTGCAAACTAAAGGAACTCCTCGTTATTTATTTAATTTGTTCGTAATATTTGAGATGGCTTGTGGAAATCAAAACGCAATATTCGAACGATATGGAATTACCATCGCGATTTATCCCGTTGCGTTGGTCTCATTCATCGGGGTATGCAAGAAAACAAATTATGTTACGGTATCTCAGGGTTTTGTCGGTAGTGGGTTTACTGCCGTTAGATGGAAAGAAACCAAAATGGAAGGATTCACGAAACTTTATTCGGCACGCTTCAGGAATGTCCGGTGTCCGGAAAGGCTTCGATATATTCTAAAATAATATGCACTAATGTACAACCAAACCATAAACTTCTTGAGATGTTCCAATAAATGAATTACTCAAAAAATTACAGGATATAATAATTGAACTATTACCTACCTAAAATAATATGCAGGCACAGGACTCGAAATGAAATACTCTTGCCCTTTCAGGACCTTCGCAGGTTTATTTCAGAATTAATAACGAAATATAGTTTGAATTTAGGAAAATCAGCAAATGGCAAGTCAATCAGAACCACGAAAAATCATGGGAGAATGAATAAATTAATCGCGTTTCGGTAGTTCCGACAGAAAGTAAATCTTTTTACAAAGCATAAAAACATTGTTGAAAAAACTAATGTTGGAATCGGTGCCCGAGGTATCCGAAGCAATGGTGGTTGCATATACATCAGTGGAGTGGACGGTAAACAATAAAAATAAAATACGGGGTAGAGGAAAAGTTGTGAACGCAACACAACGTTTTGTTACATCTCGCCCCTCCCCAAGACGGGTAATCGTGAAGCTCAAAAGAAAATGGGCCGAACGATTATCTCGTTAAAAAAACAAAGTGGTTTACTAAAAAGTGCTAAGTTTAAGGCGGCTTGAAATAAGCTTTCAAGTGGGAGGCGTGGAACGTCCCCCTTTCAACACTGTTTTTCTCACCCTGTAAGAGGTAAGTATCATCCCGGATTTGTTTCTTCACTCTATAGGGACCTTCGAAAAGCAATAACAATTTCTTTGTTTCAGCTTTCAGGGCCGAAGACATGTTGTTTGCCTTAAGAAGGACCAGATCTCCTGGAACGAATTTTTGATACGGACGTCCCGGATGCATAACCGCCCTTCTTTGAGCTCTAGACAGTAAGGTTTCTTCAGCCAAAATAAGCTTTTCCTGGTGGGGAATATCAGCAGGAGGTGAAAGCAGGAGTTCGCCAGGTAGGAATTTTTTTCGTTCCGTGCCGAATTCGAGTTCTTCCGGGGTAAAACCGGTAGACTCATGAACTACCGAGTTCATAAATTCTTGAAATAGTTTCAAGTCGATAGCCCATTTAGATTGGCAATTATGGCAGAAAGTTCGTAGGATACGAGCTATCTCCCTCATGCACCTCTCAGATGGGTTGGCACAAGGATGTCTCACCGAGACATAAACAAGTTTTATACCGAATGAGGTTAACGTTCTGGACCATAATTTCGAGGTGAATTGGGAAGCGTTGTCTGAAAGAATCCTTTTCGGTGTTCCGTGGTGCACAAAATAATCATTTGTCAACCTATTCAACATAGAGCGTGAAGTGGCCTTCTTCAACGGGTAAAGTGTGACATACTTGGTAAAGACATTGAAAACTACCAAAATATAACAAACTCCTCCACGGCTACGTACTAGAGGGCCTAAAACATCTAGTGCGAGCAAATCATTTTTAGATTCTGGTATAATTTGTTTTTGCGGTGGGCTTGGCAACACCGCAATCTTGGCTTTTTGACAAATGTCACAGGATTTGACATACCTTTTAATGGTTCTCTGCAAGTTCGGGAAGTAAACCTCCTCCTTCATGGCCAACCAGGTTTTATAAACTCCAAAATGACCTAAGGTTATATGGTAATTCATAATAAATTCTTCGACTAACACCTTTGGAATATACAATAACAGCGTTTCGGTGTCAGCGCCTCTTTGATACAATATATCATTATGGAAAACAAACCTGTTGTGTAGTTCCTGACCATTCAGCAAAGAGTGTTTCACCCGCGCAATATTTTCGTCTTCAGACTGCAATTTGGCGATATCCTTGAGTTTTTTCAGGAAAAGCTGTGGCAAACTAAGAGACATGATGTGGAAACAATTTTCAGGAGGCGATGGCAGCCGAACACAAGCATGACGAGAGAGGGCGTCTGCGATGACATTTTCGTTGCCTGGTACATGTTGGACCTGAAAAGAATACTCCTGGAGAGCCAAGGCCCAACGGGTTATTCTTGGTGAGAGGAGTCGACACGTATTAAGGTAAGTCAACGTTCGACTATCCGTGTAGAGGAAGAAGGGCCTTGCAAGCAAATAGATTCTCCATCTATTTATACACCACAGTGCTGCTAGGACCTCTTTTTCATTTGAACAGTACCTTCTTTCACGGTCTAAGAGTAGGCGACTCGCCCATGCCACGGTACATTTTTTCCCATCCCTAACTTGGAAAAGGTGCCCAGCAATACCACAATCACTGGCATCGGTAGCAAGGTGCCATGGTAGTTGAGGGTCTGGATGGTATAGAAGGGTAGCGTTCTGAAGCTCCCGCTTCAAAGCATCGAACGCTTCTTGTTGCGGTTGTGCCCATTTCCATGGAGTACCCTTGCGTAAGAGTGAGGTTAATGGTTCTGATAAAGCCGCAAACTTAAGCGTGAAAGAACGATCATAGTTGCATAATCCTAAGAACTTTTGAACTTTTTTCGCGCTTCTAGGTCTTTGGTAATCCATGACAGCTTGTACTCTATCTGGATCAGGGCGGACTCCAGATGGGGACACGATATAACCTAAAAAAGGCAACTCACTTCGAAAGAATTGGCACTTTGAAATTTTCACAGTAAAGCCAGCCTCTTTCAAGCGAAAGAAAATTTTTTCTAGATGTTCCAGATGTTGGTGTGCTGTTGATGACGTCACAAGCAAGTCATCAATATAAGTGACCAAAAAATCAGAGTATTCTGGCCCGAAAATTTGGTCGATTGCCCTGGAAAAAGAAGCAACAGCGGTCGATATACCATATGGTAAAACACACCACTGGTACGTTTTAGTGCCCACCATAAACCCTGTAAATTTTTTATGTTCTTCATGAAGTGGCAACTGCCAGTAACTTTGGGAAAGGTCTATTTTTGACATGTACCTTTTTCCATGTAATGACTTAATAATGTCACCTATTTTCAAGGGCAACTCCCTATCTGGCTGAATGACAGAGTTAAGATGTCTCGCATCCAAGCAGATACGGATGTCATTGTTTTTTTTTACAGTGGTCATCAGGGGAGAGATATAGGGTGTATTAGCTCGCTCTATTATACCCCATTTCTCCATTTGGAGTATTGCTTTATTCACGGCGTCCCGATGGGCTACCGGAATCGGGTAGGGCTTGATGAAAAATTCTTTATAATCTTTCAGTTCAATTCGATGCTCGTATAAGTGAGTTCTTCCCGGTATATTCGAAAAAATACTTTTGTATTTCAGCAACAACCCTTCAAAAAGCACTTTTTCTTTTTCAGGTAAACTTTCACAATTTGACACAACATCGTAGACATTCAATTCACAATTACTAAAATTGACATGGAAACTCTTTAATTTGGAGTTGTGTGTATCATTAACAATAACTGAGATATTCATTTGGCTTGGGTTTCCATAATCATGTTCAAAAATATTTTCATGTATGATGATTTTTTCATTTTCCCAAGATAACGTTAAAGTTTTTTCTTCTAAGTTTATGTTAGATTTGTAAAGTCTTAAAAAATCAACACCGATAATAATTGGGTAGCATAACTCTGGAATAACAAGAAATTCATGGGAAAATTGTTTTTCATTCATACTGAAGGTTAGTAAAACTTGATTCGAAACTTTCCTATATTTACTTTTAAAAGCTCCAACTACTTTTATGCCTGTGCATACAAAATAAGGAATAATAGCGTGCACATCACTCAACTGAGCCCAGGTGCTATCGCTCAAGGCTGAGACTGTGCTTCCACTGTCAATCATTGCGGGAAATTGGTACCCATACAAAGTTATAGTTATAACCGGGCAACGAATGTGTTCTGGCTCATGTTCGAAATCACATTCCTCTAAAAGGTCGTGAACTGGATAGTGATTGAAATAATTCGTGACCCCTTTTATTTTTTCATCCCCGTTGCTAATGTCTATGCAAGGGGATTTTCCAAGTTTTCCGAACTTTCGGCTTGGACCGTGTTCAAAACTGAAATTTTTTCTTTTTGGGAAGTATTTCGAACAAAAGGCTTACTCATATTATTTTGTTTACCACTTTCCCCAATGTTGCCTTCTCTGTGCCAAAAGGCTCTATTTTCCGCATTCTTGAAATAGTAGTCAGCTTGCCTGAGCCTATCAAGTGCCGAAAATAAATCTTTTGTGCCCACGAGTGTGGATGAAATATTTGGAGGAAAATGCCTTGCTACTGTAGCTATCAGCATTTCCTGTGTATAAGGGGGTTGCAAATGCGTGGCTAGTGCTACGAATCGATTGAAATAATCAGCGAAAGACCCGTCACTTTCTTTATATCTCCCTGATTCAAGCTTTAATTTAAGTTGGAGTTGAGTATTCTGACCCCAAAATTGATTGATAAATGCTTGCTTGAATTCATGATAATTTCTGAACATGTTTCTGAATGCTTCAAACCAGGTTTTTGCTGATTTTCCAAACAAAGGACTGACGATTAGCGTGAAATGATTTATACTCATTGAATGGACGTCTAAAAATGTTTCTAAATAGTTGAGAAAATCGAGGGGATGAATACAGCCTTCATTATCAAAAGTAGGTAATGTTCTTACACTTTCTATTTCCCTCGAATGAATGTGAGGTTGAGAGGTAGCATTATTTCCTATCTGAGATGCTTCATTACAATTATATCTGTTTCCTAAGCTACTCCAAGTTGGTATGGTGAAATTTTGATTTGAAACAGGCAAATTTTGGTTGAGGTTTCTTAAGGTAGAAAAATTATGACCTATATTTTCGTTTGGTTTGTAGATATTTTGATTTAGAACTGACAAATTTTGGTTTAGATTTTTGTTTGCGTCGAGTGGACCTAAACTGATGTTTGAGGAAGGCATCTGGTTATTAGAGTTTTTATTATGTTGGGATTCATTCATTGCTTTTGTCACTGCCTCAGATATCAGTAAGGCCAACTCAGATCGCGAAAGAGTAATTTGGTTATCTGAACTAGGTTGTGAAATATCCATACTCTTTGAATGCATTACCGGTACTGTTGATGTTTCTTCAAACTGTGACTGTGATCTCGAAGTACTAGCATCTTGAACTGGCTGAATAAATGTAGGTGGGGGTTGAGACCCAGTTTCAGGTAAGGAAAATGCACCCTCTTCAGGTAATGAATTTGAATTGTTACCTTGATTTTGCAGTGTAAACAATTGTGGAATGTTCGTCATATTAGACCTGCTCTCCTGTTCAAGTCTTCGGTTCCTCAAGTTGTACAGTTGTGGTGATTTATCCAGAACCATTTTGAGTTATTCCCTCTTGAACTGCAGCCCAAGGTTGGTCGCCAGATGTTACGGTATCTCAGGGTTTTGTCGGTAGTGGGTTTACTGCCGTTAGATGGAAAGAAACCAAAATGGAAGGATTCACGAAACTTTATTCGGCACGCTTCAGGAATGTCCGGTGTCCGGAAAGGCTTCGATATATTCTAAAATAATATGCACTAATGTACAACCAAACCATAAACTTCTTGAGATGTTCCAATAAATGAATTACTCAAAAAATTACAGGATATAATTACCTACCTAAAATAATATGCAGGCACAGGACTCGAAATGAAATACTCTTGCCCTTTCAGGACCTTCGCAGGTTTATTTCAGAATTAATAACGAAATATAGTTTGAATTTAGGAAAATCAGCAAATGGCAAGTCAATCAGAACCACGAAAAATCATGGGAGAATGAATAAATTAATCGCGTTTCGGTAGTTCCGACAGAAAGTAAATCTTTTTACAAAGCATAAAAACATTGTTGAAAAAACTAATGTTGGAATCGGTGCCCGAGGTATCCGAAGCAATGGTGGTTGCATATACATCAGTGGAGTGGACGGTAAACAATAAAAATAGAATACGGGGTAGAGGAAAAGTTGTGAACGCAACACAACGTTTTGTTACAATTATTGTCAACTTCGACTGTGAAACAACTACGGCCCTGGTGTCCTGGCCACTCCCACCAAAACCATACCGCACTTATAACAGACCTACCGGAATAGATGAAAAGATTTCATATCCTTCTTATAATTTGAACTGAAGTAGTATCTGCATCGCTTCACAACACACCGTGACATTTTTCACCAAAAAAGTTCACGAAACACATGACACTGACACTTAATAACAAACTTTGACAAGCGTGCACATCCTTCAAATCGGTACGTTGGTGGGGATATACGATTTGATTGGCGGACCTTAGGAGTGGGAATATCAGGGGAAATTGGCAGAGTGCGCAGTTGACCATGTTCTATCTCCTGTTTTCTTTAATCTATGCTTGAGACAGAGCCTTTTAAACGCCCATCCAGATAATTAACTTCATCAGCCGTTGTCAATTAAATATTCTCGTGAATTAAATTTCAAAAAATTTTAAAGAAAGTTTCCTACTCTCGAACTTCTCCCGAGAACTCTGGTAGTTCAATCTTCGGAAGAGGCGGAAGACTTGTATGTCCCAAATGACCTCGTATACTTGACTGTAATTTCGTTTCTCAAAACCGAAGCTACATGGTGAATAAGAAAACACATTTCATTTATTGTTGATATTACACTGCTTTAAAATGTTGAAAACGAGTAAATAGGAGTTTGTGTAGTGTTATGATGAAAAGGGCAAATTTTTCGTGTTCTAACAACAGAAATTTGATGTGAAAAATTGTGAAGTTTTACCAAAAAATTGGCCTGTATCTCCTGAAATAGACGAAACCGCCGAAAATGTTATTTGAATTTTTTGGAGAGGAGACCGAATTACAATTATTAATTAATTAATTAATTTTTCAATAGGTTCTCTTAGCTACCCAAGTTTTACCGTTTTTTTTTAGTAGCCTCATCGCTGAGTAATTTGGATGAATGTAATAAATTTCGCAACATACAAAACAAAGATTCCTTTTTTGCTGACAGTACCTTCAATTTACATTCTGCAATAGTTTCTCCAATTCCCATTTTAAAAGGTTTGCCAAAACCGTTTATAAATAAAATAAACACGAAACTTCTGCAAAACGAAAAAAACTTCTATAGCTCCACCGAAACCCGTGAAATTTTGAAAATGACGAAAATATAGGGATATGAATAATACCGAAATCGACAAGTACACAAAACCTTCCGCTGTCATGAGCAAAGATTTCACCGATATCCTAGCTCGAAATGGACCAAACTGTTTCCGAAAAATGTTGGGAAACATTAATACGAATTCTCACCTTTCGTTTTGTGTAGATTGATCTCCGTCTCCTCTTCACTTTGAGTAAAGGTTGGGTTAGGTTAGGGATTGAAAAATGGTGTGCAGATGTGCAAGATAACAACACATCGGAACTAAACAACCACTGTTCCTCACCTAACTCCATAAGTACGGTTTTTACTCATTGAGTTTCAGATATTCAGACAGAAGCAATTTTAATGCATTTTGAGTTCAATAATTTTCGTGCCGGCTCACTCGAAATTATTACTACTTGAATCCATACGCTAATTTCAATGCTGCCAACCTCTCCTCGCTTATTTCTTACTAAAATCTAAATGAAATTGAAACAGTCTGCAACATGTTCTAAAGGATTTATTGTAGGTATGCAACGTGAAATAGGCAACGCGTCTAGTGTAATAAACCCCTAACTTTTGCATTAATGGAATAAACAATGCTTTTATACTCGGCAAATTTCAAACGGCATATTTACTATCGATTCCCCACCTTGTAATCACTTAAACCCTGTATCCGAAGAAAGTAATTAAAATTCGCCCAGATTCCAATCGTAATTCAGTCTGGAGACCTTTTCCTTAGACAAATTAACAATTATCCAAGTTCGGAATTAATTCCTCTTCATCCGCTAAATTACAAAACCATTTTCTCTTCGAGCCGTCCGTTCGTTATTCCATTTCTTTTTCTCCTACATTTCCACTGCCGGATGAAACACAAACAGAACTGAAACAGACAGTTGTAAATGAATCTCAATTTATTCCAATTGCATCTGGGCATCTGCCAGTAATGAGGAGGTGTTCAGGGTGCGAGACTCTGATAAAACGACGCAAGTTCTGTACGAAACAGATTCAGTCATTAATGCATTGGTGTGCCGTGGCCAAGTTTGTGTCTTCCTGAGATCGAATTGAAAAACTCAATCGGTATTCGCACCCTATGATTCAAACGTTGAAACTATCTGGGATTTCAATTGTTCGAAGCTCTATCTCATTTACCAAACCTTGATAGTAGAACACCTAGGTGAAGACAGAAATCATTCATTTTCACTCAGATAATTATCAACTTTTCCACATTATTGATGAATTGAATTTTTTTTATTCTCCGAATCAAATAATTGGAATTACAGCAGTCTATTTTGCTTTGTGTAGATATTCCTATGTTTGCTATCTATTTGATTCAATTTTTCAATACTTGAGCAAGAAAAAGTGATTTTTATGTAACCCAGTGCCCGTTGTCACCATATAGGCAGGCGGGTAGCTGTTTTAGAAGGACTTTTTCTTCCTTTTTATGAATGAATCAAACGTCTTTGAATGATATACACGTATCTATCAACAGAGAGTGTTTGTAATTTTTTTTATTTTACTTCTTTCATAGAAGTTGAAAATTTTCTATTTTCATTCGGAGAAGAAAAAACCAAAGAATAATTCAACAAACCTCATTCTATCCACAAAAATACCCATTGGCATATCTTAGGTCAAGCACCGTTAACCGTGGCTATGATATGGATGGGTGACCAATACTATTTTTATGACGATATTTTTTATGAATAATAACTTATGTGAAGAATAGAATAGTTCATTAACTAAGTTATACTTTCATGTTTGTATCAAGTCGGGTGAATAGTTATTCATAAATGAACATAAAACAAAGAAGTAAATCGTTAAAATGTAGAAATATTAAGCAACGCAGGGGTTGCCTATGTACATATACAAACAAATGAATATTTACCTTCAATAATAGGGGAATTTGAAACTCCTACAGTACAAAGGATTCCTGTGATTATGTTTCATCTCGAGTAGACATAGATGAAGTGAACTGTCCTAAAATGATTGTAGTATTCCGAATTGTATCATAACAATTAATATTATTCTGGGGGTCCATCCCTATTTCATAACACACATCTCAACTTCTTGAACCACTTCGGGGTTCTTAATAGTAATTTAATGATACCTAATATGTATTTTGTTGATTTTTGATCTCCCAACTTTCGTAAGTATCATGTAAAAAATCACTTCTACTGTTTTCTCATTGTGAATTCTATTTCAGCTCTTTTTTTGTACCTAACTGAAGATGAACATATAAATGTTCGCAACATGTCTTAACTAAGACATTGTTTCTGTAAGAATTAAATATGTTGTGGAGATGACTTCGTGTTTCCTTTTTCAATAAAATTGGTCTTCCACTTTGAGTATGGACTACTACCTTCGTATCGAACTTTTTTCATTAATTAGGAAATTCAAGATGATATATATATATATATATATATATATGATATATATATATATATATCAGAGTTGGTTCATCTGCATAGAGAATGGACTAACAGGGAGACATGAAATCACATATTATGTCATCAACATAAATAACAAAGAGCAAAGGCCCCAGTATGGAACCTTGTGGAACCCTTTGCTCTACAGACTTGTAATTTGATGTGACATCAGTAGACGAAACCGCCTGAGACCGATTCGAAAGGTATTATCCTATAAGTGACAGAGATACCCCTCTAACTCCACAATGATGCACTTTTTTAAAAAGTGTACTGCGTGACACACAATCGAAAGCCTTCGACAAATCAAAAGGTGTTATGGCAGTATGGACAACCTTCTCGAAGCCTTCAACAATAGTTACAACAAGATCAAAGACAGTTAGAGAAGTAGAAGTAGAACGATTTTTGCGAAACGCATATTTTCATGATTATTTCAATGACTGTGGAGGAAATAGAGATGATTGATATGGGCCGGTAATTGTCCAGAGAACTTGGGTTTCCCTTCTCAAAAACTGGGATTACTTTCGCGTACTTGAAAGCGTCAGAAAAAACACCTGTCTTAAATATGAGTTTGACTACTCCTGAAAAAGGTAAAATTATAATGTATGGATTTCTTTGATGATACAAGCGTTCTAATTTTGGGCATCTAAACAGTTTGAAGGTTTCAGACATTCATCGTTCAATCGAGGAACCGAGAAAAAAATAGCTTCAATGTACTGGAAATTCTTCAAAATTGAATAAATCACCTATGTCCATCTGAAGTAAACATTTTATGATGGTATCCGCAATTCCAACAAAAAAAAATATTGAAATCCTCGGGAGATGTATAGGGTATTTTTGAAACAGCCTTTGTTTTGTTACGTTCATAACCATACTTTTGTAGATCCCTCCATATACACGGTGGTGTGGCAATTTTTGTGAAGAGATCACTTCAGCCAAAAGAATTGTTATTGAGGGAACTTTGTGATGAAATCACCAGCGAATTTTGTGGCATTGAATTTTCCGATTTTTTGGTTGTTTCGTTATATCGATCTTGTCTAGGCGATTACAATGTATTTCTGGTGAATTTAGAAAAACTTCTTTCGCAGGTATCCTCTCTCAATAAGAAGCTCGTGATTTTGGGCGATTTTAATGTAAATTTTATGACTAGTTCCACGAAACTCACTGATTTGGAATATTTGCTTGAATCTTATGGACTTAATGTAATAATTAAGGACTTGACCAGGGTAAGTGTAAATTCAGCCTCGTGTATCGATAATATAGTAACAGACTTTGAAGACCGAGAATTTCAATCCGGAACTATAGATCCATGTCTCTCCGATCATCTCGGACAATTTATATTTTTATCACAACATACGGCTCCCTCAAATGATCAGGTGTGGATGAGAAAAATGAATAATAGGGGTTTCCTCGAGGTTAAATTGGCTCTGGCTAACTTTGACTGGAATATTTTCGAAAATAATATCAATTGTAATTTCCTCTCGAGCCTTTTAACCAATATACTTAGTTATCTCATAAGCTCTGTTTTTCCTTTGCAAAAAGTAGAGAGTGTTGTAAGTAAATCCCCTACACTCTGGTATAGCGACGATCTCAGGAGAATGAGACATACTTTGACAGCTGTCAAGACAATATTCAATTCGAAAAGGGATGAGAAAACTCTGAAAGTATACAAACAATTACAAAGAGATTACAAGAAATCTATTTTGGAACATAAAAAAAACTCATATGGTAACCTTCTGCTGAATTCATCTAATAAATGCCGTGATGGCTGGAAGATTGTGAACTATGAACGCAACAAAAACCATAAACAAACTACAAGTGTCAAAATATCTGAAGATGATTTCAATGATTATTTTTCTGGCGTTGCTGGACTATTGATATCTTCTCTGAGTGATATAAATCACGAGCCGACTGATTTTTTGAAAGGAATCAGTCAGCCTCGAAAATCATTTTTCTTCACTCCAGTTATTCCGTCGGAAGTATTCACTACGATTATGCTATTGAAAAATTCTCATTGTCCTGATGTTTACGATTTGAATAGTTTTGTTTTGAAAGAAGTTGCAGATATAATATCTCATCCCTTTTCTCTTTTGATAAATGAATGTTTCTCTCTTGGTATATTTCCAGACGCTTTCAAAATTTCAATCGTGTTACCTTTATTGAAAAAAGGTGATCCACTTTCAATAGAAAATTATAGACCAATTTCCATAATTCCTGTTCTTGGAAAGGTGGTGGAAAAATTGGTCAAGCAGAGGCTTGAGAGTTATATGGAATCCAATGCATTGATTTGTCCAGGTCAGTTCGGTTTTAGAACTAATAAGTCGACCTCCAGTGCAATTTTACGTATTCTGTCGGACATTGTCGAGGGTATTGAAAGAGGGGAGCACTCACTTCTTACCTCGTGTGACCTAACAAAGGCATTTGATTGTGTCTCACATGATATACTTCTTGAGAAATTATTCCACTATGGAGTGAGAGGAACACCTCTTCAGTTTTTCAAGTCCTATCTCGGTGATAGATCACAATGTGTTGTTGCCAATGGAAAACAATCATCTTTGGTTAAATCAACCCACGGGGTACCTCAGGGCTCAGTCTTAGGACCCCTACTCTTTACAATATACATTAATGACTTATATCACTATATGATGCCAGTCGACTGTGTTCTCTTCGCGGATGATACTACCCTGGTAAATTCCGGCAGAGGTGTTAGCGATTTACAGAAGACAGGGAATTGCACAATGGAAAAGGCTCATGTGTGGTTCACGACTAATAAACTGAAAATGAATCCCAGTAAAAACCAACAACTTTTGATTTCATCCCATTCAGAAATGTTGAAGGGTCAGAGTATCACCTTGCTAGGCGTAACTCTGGATGACAAACTGAATTGGTCTCAACATATTGACCTATTAGGGCGAAAATTGTGTGGTGTTATTTTTTTGTTTCGTAGATTGAAATGTCTAATCAATGCCGAACTTTTGAGATCGATGTATTTCAGTTTGTTCCACTGCCGCATTTCATATGGCATTCTATGTTGGGGCAACGCAAGTTCTGCTGACAAAATATTCATCCTGCAGAAAAAATTTGTCAGGATTCTGGCGGGTGTACAGTTCAGAGAACATTGTCAACCTCTTTTCCTGAAATACGGTATCATGCCTCTTCCAACAATTTTTATTTATGTTACTCTTCTCCAAATTCATCAAAGTAAAAGTCTCTATACAACACAAGCTTCTGGTCACGAATATCCTCTCAGATCTGGAGATCTATTGGTGAAACCAAGACGAAGACTGGTCATGTCCGAGAAGAATTCTTTGAGAATTGATCTTTTCAATAAATTGCCTCTGCAAGTGAGAAACCTGAGTTATCAGGAATTCAAAAGCAGAATAAAGAGGGTTCTCCTAAAGTTTTGCTTTTATTCTGTGAATGAGTTTTTGAATACGTGCCCGTCAGAATTTTTGTAAATTGCTATAGACTATTTTAGAATTTATTTTAATGTGAACTTTTATCATACTCTATGATATCTATCATGGCTTTTATTTCTTTTATTATGTGTTGATGTCTTATTTTTATTGAAATCAAATTCTTATAACTGTTTTATAATTGTTACTTCTAACAAGGAAATAACAAATTTTATCTGAATACCTACTGTTATGTATAGATTCATGAAAATAATGTTTTCCTGGACTCTACATTTTTCATTTGTCATTAGGACGTGCTACAAATGTACATTATGTATGTAACGTGGTCAATAAAGAATCTATCTATCTATCTATCTATTGTTACGTGTAGCATTCCACGATTACACTACTTGTAATGTTCCTGGCACATGAAAATATCACTCATGTCAATTGTGACAATAATATCATTAATTTTCCATCGGATTGTAGTCGATTCCAATTCCCGTTACCGTCCAGTTCAATTATGACACTAACCATATTCTGTTCCGGTAACATGAAACGAATAATATGATTTGTAGATTGTGAATATCTCGTTTATCACAAGGAATAGCGTTCGAAATATATGTCAACAGCTATCATACTCGCAATCAGTAAACTCTAGCGTCGAATATTGGCAGCCGTCACTTCCTGTTAACAACGTATTTTTCAATACATCAGTTGAATAGAAGTCGCCATAAACCATTGATCTTTCACTTCTCGTGACTTGGTTCCAGTGTGTTCACAAGCAAACGGCACTTATCTGATATCATCTTGGGTGAACTCATGCATTTTTGATTAGCAAGTTAGTACCGTTCGAATGTTATTAACAAATAAGAAACAACAATGAAGTTCAAAATGGAAATTGAAAAGATCGCTGAATTTCTTTTTCCGGGTGTAATGATAAAGAAATCAACACTTCATGTAGACACAAGTGTATATCCAAAGAAAACAATCCGCCACAATCTCTTTTCGATAGAACAAAACTAGTATGCAATCCATTAAAAAAATGGATGAATTGATTAAGTTCATAGAATCAATAGTGAGGGAGAATGGATATCCAGATAAATTTATAGAAAACGGATCGGTATCAAGTATAATGTTACAATGAAATTCTAAACAACAATTTCTTTATTAATAACAGAAAACACAAAAAAATGTATTTATCAAATCTCTTGTTCGTGCAGTCAAAAATATATCGGTGAAACATCCAGACCTTTGGAAGTGCGAAAGGATGAACACAAGACGTATATCAAGAACAGACAGATTGGTGGTTCCAAATCATCAGAACACATTCTCACTGCAGGTTGGAGATCACACAGTGGAGTGGAATGACACTCAGATGATGGCAAGAGAGAGCAATGGCAGGAGACGAAAGTTGAATGAATCTTCTTTTATCATGCTGTTTGCGGATACATCTATCTCAACGAGTTCAGTTGATATGAGTCGCACCTGGCTACCCCTCCTGACAGACATATGTCAAATCAAGAATTTTTGCCAATTTTTGCCATTTACGAAAACGAACCTAGAAGAGGATACGCATATCCAGTTTCGAAAGCGGAAACAAATTTTTTTCCAGAAATATTCTTATAAATATTAGTTCTTATACTTCTGGGAAAATTAAATACGAGATATACGAGACGGTACTGACTGATATAACGTGTTCCATCCAGAAGAAACTGTTTTTTGATTTGATCAACTCAGCAAATTCTCAGGGAAGATTAGATTTCTGCCCTTCTACAGATTCCAATATCAATTCTTATTTTCCAAATTATGGTAGGTTGAGAACCCAAAAAAACTATGATGAAAAAAATCAGCAGGAAAAAATCGACATTCAAAGACCGGTTTTTCAGTTTACTGTTAAGGACCCCATCTGTCGGGAAAGTGGTCAAGAGCTATTCGAAGGTCTGGATCGAGCACTTTAGCTCACCAACTCCATTGAAAGATGGGTCCAGTAACCAAAAACTTGAAATATATCATCAAAAACGTGTTTTATGCACAGTCTCTGCTGATAATTATTGAATGAAAGATGCCAAACTGTTGAAGGAACTACGGTCAAGAGGTTCGTCTATTCGAGAGGTGGAGACCATATTCAGAAAATAATCTCCCATGTCCCTTGCTATTGTCTGATAAGATGATCAGGAATGATAGCAAATAGTCCTTTCGAAAATTAATCTGTATGTTGGATATTTTGTTGTTCGACGTTTCTACTAACATGCTGAAGAACAGATAGACAGATTTCTATTAATACAACAATTCGCACAATAAAACCCCTACCATCCCACCAACCAAACTACAAGGTTCTGCTTGAGGACGCTGATGAAAAAAAATGTTGAAAGATCTTGACAAAAGTTGAGGGAGAAATTTAGTGTCGGTGAAAATGGTCAACATTAATATATATATATATATATATATATATATATATATATATATATATATATATATATAAATAGATTATCAAATTCTCTGGTCTATCACAATTTGCATTCAATTGGAAATGCCCACCACAAGATAGCTATTTCTGGCTTTGGCCTTCATCAGCTGTGGGTTGGCATGGTCCTCGTATCGAAGACAAACTGTGATAGACCAGAGAATTTGATAATCTATTTATCAGTTTCCTGATTAATCTTGCTTCATAGCAAATAACACTTTCTTTTTATATATATATATATATATATATATATATATATATATATATATATATATATATATATCATGAAAATAAATGCATGAGGTCGTTTAATTTCGATTAAATTCTATGGGTTGAAGTGAGCCTGCAAAAACGGTAACTAATATTTTATCAAGTTTGTTTAAAACTGTATATTTTCGGCTAAAATGAATAATCCGAAAGTGTCGAGTTTGTAGAGTCTATGCAGTGCTTGCTCAGCAATTAAACTGGAAATATTGTGCTTTAACATGGAACGCCATCACTTAACATTGGCTGAGATGAATAGAGCTGTAGGGCTTCTTCAAGGTGGCATGCGACAAAATGATGTAGCTCTTCGTTTGGGGGTCTCCCAAAGTGTTATCAGTCGATTGTGGCGGCGTTTCCGTGAAACTGGCAGCCGAACAACATCCAGGGCGAGGACGCGCTACAACTGCAGCAGTTCAAGACCAATTTTTGGTCTTAACCGCAAGAAGACATCCCACAATCACAGCACCTGAGTCGGTTAACATGTTGCAGCAGACGCACCAGGTGACCATTGGTCGTGATACTGTCAGAAATCGACTGCATGAAGCAGATCTCCACAACAGAAGGCCACTTAGATGTCCACCTTTGTCGAGAGGCAATCGCGGTAGAAGATTAGAGTGGTGTCAAGAACATCAAAACTGGGATGCAAATGATTGGGCCACAGTTTTGTTCACAGACGAATCCAGATTTGGATTTCATCCAGATTCTTGTCGAGTACGACTGTGGAGACGACCTGGAAATAATGAACGTTTGAGACACGTCCAGGAAGTTCACACATACAGAGGTGGTACAGTAATGCTATGGGGCGGAATCATGATCGGCGGCAGAACCGATCTCGTTTTTCCAAATCGCTCCCCTACAGCTTGACAGTACCTCGACACATTCTTCTACGTATCGTCCGTCCGTTTGCTGGTGCTGTTGGTGAAAACTTCCACCTAATGCACGATAATGCTCGTCCACATGTCGCGCGTCTAGTGACTGACTGGTTCACCAACGAAGGAGTTGATGTATTGCCATGGCCAGCACAATCACCGGACCTGAATCCCATCGAGCATGTGTGGGACATGCTTCAACGAAGAATTACTTCGCATATGGGGAACATTCACACAACGTTTCAGTTAAGAGAGCTTTTAATCGCTGAATGGGCAAATGTACCTCAAGAAGACATTGACAATCTCATTTTGTCGATGCACGATAGATGTAGGGCCGTAATAAACCAGGCCATACTTTGTATTGATTCCAGTTTTTTTTGTTTTATAATTTTTTTTCGGGGTGCCAAAGAAGAGCCATTTTTTTTGTTTTGCTTATATGCGCACTCAGTATTTTCGACCATTTAATAAATATTGTTGTAAGTTACATTCTTTTCATAATCATCCGTCAACTTTTTTTTCCATAAAGCGATCTAAAAAAAATTATTGCCACTTTTAACAATATCCCTAGACTTTTCCGATGTGTGTATATACATATATGATGAGTTTTCGGATTTCCTTCCGTGTTCTGTGGTTTTGATCCTCTGAGGAATAATTGTCACAACGTTTCGGCCAAGTCTCTTTTGCCATCTTCTAGGTGATGTCTAGAGTTTCGACCTCCGAAGGTATAGGGGCGTGCATTGATGGTATCTTTGATCTGGGTCCCTCCCACTTTCTTCGTTGGTCCGACTGCATTTGTCTTTATGCCTGGGTATTTACGTGGTAAGGTCCGACATTGTCCCTCTATATATATATATATATATATATATATATACTAGCTGACCCGGCCACGCGTTGCTGTGGCTAAAGTTTTTGTTATATTACATTATAGTAAACAATCTAAGAGGAACAATAAGAGAACATCAGTCACGGAGTCCACTATGCTTTTTCACACAGATGGTATTTGTAGAAAAATATGGTGATCTCCTTATTTGAATTTCTACTACTATAACCCTTTAGTACAATGAAATTATTTACGAACAAAGACGAAAATGTTGATGTTGGTATACAAATTCACTGGATTGAGATTTGAAGTACGTTGAACACAATTAATTAAAATGTTCTTACACTTGATATTAGGCAGAAATCAATAGGTACAAAATAAAAATTTATTAGATTTATTATTTCCATTTAATTTTATAACAAATATAAGTATATTACAGTATGATACAGTAAATAACATGTGACGCTTAAACTCATGAATGAGGTAGGCAAGGCAGACAGTCTTAAACTTTTAAACATTAATATCTATTTTTTTGAATTATAAATACTATCAATTTCAATTTAATTTAACACCAATCGGTGCACAATGTTTTTGGTTAACCTGTCTTTAGCTAACACAAATAGATTCGACGGTTTCCCAACACGTGAACACGCAACATATAGTTGCCCATGAGAAAAACATGGATTTTCCAAATCTAAACCATTTGTGGTTGTGCATGACCTTCTGCTGTCCTGATTCTTTGAGCTGGATTTCTTGATTCAATTTGTTCTGCCAACTGATGGGCTCAGCAGCGCCATCTATTGATTACTTACTCAACCCAGTCGAAAGGTATCGACATCTTGATTCAATTTGTTCTGCCAACTGATGGGCTCAGCAGCGCCATCTATTGATTACTTACTCAACCCAGTCGAAAGGTATCGACATCTGTTAGAATCATTTGGAGTTAACAGATAATTGTGACTGTCAAATAAAAACAGACAAATAATTAGCAATAAATTAAAATTGCGACTATAATTTGAGATTTAAACTATCCTATCTCTCAAGTTGGATCGAACTGCACATGGTGTGCGAATTTTATTATAATCGGTTAAGTGGTTTAGGAGTCCATTGAGGTCAAACATTGTGACACGAGATTTATATATATTAAGATATATATATATATATATATATATATATATATATATATATATATGATGAATTGTGTTTTCGGGTTTCATTCCGTGTTCTGTGGTTTTGATCCTCTGAAGGATAATTGTCACAACATTTCGGCAAAGTCTCATTTGTCATCTTCTAGGTGATGATTGATGAGACTTTGCCGAAACGTTGTGACAATTATCCTTCAGAGGATCAAAACCACAGAACACGGAATGAAACTCGAAAACACAATTCATCATACTTCGTCCGTGAGAATCTTCATGCTAACATATATATATATATATATATATATATATATATATATATATATATATATATATATATATATATATATATATATATATATATATATATACATATATATACATTTTCATCCAAGATTTCAACAAATATGTGATTAGTAGATCGCAAAGGGTGTCGTCAGTGAAAAGTAAATCTTGAGTCCAACCAAGGTGGCCAACCCTGGTATAGACAAACATAATGTTCACAATTCAGAAGAGCACCGGTCGTGAAAATATCTATGGAAGAGAGACAAGTGTCCGACCTTTCCATGATGCTCCAACGAAGTGAGCGAGTTTGTGAGCGATGAATAACCAACAAGACGGAAGCCTTTCTCTGAATAGAATCAAGAAGCTTCAATTAATGTTTTGGTGCCGAGCCTCATACATGAGAACTATATTCCAAGACAAGCCGTATTTTTACAATGCAGATCATTAGAAGTGAAGTATGTTTTCGTACGTAATAGAAATCATAGCTTCTGAGACCCTTATATCGATCGACCTATATGGTTTTTCCATTAGAGATTATTACTGATCGTAATTCCTAAGGTCTAGATACTTGAGTTTGTAGAAAAGATAGATTGGTTTTCTTTGAGAAAAGACATGCCTTCGTTTTTCCAGCATTGCCACCAATCTGATGCTACCCCATTCTATTATTTTCACCAAGTCATCGTTATTCTATTGACGCTACGTATGAAATTCATGAAAATTGGGACATGATTCTGTAAAAGTGAATGTCACCTCTGATATTTTCAATAAACTTGTACGAGTCGTTGATGTATATGTTGGGAGAGTAGGATTCTTTTCAGAATTGATTAACAACTATGATGATAACATAACATTCAATATCCAATAACCCACACAAAATTGCGGCCGTCCAGAGTTCTTTGTATCAGCATTCAGTATCGAATGAACATACTCATGTGAAAACGCATGTCCTGAAAATATCAGTCATTCAGCAGATTTTCAGGCCATCGACGATCAGCATTGTATAGATTTGCCCGTAGGCTGCGAATTTCGGTTCGTGCGTAGGACTGGACGGCGCAGCGCCTGCAATCAGGTCACCACTGCATCCGCGTACGTCAGTTGTTTCGTATGCATTTGGTCCGCGGGGACCAGGTGGGATTCTGTAGGCAAACACTCGAATGTGGGCCAACGGGTCATGTGGATGAATTAGGGGAACTTATCTCGTGGATCAAAACGCAAATAGGTTGAGGGTAGCATAGGAATGTTAGCTGATAATGCCAGCCTTCGTTCGAAAAGCATGGATCCAAAAATGTGACTGGATCAAACTCGACAAACAATAGTTATCACCTTCAAATATGACCCGAACAGCATGAATAATACTGAGAGAGCTAGAATTAATTGAGATCAAGAGGCGTCCGCATACAAAGTTTTTATAGGCATTCATAAATGAGAAATTTACATTCGAAGAACATGCTAGAACTTTACATAATACTAGAGTTATCTACTGTAAGATAATGTCCCACTTCGCTATGTCGAGAAAAATGGAAAAGTATGCATGTTTCTCTATGTTCTTAAATGCACAGTGCCCCTCTTTCCTCAGTAAAAAATGTGAAAATTCGATTCGGTGCTTATAATAGGGGAGCCCAAGCGGGGATTTCGGGATTTACTTAAGCGCGGCAGATTAATATAGAGGGGGGATACCTTGTACCCGGTTAAGTACTTCCATCATATATGCGCCCTATATACCGTGTGACACAGACTCATGGTACACCCCCGTTTTCTCCTTTGTTTTTCTAGCTATATTTTTCAAATTCGGAACATTGAATATGCTCACTGAACAGCATTTCTCGGCATATCTGAAAGAAAAAAACAACTTCCAATTTTTCCGGAAATTATATCAACTTTCGATTCTTGAATAGGACACCCTATATATTGTTACATGATCGGCTAGGGATGATCATGAGGAATCCAACGATACCAGGTTTGATGATGTTATCTCCAATGACTGGGGAGATATCGCCATTTATATTATCCATAAGCTCAACGAGTAGGAGAGAGAAAATTTTTCTGGCGGGTCAATCCAATTCTCTCTCCCACTCATTGAGCTTATGGATAATATAAATGGCGATATCTCCCCAGTCATTGGAGATAACATCATCAAACCTGATATCGTTGGATTCCTCATAATCATCCCTAGCCGATCATGTAACAATATACAGGGTGTCCCATTCAAGAATCGAAAGTTGATATAATTTCCGGAAAAATTGGAAGTTGTTTTTTTCTTTCAGATATGTCGAGAAATGCTGATCATTGAGCATATTCAATGTTTCGAATTTCAAAAATATAGCTAGAAAAACAAAGGAGAAAACGGGGTTGTACCATGAGTCTGTGTCACACGGTATATGGCCGCCCTTCAAGGATAAAGGATGAGATTAGTAAAGAAACTGATCATCTGAAATTCTCGAGCGCGTCAGGTAGGGTGAGTTAGTTACATCCTGAAACGTGTATATTCCACTAATCTGATAATTCGAGAGTGACCTAAAGAAGGAGGAGGGCTACAAAGTTGTGAAAAAACAACGTCATCTCGACATTCTCGAGCGTGGCTAATTTCATTTTTATTTCGAAGGGAATAATTCAAGAATTGCAAAAAATATATAATCTGACGATTTCCACAAGCCGAATTAATAAAAATTCATCGATAAAGTTTAATGCGTGCAGCTACGTGATGCCTATATTCCCCTCCCCAAGGTTTTATTTCTCTCTCATTCTCTATCTATTGCTCTCTCAAAAATATGTAGGACATAGATGATATCAATATCTGATGCGCTCGAGTATGTCCATGCAACAGTATTTTTGTATGTTTTTGGAAGTCTATAGCCGCTCCTCCCACTGATGAAAAGGCATACATTATATAACATTTTTTTCTTTTTGTCATCTAAGCTTCGCAACCCAATAGGTGTCTATGACGCTCGAGTAAATCCTGATTTAGCATCGTGGGCTCTTCCACTACTATCCTACAGAAATAAATAGGTTAGTTACTACCATTTGCATCAATTGTTCTTTTGAGTTACACTTAGTGAAATATTACCTGGAATCAAACAATTGACATTAGTATCAAGATTTTCCTGATTAGAACAAAGTTAGTTGGAATGTGGTTGCGATGTTCTCTAATGAATGGTATTGGTTCCATTGTCCGTATATTCCACTCTATTGATACCTGTCAAAAACTCATTAGGAATTACTGAAATGAAGAAAGTAAAATCTAAAGAATAGAATTTAAGGTAATGGTACTGAATCTGAAGAGGAAAATTGATATGTATTCTCTACAATACAATACAATACATTTACTTCCCAAAGATGCTAGATACATATAGGAAAAGTCAATTATAATCTAAAGAGCAAAAAATTCCTCCATTGTACAAACAGTACGAGCCAACAAATATTTTTTCAGGCTAATCTTAAATATCGTCACATTAGCGGAATCAAGCATTTCGTTAGGTAGCTTATTGAAAATTTTCAGACTCGAATAGTCAGAAGATTTCGAAGATCAAACATATTTACAATAAGGAATATGAAAGTCAGTACAATTACGTGTGTTGTAACCATGGATTTGCTGTATTCAAGTAAACTTATTTCTATTCGAGAATACATATAAACACATTTCTAAAATAATAATACTAACCAGTGTTAATACTTTGAATTCCTTAAAAAGAGGTCGACATGAATTTTTCCTTGGAGTATCGCAAATAATTCTTAATTTACGTTTTTGTAAAATGAATACGTCAGGTGCTCGAGTGGAAACACCCCAGAAATATACTCCATACCGGAGTCTGGAGGCCACTTGTGCATGATATAATGCAAATAATTGTTAACGTAACAGAATTTGTCTGAGATTTCTGAACATATAACATACTGAATTCAATTTTGATATCAAATTGATGCAATGTTGCTTCCAATTTGAACCCGCATCTATTGTTAATCCAAGGAATTTAACGGATTCTGTTGGCTCAATTGCAATACCCTCGGTAATCATTTTTGGCGTCCTGCATCTTTTCTGATAATTATGAAATCGTATAACAAATGTTTTATCAGTACTGAAATAAAGGGAATTCTGATCACACCATGATATGAAGCTATCAACGACAGCTGTGCAACCTTTCATCAGAGTATCTTCATGCTTATCCGAGATCTGTATATTGGTATCATCCGCATATCTGATGAAGCTTGTAGAGGAGTTAATACTATCTATGTCATTAGTATAAAATAAAAATAATATTGGCCCCAAGACAGAACCCTGTGGAACGCCTATAGATACAATCTGATAAGTGGATTCAGTAGAGGATATACTCACAAACTGTTTCCTAGATGTCAAGAAACTATGTATCCAGTTGAGGGCAACTCCACGAATCCCATGCTCATTTAATTTATTTGAAAGTATGTTATGTTGAACACAATCGAATGCCCTGCTGAGATCACAGAAGATCCCAACTGGGCACTCGCCTGCTTCAATTGTGTTGATCAGTCGTTCGTAGAATGACATCACTGCACTTTGAGTTGAGCGCCCAGGCAAAAATCCATGTTGGTTATCAGAGATAATGGCATCACTCGATGCGAAATTCAAAATTCTTCGAAGTAACGCATATTCGAAAACCTTAGAGAAACATGATGTAACTGTAATCGGCCTGTAATTTTCTAGACACGATGGATCTCGATTTTTGAGTATTGGAATAACTTTGCCGACTCTCAGTGAGGATGGAAAACATCCATTTGTAAAAGAAAGATTGACGAGATAAGTAAGAGGTGATATAATGTGACACAAAACTTTCTTGAGTGTAAAAGATGGGACCTCATCTGGCCCAGACGATGCTTTATTCTTTAATTTATTCGCTGCACTCTAGATACAGTGACGAGTAAAAAATTTGTAGTCACCGATTTTTCAGTAGGTTTGTTGAGCTAACAATTCAAGATTTACATGACAGACTCTTAGATGCTCATCAAAGGTAATTACATGCAGCATAGTATATACTATCAATAATGAATAGATGAAACTCTATTTGCAATTGGTAAACGAATTGACATTGAACCTTCGATGTTAGTCAATATTGATGGGTTTTATAATCATTATCGTTGACAATTTTTTGAATATTTCCAAAATAACAGAGTAGCATTTTTCGAAAATAAAAATCATTTTTGAAATTCTCATTCAATTCAAACTGCAGAGGAACAAAGGCAGAAAATTTAACCTTCCACCAAACCATGAAAAATACTCCTGGGAATGTTGAAAAGTGAAAATTTTCAACAATTCTTGGAATAATTAAATAAAATAGTATAAGTTCATTTTATCCAAACTTTATTTTTAATTTTCATGCATTGCAAAATCGTCAAACTCTGATGTGATAGTTTGAAGGTGAGATGTTTTTTGTCAAATTTTTATTCAAATAACGTAAATTTATTGAAAAGCCAAAATAATTTATATTTTTTCACGCGAAAACAATGCGTCGGACGAAAAAAAAAATCAGAGGGTCGCATTGTCCTGACATTATGAGATTTCGCACATCTTGTATTATGGAGTCGACTGGCTTCTTCAGTATATATATATATATATATATATATATATATATATATATATATATATATATATATATATATATATATATATATATATATATATATATATATATATATATATATATATGTAATTAATTTTTTGGGGTTGCAGTCAGTTGTGTTGGGCTATATCACAAAGAAAACTCTTTGTTATTCGTCAAGCTTTCGGCAATCTTTATTGCCTTCCTCAGGACGTCTATAATACATAACACTTTAACATATGATAATATATCAGGAATGGTTACTTACTAACGTGAGATTGAATAATATGAAAGAGACAAAAATTGTACATGAAAATATGAAGGTGACATTTAAATGAATTTAGACATATGATATAATTTCACTTCTAGATTACGGCGGAAAAGTCGAAATAGAGGGTGATTTTTTCTTATCCTTTTCATACTTAATCAAAAAGGTGTAAATTTTGCTAAGACCATTTAAATCTGTTTTCTTGTTCATGGAATGGTCATTATTATTTATATGTATCATTTCTAAAAATACACGCTTAGAAAGATTTATTTCACTATCCAAAATTTCAGCTTGTCCGTAATTCATACGGTGATCTCTGTTATTGACATGTTCTGATAAAGCACAAGAATTTACATTTCTTCTACAGTCACTTTTATGAGAGATGATACGACTGTTGAGTGTTCTTGATGTTTGGCCAATGTATGATTCAGGACAATCCATACAAGGAATCTTATAAATGACATTTGATCTATTTTTAATCGAAATTGGAGTCTTTATTCTACTATGTAATTTGGAAATTGTTACTATATTTTTCTTTGCTATTTTAATATCGTCTTTTTGGAAAATATTTATCAATTTTGGGGTTAATTCTTGTATGTAAGGTAAAGATTTGTAAATTTTTTTGCTATTTCCACCTTGTTCATTATTTTCAATGGGTATTATTGGAATTGATATTGTTCTTTCAGAAAATAATATTTGGTTAACTAGATGTCTTGGATAAGAATTTTGAATCAGGATGTCTCGTAACTTGGATAAGCTACGGTTCCTCAAACTTTGATGAGTGATTTTCTCAACTCTACTTTTGAGAGATTTGATCAGATTAATTTTGATTTTGTATGGATGGTAGGAATGATAGTTTATGAATCTGTTGCTGGATATCGATTTTCTGTACCATTCAGTAATTATGACGTTCGATTCGGATCTTATTAATCTCATGTCAAGGAATGGTATATTATTATCTTTCTCTTCTTCAGTTGAAAATTGAATGTTTGGATCATAAGAGTTGAAAGTATGTAATAATTCTTCTTTACTGTCATACGGTATAGCTAGAATCAAATCATCAACATATCGTTTGAGGAATGGAATATGGAAAGATAATTTTGGAACACAATAATTGAGAAGTTCGTCTAAAACATAATCAGCTAGAATAGGTGAAATGGTAGATCCCATAGGTGTACCAAAAATTTGTTTATATATTTCGTCGTTGAATATAAAATAGGTTGAGTCGAATATATAATCTAGAATTTTCATGAAGGTTTCTTTATCTAGTTGGCAATAATCTTCTACGCGATTCCACTTTCTATTTATACAAGTTTTGACCAATTGTAATGGTAAATTAGTAAATAGTGAAATTACGTCAAGGCTTATCATAACATAATTTTCGGGTAACTGGAATTCATTAATGAAATCACTAAATGAAAAAGAATCTCTCACATAGTATGGATTATCTGTATCATAAGCATTGGTCAAAATGTTGGAAAGAAATTTGCACAGTTTGCTATTGGGAGCATCAATAGTAGATACAATAGGTCTCATTGACAAGGTAGGCTTATGTATTTTAGGTAGTGTGTAAAAACGAGGTGATACAGAATTATAAATCATCAACGACTTGGCTGTACTAGAATCTATTCGATTTGAATTCTTGAGATTGGTGACAATTTTATTTGCTTTTTGTTGCAGTGTTGAAGTTGGGTCTGATCTGAGTTTAGTATAATACTTAGTATCATTCAATAATATTTGATTTTTGTTGATGTACTGATTTTTATACATAGCAACTGTAACATTACCTTTGTCACTATTCGTGATGATCAGCTCCGGATGCTCTCGAAGAAATTTTTTTGTTTTATGATACATTTCAGAAAGAAAATGCTTATTATTTCGATTTTTGTGCAGAAAATTGGTTATGATGTTAGTAGCTTGAGTCCTACACAAATTTTTTCTTTGGTCATCGAAATTTTCGATGATATACTCTATGTCTGATAAAAAAGAACGAATGTTAATACTGTGCTCATCTGGAGAAACACTAAATTTAGGACCAAGCGATAGGAAATTTTGAATATCAGTTGGTATTTTAATGTCTGTGAGATTTTTGAACCAAGCTTGTTGAAACTTAATTTGTGAAATAGAATCATCTTTTAGTTTGTTGAGTTTTTGAATATTCTTGTTTTTTATGTGATGAAATCGTCTGTTATAGTTGATATTAGATCTACGTTTGAATTCTTGTAATATGTTATTTGGTAATGTTGATAATAACTCACCTTCTACTCGAAATAATTCTTTATCAAGTTTGGATATATTGCATATAGTGATTTGGATTTCTAAATTGAGAATTTTCCTCCGTAATGTAGAATTGAAATTATTAATTTGATGTCCAGTTCGACCTTCTTGATGATTCAACATATTCGTGATGTTTTGGATTCCGGAAGTTATATGCTTGGGAAAAAGGTTCATCTGTCTGCTCTTCAATAAAAATATTTTCCTGTTACGAATTGATGCCAATTTGATGTTAATGCTCGCCCATGTCTTCAACAATCTTACGATAGTTGCTCCATAATGTTGGTGAATATCTTGGTAAAACCCCATCCTTATTCTAGCTGATTATGTTTTAGACGAACTTCTCAATTATTGTGTTCCAAAATTATCTTTCCATATTCCATTCCTCAAACGATATGTTGATGATTTGATTCTAGCTATACCGTATGACAGTAAAGAAGAATTATTACATACTTTTAACTCTTATGATCCAAACATTCAATTTTCAACTGAAGAAGAGAAAGATAATAATATACCATTCCTTGACATGAGATTAATAAGATCCGAATCGAACGTCATAATTACTGAATGGTACAGAAAATCGATATCCAGCAACAGATTCATAAACTATCATTCCTACCATCCATACAAAATCAAAATTAATCTGATCAAATCTCTCAAAAGTAGAGTTGAGAAAATCACTCATCAAAGTTTGAGGAACCGTAGCTTATCCAAGTTACGAGACATCCTGATTCAAAATTCTTATCCAAGACATCTAGTTAACCAAATATTATTTTCTGAAAGAACAATATCAATTCCAATAATACCCATTGAAAATAATGAACAAGGTGGAAATAGCAAAAAAATTTACAAATCTTTACCTTACATACAAGAATTAACCCCAAAATTGATAAATATTTTCCAAAAAGACGATATTAAAATAGCAAAGAAAAATATAGTAACAATTTCCAAATTACATAGTAGAATAAAGACTCCAATTTCGATTAAAAATAGATCAAATGTCATTTATAAGATTCCTTGTATGGATTGTCCTGAATCATACATTGGCCAAACATCAAGAACACTCAACAGTCGTATCATCTCTCATAAAAGTGACTGTAGAAGAAATGTAAATTCTTGTGCTTTATCAGAACATGTCAATAACAGAGATCACCGTATGAATTACGGACAAGCTGAAATTTTGGATAGTGAAATAAATCTTTCTAAGCGTGTATTTTTAGAAATGATACATATAAATAATAATGACCATTCCATGAACAAGAAAACAGATTTAAATGGTCTTAGCAAAATTTACACCTTTTTGATTAAGTATGAAAAGGATAAGAAAAAATCACCCTCTATTTCGACTTTTCCGCCGTAATCTAGAAGTGAAATTATATCATATGTCTAAATTCATTTAAATGTCACCTTCATATTTTCATGTACAATTTTTGTCTCTTTCATATTATTCAATCTCACGTTAGTAAGTAACCATTCCTGATATATTATCATATGTTAAAGTGTTATGTATTATAGACGTCCTGAGGAAGGCAATAAAGATTGCCGAAAGCTTGACGAATAACAAAGAGTTTTCTTTGTGATATAGCCCAACACAACTGACTGCAACCCCAAAAAATTAATTACATATTCATTAATCAGTCACGAATTACTTTCCTATAAGAAGGATGGGGTTTTACCAAGATATTCACCAACATTATGGAGCAACTATCGTAAGATTGTTGAAGACATGGGCGAGCATTAACATCAAATTGACATCAATTCGTAACAGGAAAATATTTTTATTGAAGAGCAGACAGATGAACCTTTTTCCCAAGCATATAACTTCCGGAATCCAAAACATCACCAATATGTTGAATCATCAAAGGGTCGAACTGGACATCAAATTAATAATTTCAATTCTACATTACGGAGGAAAATTCTCAATTTAGAAATCCAAATCACTATATGCAATATATCCAAACTTGATAAAGAATTATTTCGAGTAGAAGGTGAGTTATTATCAACATTACCAAATAACATATTACAAGAATTCAAACGTAGATCTAATATCAACTATAACAGACGATTTCATCACATAAAAAACAAGAATATTCAAAAACTCAACAAACTAAAAGATGATTCTATTTCACAAATTAAGTTTCAACAAGCTTGGTTCAAAAATCTCACAGACATTGAAATACCAACTGATATTCAAAATTTCCTATCGCTTGGTCCTAAATTTAGTGTTTCTCCAGATGAGCACAGTATTAACATTCGTTCTTTATTATCAGACATAGAGTATATCATCGAAAATTTCGATGACCAAAGAAAAAATTTGTGTAGGACTCAAGCTACTAACATCATAACCAATTTTCTGCACAAAAATCGAAATAATAAGCATTTTTTTCTGAAACGTATCATAAAACAAAAAAAATTCTTCGAGAGCATCCGGAGCTGATCATCACAAATAGTGACAAAGGTAATGTTACAGTTGCTATGTATAAAAATCAGTACATCAGTAAAAAGTAAGGCCTCGTTGATCCATTGCTCGCACAAGTTTCGACTTCTGAGGGTTGACGTTCGTCAGCTGGTTAACGGAAACGAACAATTTTAGAACAATTTTAGAACAATTTTTAGAACATCAACAAAAATCAAATATTATTGAATGATACTAAGTATTATACTAAACTCAGATCAGACCCAACTTCAACACTGCAACAAAATGCAAATAAAATTGTCACCAATCTCAAGAATTCAAATCGAATAGATTCTAGTACAGCCAAGTCGTTGATGATTTATAATTCTGTATCACCTCGTTTTTACACACTACCTAAAATACATAAGCCCACCTTGTCAATGAGACCTATTGTATCTACTATTGATGCTCCCAATAGCAAACTGTGCAAATTTCTTTCCAACATTTTGACCAATGCTTATGATACAGATAATCCATACTATGTGAGAGATTCTTTTTCATTTAGTGATTTCATTAATGAATTCCAGTTACCCGAAAATTATGTTATGATAAGCCTTGACGTAATTTCACTATTTACTAATTTACCATTACAATTGGTCAAAACTTGTATAAATAGAAAGTGGAATCGCGTAGAAGATTATTGCCAACTAGATAAAGAAACCTTCATGAAAATTCTAGATTATATATTCGACTCAACCTATTTTATATTCAACGACGAAATATATAAACAAATTTTTGGTACACCTATGGGATCTACCATTTCACCTATTCTAGCTGATTATGTTTTAGACGAACTTCTCAATTATTGTGTTCCAAAATTATCTTTCCATATTCCATTCCTCAAACGATATGTTGATGATTTGATTCTAGCTATACCGTATGACAGTAAAGAAGAATTATTACATACTTTCAACTCTTATGATCCAAACATTCAATTTTCAACTGAAGAAGAGAAAGATAATAATATACCATTCCTTGACATGAGATTAATAAGATCCGAATCGAACGTCATAATTACTGAATGGTACAGAAAATCGATATCCAGCAACAGATTCATGAACTATCATTCCTACCATCCATACAAAATCAAAATTAATCTGATCAAATCTCTCAAAAGTAGAGTTGAGAAAATCACTCATCAAAGTTTGAGGAACCGTAGCTTATCCAAGTTACGAGACATCCTGATTCAAAATTCTTATCCAAGACATCTAGTTAACCAAATATTATTTTCTGAAAGAACAATATCAATTCCAATAATACCCATTGAAAATAATGAACAAGGTGGAAATAGCAAAAAAATTTACAAATCTTTACCTTACATACAAGAATTAACCCCAAAATTGATAAATATTTTCCAAAAATACGATATTAAAATAGCAAAGAAAAATATAGTAACAATTTCCAAATTACATAGTAGAATAAAGACTCCAATTTCGATTAAAAATAGATCAAATGTCATTTATAAGATTCCTTGTATGGATTGTCCTGAATCATACATTGGCCAAACATCAAGAACACTCAACAGTCGTATCATCTCTCATAAAAGTGACTGTAGAAGAAATGTAAATTCTTGTGCTTTATCAGAACATGTCAATAACAGAGATCACCGTATGAATTACGGACAAGCTGAAATTTTGGATAGTGAAATAAATCTTTCTAAGCGTGTATTTTTAGAAATGATACATATAAATAATAATGACCATTCCATGAACAAGAAAACAGATTTAAATGGTCTTAGCAAAATTTACACCTTTTTGATTAAGTATGAAAAGGATAAGAAAAAATCACCCTCTATTTCGACTTTTCCGCCGTAATCTAGAAGTGAAATTATATCATATGTCTAAATTCATTTAAATGTCACCTTCATATTTTCATGTACAATTTTTGTCTCTTTCATATTATTCAATCTCACGTTAGTAAGTAACCATTCCTGATATATTATCATATGTTAAAGTGTTATGTATTATAGACGTCCTGAGGAAGGCAATAAAGATTGCCGAAAGCTTGACGAATAACAAAGAGTTTTCTTTGTGATATAGCCCAACACAACTGACTGCAACCCCAAAAAATTAATTACATATTCATTAATCAGTCACGAATTACTTTCCTATAAGAAGGATGGGGTTTTACCAAGATATTCACCAACATTATGGAGCAACTATCGTAAGATTGTTGAAGACATGGGCGAGCATTAACATCAAATTGACATCAATTCGTAACAGGAAAATATTTTTATTGAAGAGCAGACAGATGAACCTTTTTCCCAAGCATATAACTTCCGGAATCCAAAACATCACCAATATGTTGAATCATCAAAGGGTCGAACTGGACATCAAATTAATAATTTCAATTCTACATTACGGAGGAAAATTCTCAATTTAGAAATCCAAATCACTATATGCAATATATCCAAACTTGATAAAGAATTATTTCGAGTAGAAGGTGAGTTATTATCAACATTACCAAATAACATATTACAAGAATTCAAACGTAGATCTAATATCAACTATAACAGACGATTTCATCACATAAAAAACAAGAATATTCAAAAACTCAACAAACTAAAAGATGATTCTATTTCACAAATTAAGTTTCAACAAGCTTGGTTCAAAAATCTCACAGACATTGAAATACCAACTGATATTCAAAATTTCCTATCGCTTGGTCCTAAATTTAGTGTTTCTCCAGATGAGCACAGTATTAACATTCGTTCTTTATTATCAGACATAGAGTATATCATCGAAAATTTCGATGACCAAAGAAAAAATTTGTGTAGGACTCAAGCTACTAACATCATAACCAATTTTCTGCACAAAAATCGAAATAATAAGCATTTTCTTTCTGAAATGTATCATAAAACAAAAAAAATTCTTCGAGAGCATCCGGAGCTGATCATCACAAATAGTGACAAAGGTAATGTTACAGTTGCTATGTATAAAAATCAGTACATCAGTAAAAGGTAAGGCCTCGTTGATCCATTGCTCGCACAAGTTTCGACTTCTGAGGGTTGACGTTCGTCAGCTGGTTAACGGAAACGAACAATTTTAGAACAATTTTAGAACAATTTTTAGAACATCAACAAAAATCAAATATTATTGAATGATACTAAGTATTATACTAAACTCAGATCAGACCCAACTTCAACACTGCAACAAAATGCAAATAAAATTGTCACCAATCTCAAGAATTCAAATCGAATAGATTCTAGTACAGCCAAGTCGTTGATGATTTATAATTCTGTATCACCTCGTTTTTACACACTACCTAAAATACATAAGCCCACCTTGTCAATGAGACCTATTGTATCTACTATTGATGCTCCCAATAGCAAACTGTGCAAATTTCTTTCCAACATTTTGACCAATGCTTATGATACAGATAATCCATACTATGTGAGAGATTCTTTTTCATTTAGTGATTTCATTAATGAATTCCAGTTACCCGAAAATTATGTTATGATAAGCCTTGACGTAATTTCACTATTTACTAATTTACCATTACAATTGGTCAAAACTTGTATAAATAGAAAGTGGAATCGCGTAGAAGATTATTGCCAACTAGATTAAGAAACCTTCATGAAAATTCTAGATTATATATTCGACTCAACCTATTTTATATTCAACGACGAAATATATAAACAAATTTTTGGTACACCTATGGGATCTACCATTTCACCTATTCTAGCTGATTATGTTTTAGACGAACTTCTCAATTATTGTGTTCCAAAATTATCTTTCCATATTCCATTCCTCAAACGATATGTTGATGATTTGATTCTAGCTATACCGTATGACAGTAAAGAAGAATTATTACATACTTTCAACTCTTATGATCCAAACATTCAATTTTCAACTGAAGAAGAGAAAGATAATAATATACCATTCCTTGACATGAGATTAATAAGATCCGAATCGAACGTCATAATTACTGAATGGTACAGAAAATCGATATCCAGCAACAGATTCATGAACTATCATTCCTACCATCCATACAAAATCAAAATGAATCTGATCAAATCTCTCAAAAGTAGAGTTGAGAAAATCACTCATCAAAGTTTGAGGAACCGTAGCTTATCCAAGTTACGAGACATCCTGATTCAAAATTCTTATCCAAGACATCTAGTTAACCAAATATTATTTTCTGAAAGAACAATATCAATTCCAATAATACCCATTGAAAATAATGAACAAGGTGGAAATAGCAAAAAAATTTACAAATCTTTACCTTACATACAAGAATTAACCCCAAAATTGATAAATATTTTCCAAAAATACGATATTAAAATAGCAAAGAAAAATATAGTAACAATTTCCAAATTACATAGTAGAATAAAGACTCCAATTTCGATTAAAAATAGATCAAATGTCATTTATAAGATTCCTTGTATGGATTGTCCTGAATCATACATTGGCCAAACATCAAGAACACTCAACAGTCGTATCATCTCTCATAAAAGTGACTGTAGAAGAAATGTAAATTCTTGTGCTTTATCAGAACATGTCAATAACAGAGATCACCGTATGAATTACGGACAAGCTGAAATTTTGGATAGTGAAATAAATCTTTCTAAGCGTGTATTTTTAGAAATGATACATATAAATAATAATGACCATTCCATGAACAAGAAAACAGATTTAAATAGTCTTAGCAAAATTTACACCTTTTTGATTAAGTATGAAAAGGATAAGAAAAAATCACCCTCTATTTCGACTTTTCCGCCGTAATCTAGAAGTGAAATTATATCATATGTCTAAATTCATTTAAATGTCACCTTCATATTTTCATGTACAATTTTTGTCTCTTTCATATTATTCAATCTCACGTTAGTAAGTAACCATTCCTGATATATTATCATATGTTAAAGTGTTATGTATTATAGACGTCCTGAGGAAGGCAATAAAGATTGCCGAAAGCTTGACGAATAACAAAGAGTTTTCTTTGTGATATAGCCCAACACAACTGACTGCAACCCCAAAAAATTAATTACATATTCATTAATCAGTCACGAATTACTTTCCTATATATATATATATATATATATATATATATATATATATATATATATATATCCCGTACGGACGCCACTAGTGGAAATTTTAAAAAATCTTTCACATCAAAAAATGCCTATTGGTGGTTGGTAGGTGCATGTTCTTAAAATTCCTACACAGCTCGAAAGTTAAGAGGTTTAGGATACATGTTCATATGAACTTACCTTCTCAAAATGAGAATCATATCCTATATTTTTAGCCAACCTCAACATGATATTACCCACAGAACGGAAAAAATTTGTCAGTTTCTTCCTCAGAAACCTCCAACCACTTTCATAATTACAACTTCACGCCAGTTTTCAGATTGTGTCTTTTATCAGACACAACATCTAATACTTTTTGACGTCCCGTCGGTTTCTCAAGTCTCAAAAGTCGAAAATGTCGCTTGTATATTAGTAAATAATTCAATCACTGTCTATTTGCAGCAACGCTCGGGAACATAGCACACATTAATAAAATTGTAATGGTATATCTTACGCATTCATTGAATGAAATAAGCTTTAACCACCATGAAGACCAATGACATTTGCAAAGAACAGCAATAATGACATTGCTTCATGTAGTTCGTCTGTCAAGGCCTACTTGTAACATCAAATCATTCGAAAATGTAATTTTTCCTCTCTTGCTCATCATGAAATGATTTTTTAAATTCTTAAATATGAATGGAGTAGTATTCAAATCTATGAAAGAGTGACATTTCTCTATCAAGAAGATTTTTAATCACTGCCTCGGTATTTTCTCTCGGCATGTAATATACCAATATTCCCGCAAATTTCAGCTAATCGTTGATTCTGAACTTGACACACTCCCCTGAAATAGGAATTGGCGTTCTGTGGATCGACCCAGAAGGTATCCACATCACGTCGGCCCGAAGTGTAAAGTCACGTAGAGCACTCTGAACTAAGATTGATTGCACGCTTTTGGAAGTCGTGTCTAGTTGATTCCTACATGTTATATGTGTTCCCCATCGAATCGGTTTCATTTGGTCTATGAAACGAGCATCCAGAGCTGGAAAGGTGTATACATTCACTACGTTCAAGATAATGACTGGTTCAGTGCAGATTTTGTACCTATGGTCCAAAAGACTCACTAGAAAAACATCTGTTGTAGGTGCGAAGCTCATCTGACCTACTATAGAAACTTCAATGAATAATATAGAATAAAATACACAAACTGTTAAGAAAATATGAACTGAAATATAATTAATTTTGGGGAAGAACTACTCCCCTGGCTATATGGCGCGACCTGTACAGGAAAGGTGACTTCAGTATGACTACTGAGAAAAGTAGTTATACTAATAACCTCGGCCGCGAAAGCCTTAACCATTTTGTCAAACGTGACTTCAATGTAATTCAGTGTTCATCACGCCATATAGGCAATGAATCAAACGTCTATGGATGATACATTTGCCTATCAACAGAATGTTTGTGAAAAAAATTTTTTTTTCTTTTCCTAGAAGTTTCGTAATTCTTTTTTTCATTCAGAGAAAAAAAAAGAAATATACTTCTTCAAAGTTTATTCTCTCCGTAAAAATAAATGAAATGTTTCGAAATAGTGAAAAAGTACAGGAAAGGAAAATGATCGCAAATAGTTCTTACGTATAGTACAATACCATACCGAAAGATATAGCTTATAATACTTATGGAAAACACTATACAGGGTGTTCCAAAATTCAGTATCAAGATATCAGGGGCGCATTTTTCGAGTCAAAATAAGATTTTTGTTTTCCATGAACATGTGTCCGCAAACGCTTCCTTTCCGAACTACAGAGCGTTAAAGTTTTCAGGTTTTTTTAGTTTTTTTTTTATAGCTCTTTCAGTTTTTGATATATCAAAATCAAATTTGACATATGGGTTACGTTTTAGGGTTTACATAATCCAGTATGCCAAGTGATTGTACAGGAAGATATGTTTTCAGGGGGTCAAGCCCATTTGGCTTGTCACGGTCTGCCAGCATCGTGCCTTGGAGTCTGAAATCTGCCGTATTCCCGAAGGTTCTGATGGGAATTTATAAAAGTTCTATAGTTGGGAAGCTGACGATAAGGAAATCTTAGCGCGTACAACTTCTGAGCTTCAAGTCCGTTACTATTAGCCAGACCATAAACAAAATGGATGTCAGCCAGATGTTCAAATGAATATAGTTCATTCTTCACTTTAGAGTTAAACAAATACACGAGGAGACATCCAACAACCATCATATAATGTCAAATGCTTCAAAACAAACCTAAACATCAAATTGAAAATAGCAGTCAAAGCCCAATATTCACTTTTTCATTGTTTCGTTGACGGATTTAAAAAATCTAGCGAATTACAAAAAAGTGAATTTTTATCTCAATAACGTTCGCAGATGCGTAAAAATTACAGGAGACAAAAAAATTTATAAACAAAACAATGAATTCATTTTATATTTCAGAATCCACCAGCGGCGCAGTACAAAAATGTTTATGGGGCGAAAATGGGCTTGACCCCTGAAAACATATCTTCCTGTAGCATGTTACAATCACTCGGCATACTACTGGACGATGTATACCCTAGAACGTAACCTATATTTTGAATTCGAACTTAATGTCTTAAAAACTGAAAGAGCTACAAAGAAAGAACTAAAAAAATCTTGAAACTTTAACGCTCTGTAGTTCAATAACTAAGCGTGTGCGCACACATTATGTTTATGGAGAACAAAAGTCTAACTTTGACTTGAAAAATGCGCCTCTGAAATCTTGATACTGAATTTTGGAACACCCTGTATATCTCTATGACGCTGGTGGTGATAAATTCAATATTGACACAATTTCTCATCTACTGTGTCTTTGTTGCTTATTTTTGTCCGAAGACAAGGTTCTCCTCTCAAATGATCCCAAAAACGATAGAAAACCAAGAATCAGTATCATGCATAATATAGAAGAAGGATTTTTGCATTTGGTGCAGAGATATATTTATTAAAATTATAGCAGATCACTTTCGACTAGAAAAGTCATCATCAGTGCTCACCAGAAAGTAAGTAATATTTGAAAAATTTGAAATAATAGGTAAATAGAGAATTCTCAAAACTTTAAAAAGATTTAAGTTTATGACAAGTGAGGTGACCCAATACCCCATAAACTTAACTATTCTTCATATTCAATATGTCCTATTTATCTATCATTTCAAATTTTCAAAAATACTTACTTTCAGGTAAACACTAATGATGACTCTTCTAATCAAAAGCGCTCTGCTATGATTTCAATAAATATATTTCTGCACGAAATACAAAAGTCCTTCTTCCAAGTATATCGGCACGTGCACACGGCTTGACAATTTTCACTCATGCATACACCCCATTTTCGCCAATAACAGCGTTGTCATTTTCATATTCGACTAACCACATAATCTGTTTGGAAGTAGTGACTCTGCGCCTAACAGCTCTATCAAATATCTTCAAGGAATCAAGTTGTCTGTGAATAATCACCGAGCTTGGTATTACGAAACATATTATATTACACCCGCTTTGCTGTTCTAATTACAATGGAAAATTGGAAACGGGATAGGTATTAATGCTTCCCTGAGACGATTTGTATTCATAAAAGTGATGAAGCCATTTTCCTGTTAATCCACGAGTAGAACATGGAATAATTGCTGAAAAAAAAATCTATTCTCAATAACAAAAATTCATCTGAGTTAATCATACTAGGATGAGCAAGAATCACGTAGGACGAATGGTTACCTATCCTTGTCATGGACATTTTTCATTCATAAAAGTTTTTTTACTATCGTTTCCTACTGAAAGAAGTTTCGAATAATAATCGACAAATAAAACCTACTTGACATTTGAGTGACAAATTCCTTGATTGAATATTCTGGAATCTGGAATTTGACCCAAAAAACAGATATAAGAACTTGAAGCTTTTTCCTTTCCAAGGAAAAGGAAACCCAAAAAATGGATTCCAGAGTATATTGTGATATGTATGATAATTCCTCATTTGTACAAAATCTGAGTATTATCAATTTCATCATGCAAATGTTGTCTGTTCTACATATTTGGTGAACAATTCTATAGCCAGTTGCCCGAGGCTAGGGTGATTTGTGAAATCATGAGGTTCTTTTCGCCATAGCAACATATCACAACGCAGCTTGCAACTTACATACTGCTCTTGAATATAGCTGAATCCTGGCTAATAGAACGCGTTTCATCGAGAAGAAAATGTTTTCAATCAATACAGCAACTCTTGGGAACTTTCGAAAATCTACTTACGTATTTCATGCTGCTGAATAGGTAGTCAAAACATGGCGCTATCCCTTCGATCTAAATCTATGACCCTTCGAAGTTTGGAAGAAGAGAATAATCAGCCTTCTTTTTGCACCAGGAAGCGACTAGAAACACTCGGTTTTATTCGTCATGTACATAGCATTCCATCTTCTTCATACGATTTCACCATCATTCAATTTGAAACTCGGGAAATAATTCACGACACGTTTTCAAAGTTATATCGCGATGCTCATTCTGGTTGTTTTCAAATAATCTCGATCTCGTATCGGGAACTATTTTTCGAGTTCCATAAAAAAAAACACGGTACAAATATGGAAGAAGAAGATAGATCGGTTCCGGTGCAAAAAGGAAAGGTGACTATGCCTTTCCTCAGAACTTCGAAGAAGACTCAGAATGCCCATTCCTTGGAATGGAGTGCCTTTTCCACTCCGAGCATTACCGCGTGGGGGGCAGTTTCTGTAGACATTCCGTGTTGATTCTCCTTGAAGGGATACCTACTCAGTACTACTTCTACCAGATACCATTCCAAAATCTTTTCCAGGGCCTTCAATAAAAAAGTTGACGGGCTAATGGGTTGGAGGCCTTTACCTGAGAACATTTCCTCCTTCCCGAATATCACGCCTGTCGACAGTCATATGCCTGAAATACTATTTCATCAACAAACTATAAGAAATATTTCAATGGACCTGAGGACGAATAAGGCTTGCGGATCTGATGGAATCCCAGCAATTGTTCTGAAAGTATGTGCCTCCGAATTGACACCAGTACTTTGCGAATTAATCAACCTTCCGTATAACCTGGTGAGTTTCTCTGAGACCTGGAGGACAGCAACAGTTCAGCCAGTTCCTAAAAAAGGAAAGAAAACTTTACCTTGTGATTATAGACCAATTGCATTGCTTTCTATCATTTCCGCAGTCATGGAAAAAGCAATCAATATGAAGCTCATCAAATATCTAGAGAAATCAGCAATAATTAATGATCGACAATACGGATTTCGCCATCGAAGATCAAGCAGTGACTTATTGGCTTATGTTTCTTATATTTGGCAGCAATCAATCGAGAAATTTGGAGAAACGATAGCTGTTGCACTCGATATTTCGAAAGCGTTTGATCGAGTTTGGCATCGGGGTCTCCTTTCTAAACTGCCGTCTTATGGTTTGCCTCCTCAGTTGTGTGCTTTGTTGAAGAGTTTCTTGTCTGCTAGGTCTCTGTATGTGGTTGTTGATGGAGTATCATCTGATATTCTACCGATAAATGCAGGTGTTCCACAGGGTTCAGTTCTAGCGCCTACTTTGTTTCTGCTTCATATCAATGATTTGCTCGAGAAAACGTCTTGTTCAATACATAGTTTCGCGAACGACAGTACTCTTCATAACAGTTTTTCTTCCAGAGTCCCCATACCAGCTCGAGAAACAAACATTTAAAGAAACATTCACGTCAATAAAATCAACGACGACATGGTAAAATAATAGAATGGGCTGAGATGAACTTGGTGGAATTTAATGCTACGAAACCCAGGCATGTCTCTTCTCAAGAAAAGCTGATCTATCATCATCAAATATTCAGATGTCAGTAGTAACTATTCCTACAAAATCAAATATCTCGATGTTAGGAATTACGATCAGTGATAATCTCTCATGGGAAAACCATGTGAGATCGATCGCCAAAAGTGCCTCTAAAAAACTTGGATTTCTATTTCGTGCGAAGAAATACTTCACTTCTCGTCTGCTTCTACTGATCTACAAGGCTCAGATACGACCTGACATGGAAAACAGTTCTCATCTGTGGAGTTCGGCACCAAAACATTCATTGAGGCTTCTCGATTCCATTCAAAGAAAGGCAATTCGTCTTGTTGGTGATTCTTCAGTCACAGACTCGCTCACTTCATTGGAACATCGTAGAAGGGTCAGAGACTTGTCTCTTTTCTGTAGATACTTTCACGATCGATGCTCTTCCGAATTGTTATCATTCGTTCCCCGCTTGGCAATATCTACACGGATGACTCGACGAGTACAGAATTCCCACCCCTTTGTTTTGAATTTGGAAACCTGTCGAACCTCCCTTGCTCAGGGATCTTTTTTCAATAGAACAGCTATGGTTTGGAACTCCTTGCCAAGAGAGGTTTTTCCTGAGGTTTACAAACTTCAGAAATCCAAAGTAAATGTTAATTCGTATCTCCAGTCCCTTGATTCATGCGATGTTTTTTGAACATCACAGGGCTTCCCTCTCGTGTGAATCTGCATATAGTGGAAAAAATTAAGACCATTCTGGATGTTCCCCAGGTCTTTGGTATATAGAGCCAAGCTGGCTCCGGAGAAGTTCTTTATCCAGCCTTTCAGAGCCTTCTGTAGCAATGCTGGAATACGCCGTCAAGACCTGCCACCTGAAATGGTCTAAACTGATTCACTACCACCAAATGACCTCCTCCGCGACTACATATTGGTGAAAAATCCGTTCATCCTGTGGATGGGCATTTTTCTTCGATCTCGGTTATCACTGCCTGTCCGGATAAGAGAAACTTGAGCGATCCAGTTGTGCCCTTCGTCTCACTGCTCATGGTACTCTGGGAGGGAGTCAATTTTCCCACAATATGTTCGCCCACTGTCCTTTTACTCCGCCGTTAGTCTCGTTTGAAGTTTGTTCTCGCTTCCTGAAAGCTAGTCCAATCGTCATCTCGCTCCGATCCGACCGCCTCGTCGTTTTTTCAGATGGTGAAGCTGCTCTACCACTTCACTTTTCGTGGCGGATGTACTCTTGAGGGACACGCTTTCTCGAAAGCTTATATAATCTTCTTCGTTGCTTTTTCAACTTCCTCGTCCAGATGTACAGGGGGCATTAGGGCCTGTAGAACACCTATGAAGTCTGAGATTTTATACATAGTCCTTGGGTTCTGCCTAACTGTGACTACTTTCCTACCTGCTGTGATCTCAGAATGTATCATGCGATGGTCGGACATTAACTTAAATGTTTTATACTTGAATTTATAGATGTGTTCTGACTTGTGTATACTTATTAGTTATAGATGAATTTTTTATATTTTTATACCTTGTACTTGTACCATTTTATATTCTTATATTTTTTATTATATTTTATATTATTATACTGCCTTGATTTACTTTTATTCAGCCCTATACAAGCTTGCTTAAGGGGTTCTTCACATTTATTTCTACTTCACATGAAACAAATTGTATACATCAATTACTGTAAAAAATTAAGATTTGTTTGTAGAAATAAACTTTACTTTACTTACTCACTCTCCAGTTCCTTTTTTTGTCCACTATTTCCCTCGACACCACCGTAATATCAATGACCTCCTTTCGGATTATATTGTTAAAGATGGGCTCTGTTCTTCTGTTCAATATATCTAGGTCTGTCGTTGTCAGGAACTCCAGAAGGGATTCACATCGGGTGTTCTTCCCGGTGGTTCCCCAGATTGTATGGTGTACATAAGCATAGCAGCCTAACCTTACCCCTGGGTTGAGACCTCTGCATCATATAGAAGGTACACACTAGCTACGATAACCTCAATTCTACTTTCACCTGATCTATCCTGGGGACACTCATGCAGGAAGTCTTATGAAAATTATAAAATTTCAATCGTCGTTGATAAAAAATATTGTGCAATGTACATAAGAATCTGTCGTTGTTTAGCTGTGATGGATCGAGGCATAATTGCTTTACCAGATTTAAGAACAATTTACTTCAAAGCACTCGACCAAGATAGTTAGTATTTTCATTCATAGATTATTCTATGATACTTGACTTGTAGGTTACTGGGTTCCATTTACTGACGCTCTCGGTAATTTGTTTAGGATATCATTATAATGATTTTGATAACTTATTGTTGATTAACGTATATTATTATTGTTATTACCTACCTTCAGCTCAAGGAGAATCACGGCGACGTCTCTGGTCCCCAGGTGTGACATTGCCGACGCATTAAGGTCCTTTCACACCACGATGGAGCTCCTCAGGTTTCCTTCCTCTTCAGCTCCGCGCAGTGTCTAGCAGCTTGGCTATTGGCTTGGTGAGAGCGATTCATATTTTTCAAAAAATCAACAAATCTGTTTTTTTGTGAGTATATAGCTATCCCTCCCCAAAGAGAGGAAAACCGGGGTTGACGCATATGTTTGTTTTATATATATATGTATATATTTACTTTGAATTTCTGAAGTTTGTATGCCTCAGGAAAAACCTCTTCTGGAAAGGAGTTTCAAAGCTCACCTCTTCTATTGAAAAAAGATCCCTGAGCAAGAGAGGTTCGATAGGTTTCCAAATTAACAACAAAGGGGTGGGAATTCTGTACTCGTCGAGTCATTCGTGTAGATTTTGCCAAGGGTGGAACGATTGATAACAACTCGGAAGAGCCTCGACCGTGAAAGTATCTATAAAAGAGACACAAGTCTCCGACCCTTCTTCTATGTTCCAATGAAGTGAGCGAGTCTGTGAGCGAAGAATCACCAACAAGACGAATTGCCTTTCTCTGAATAGAATCGAGAAGCCCTAATGAATGTTTTGGTGCCGAATTCCACACATGAGAACTTGAGAACTGTATTCCATGATAGGTCGTATCTGAGCCTTGTAGATCATTAGAAGCTGACGAGAAGTGAAGTATTTCTTCGCACGAAATAGAAATCCAAGTTTCTGGGAAGCACTTTTAGCGATCGATCTCACATGGTTTTCCCATGAGAAATTATCACTGATCGTAATTTCTAGCATCGAGAAACTTGATTTTGTAGGCATAGTTACTCCCAACATCTGAATATTTGATGATGATGGATCGGATTTTCTTGAGAAGAGACATACCTGGGTTTTCGTAGCATTAAATTCCACCATGTTACCCAATTCCTTCATCAATTTTCAACCGAATTATAAGCATGTTTCACAACAAGACTGTTTTGTTATCCTCGAATTCTTATCAGGATATCAAGATTCATTTTTTAGAGTCTTGCAATGAAAAATGTAAGAATACTTCAGCTGAAATGTGATGAGGAAGGTGGTATAGAATGTGTATATTATGCTGATAGAAGGAAGGGGGAATTTCGAGCGGATTTGACTGAAAAACAAACATATGCGTCAACCCAGGTTTTCTTGTCTTTGGGGGCCATATCTCCCAGACTACTTGAGAGCCCCAACAATTTAATTCGGATTTTTTGTTCAGAAGGCCGAAATACGTAAGTTTCAACAAAATATTTTTTTCAAGGCGGAGCCCGATAACTATTCATTTACCTTTTTTTCAATGAAAATGCGAAATGGAGAATATGAAACTTGTTACGGCAATAGCAAATATATTGACGTTAAAAAGAGGGTGTTAGAGTTCTCTTTATTGTGTATGTCCTTGAATGTTAAAAAATAAAAATACCCTTGATAAAATCATGATCCACTATTTCTACACATGCGCAGATGGCGCGCATTTCATCATTGTTGAACTGACCGCAGAGACAGACGTGGTTTTTCGTTCGTTGTTCATTTTTGGTGAATACCCGCTTATTATCTACATTTTGCAAGTTGAAGGCCTTCCAGAAGCTGACGAAGACACTCCGAACGGTCCCATCAGGTAGGTGGAAGTCTTTCCCGATTTTCAACTTAATTGATTTTTTTCTTGTGTTTAAAAAAACAATCAAATTACAATTTCTGAACCAGCACTTTGCTGTCCATTACCGCTACATTTTTGGTCCATCGAGACAAGATTATTGGTTTTTTCTTATTATATTTCACTTAAAAAGTTGCTTCGATCATTTTATTTCAATATATTTCAAGGTCATCATCGTTATTCCCATTGAATCGAGAGCGTTCATATTGCTGTCATTTCATTGGTGAGTCGACGAGTCGACTTCCTCAGATTCAACAACAAATTATTGACGTGGTCCGGGCTCACTTTGTTGTTTGATATTTCATATCATTTCGAATATTTTTCAAAACATAGAAATGAGTAATAAAATTAAAAAATTAAAAGCCCTTAGAAACACGGAAATCAACCGAATGTCAGAGTTAAAACGAGTCGCTGATGTAGCTCTCACTGATTACAACGTTCATTCAGAGTTCCGCCAACGTTATAAAATTTTGGAAGAAATTGTTGTTAATTTCGGAAAACACCAGTTGAACATTATTAGTAGTTTGAGCTCCAGTGATGATGTAACCAGTGAGATGTTAGCAGACGAAGAAACAGTTCGTACAGAGTTTGAAAAGGAACTTTTTACTGTGCAGGCTATTTATTCTGATTTATTCGAAGATTCAAGCAAACAATCTATTTCGATTAATAACAATACTCCTAATATTCCAACCGCACCCAGAGCAAAGCTCCCTGAGATGAAGTTGCCCACTTTCAATGGAGATGTCATAAGTTTCACGTCATTTATTGATCTGTATAATGTACTTGTGCACAATAATGCATCCCTTTCAAACATTGAAAAATTTTCCCATTTGCACTCAGTGTTAGAGGGAGAACCGAAAAGTGTAATTGCCGGTATACCGCTGAGGGAAAATACCTATATGATTGCTTATAATGCATTAGTAAAAAGGTACTCCAATCCGCGGATTGAAGCTAATGCTCATTGGCAAGAAATTGAATCTAGCCCTCACATGTCAGTCGAGAATCCAACTCAACTAAGGAAGTCGATTGATATTTTCGAGGAAAATGTTGCAGCACTTGAGGCTTTAAACTATCCAACGAAGCACTGGAATTTCATTCTTTGCAACATGCTCAAAAAAAGGTTAGATCCTCTTAATGAATCTCGCTATGAATTAGAGCTTGATGTTAAATCAATTACGAATTCTGTTTTCTCTCATATGATAGATTTTTTGACTAATCATTGTAAGGCTTATGAAGCGTCATCATTAGCTAATATCCGCTCTAAACATAAAAATTTTCGCACGAATCGCGATCAACGACCTTCTAGTTCCAGAAATACATCTTCGTTTATAGCAAATACCCAAGTTTCTGGAAACAGATATTGTCCTCTATGTAAAGCTGAACACGCTCTTTATAAATGTTCCTTGGTTTTAGATAAATCGCCTAAAGAACGGTATAATATTGTGAAGCAGAACAAATGGTGTACAAATTGTTTGAGTCATACACATTCTAAGAAAAAATGTTCTTCATCTAACACTTGTCGCTATTGCCAATCGGCATTTCATCATTCCACGCTACATTTTGATAAACCGCAATCAAATATTGAATCAAATAAATCAAATGAATCTGCAAGTGGTAATATTGCAAGTTCTTCGAGCATTTCAAATCCTGACTTCGACCCTGCAGTTCTTAGCGCGAACCTCGGTCAACACAGTGTTTTACTTGCTACTGTGCAATTGAGAATTTTGGATTTCCAAGGAAATTTACACGTTGTACGAGCGTTGGTCGATAGCGGCTCGCAGGCAAATTTTATTTCGAAGCGATGCGTAAATCGTTTGGGATCGAAAGTTTTCAAGTCGTCCATTTCTGTGTACGGTCTCAGAAACATGACAACTCAAGCATCTCTAGGCGCTGTCAACTGTACTATTCAACCTTTATCATCGATTCAACCGTCTTTAACACTAGAGTTCATAGTTTTGGAAAATATTTGCTCAAATATGCCAACATTTTCGATAGATCCTTCTTCATGGAGTTATATTAAAAATATAAATTTAGCCGATCCGCATTTTTTCAATCCCGCACAAGTCGATTTGCTTTTAGGTGCAGATGTTTTTCAAAGAATTCTTTTGGACGGACGAATTAGAGATAACGAAAATTTACCTACCGCTCTCAATTCCTCATTTGGTTGGATTTTATTTGGCAAAGCACAAATCGATTTGATTTTAGGTGCAGATGTTTTTCAAAGAATTCTTTTGGACGGACGAATTAGAGATAACGAAAATTTACCTACCGCTCTCAATACCTCATTTGGTTGGATTTTATTTGGCAAAGTGGGTGAAGTTCAACAAAAAAATGTAAATTCGTTTTTGAATATTGTCGAAATGGCTCGATTAGAAAACGCAATAAAGAAGTTTTGGAAATTAGAGGAGATTCCTATTAAGCCAATACTTTCTGGAGAGGACAAGATGTGTGAAGACATTTTCCTGAAAACTACTATCCGCACAGATACTGGTAGATATATGGTATCTCTACCCTTCAAAGAAACATCTAATTTAAAATTCGAAAATTCTCGGGAAATTTTCTTAGACGGTTTTTTAGTTTAGAAAAACGTTTACATCGCGAAATGGATTGTGTGTCGAATATAGTAAAATTTTTTCAGAGTATATCGAATCAGGTTATATGGAAAAAATTCCAGATTCCGAATTAAATCTTTTCCCTCCTATTATATTCCACATACTTGTGTATTCAAGCCAGACAGTTCTACATCAAAGGTCAGAGTTGTTTTTGATGCGAGCACCAAATGTTCAAATAATTTTTCTCTGAACGATGTATTATTGAAAGGGCATAAATTACAAAAAATTTACACGCCATTGCATTTACATCGGACATCAGTCGCATGTACCTTAGAATTTTGATTAATCCCACTAATAGAGATTTTCAGAGATTATTTTGGAGATTTACTCCCCAAGAACCATTAGTAGAATATCGATTATGTACTGTTACTTTCGGAGTGGTAAGCAGTCCTTGGCTTGCTCTTCGCACTTTGGCACAATTAGCCATTGACGAAAGTTTGAGATTTCTTTTAGCGTCCCGAATCTTATTATCCCATAGCATTTATGTTGATGACGTTATTGGCGGTTGTAACTCATTAGATGAAGCACTAGAAATTCAGAGACAATTGATTGAATTGTGCAAAAAAGGTGGTTTTCATTTAAAAAAATGGTCAAGTAATAATTTAGTTTTTTTACAAAACTTACCTGAAGGTTATTCATATAACGAGAGTTATTTATTAGATAAAGAAACGGAATCAACGATAAAGGTTTTAGGGTTGAAATAGACCCCTTCGTTGGATACTTTCTCTTACACTATTAATGCTATGGAGGCAAAGATAAATAAACGTAATATTCTTTCAGAAATTGGAAGAATTTTTGATCCTCTCGGATTTTTATCGCCGGTAACTTTGTGTGCTAAGTTGATCATGAAGCAATTATGGATCCAAGGTATAGATTGGGATGATCGACCTCCACAATCTATTGTTGATAATTGGGTACAGTTCAAAACTCAGTTACCGAATTTATCGCTGATCGCTATACCTCGTTTCATTCACCTCGTTGATTTTATGAGATGTGAATTACATGCATTTTGTGACGGTTCACAGAATGCATATGCCTCTTGTTTATATGTGAGAGTTATTAAGAATGATAACATTTTTGTGTCACTTCTGAGTGCAAAATCGAAAGTCACTCCAACCAAACCATTGTCATTACCTAAAATTGAATTATCCGCTGCTTATTTATTATCGAAATTAGTTGCTTTCGTTTTGGAAACTTATTCAACTAAAATCAAATTTGACCAAGTATACGCTTGGACCGATTCATCAATCGTTTTACATTGGATGAAGTCTGATCCCAATAAATATAAAACTTTTGTAGAAAACCGCATTTCTATGATTCAAGAAAATATTTCTCCCGACTGTTGGCGTCATGTGACCTCCGAGGACTGATCCACCATGGTTATGTAAGCCAGAATATGAGTGGCCTTTACAAAAATTCAAAGTATGTATAGATGATCAGGAAGAACGTAAATCAACTCTGATAGCTTTTACTGATGCAAATTTTTTGGAAGATATTTTAAATAGATTTTCTTCATTAGATAAAATCAAACGAATTTTAGCATATGCTAAACGGTTTATTTTCAATTTTATAAACCCGCTAAAGAAAGTAGTTGGACATAGTTTTAGTGAAGTCGAATTGCAGGAAGCCCTTGTTGTTCTAGTAAATTTCACCCAATCATCAGTATTTGCAAATGAAATTTCACAACTGAAAAATAATAAACCACTGCCTAAATATATGAGAAAACTCAGCGCGTTCATTGATGAACACGGATCTTTAAGGGTTGGTGGCAGATTGAATAATTCTCTTCTGAATTATGATAGGAAACACCCATTACTTTTACCAAGTTCGAGCAGACTAACTGATTTAGTTATTGAACATACGCATAAAATGAATTTACATCCTGGGTTACAAACCTTACATTTTCTCCTATTACAAAATTTTTGGATTTTGTCACCGCGCCGCACAATTTCGAAGGTTTTGAGCAAATGCTTTCGATGTTAGCGTCTCAAACCTAGATGTTTACAACCCCCTATGGGGGATCTTCCCGCAACTCGAGTGTCACAAGTGAAACCGTTTTCGGTTATTGCTGTCGATTTTTGTGGCCCGTTCAATATCACATTAGTGCTCTGCTACAAAAGCCGTACATTTAGAAATGGTATCGGATATGACAACGGATGCTTTTTTGGCGGGCTTACGCCGATTCATAGCGAGACTTGGACGTTGTTCTCATATATTCAGCGATTGCGGACGGAATTTCGTTGGAGCAAATAAATATAGTTTGGAAATAATGAAAAATGTAACTGAAAGTGAGAAAATTATCTGGTCTTTTCATCCTCCAACTGGTAGTCATTTTTCGGGCTTAGTTGAAGCAGGAGTTAAGTCTTTCAAAACTCATCTTGCGAGAGTAATTGGTTCTCAAATCCTTACCTTTGAAGAGTTACATACATTAGTAATTCAAATTGAATCGTTATTGAACTCTCGACCACTTTATTCGCTAAGTACTGACCCCAACAATCTATCGGTTTTAACTCCGGGGCATTTCTTAACGCAAGAACCCCTAACTTGTCTTCCAGATCATGATTTGAAACATTTGAAACTAAAATGTCTATCTCGATGGCAATTGTTGCAGAGAATGCATGCCAGTTTCTGGGCAAGATGGCACCAGGAATATGTATGTACTCTACAACAAAAAAATAAATGGACTCCGCCTGATTCCCCATTGAGGGTGGGTGATTTAGTTTTAGTAAAGCAAGATGATATGCCGCCCTTACAGTGGCGTACCGCTAGAGTTTCGAATCTGTATCCTGGTTTGGAAGGAATATCTCGAGTAGCAACAGTCAAAACCAGTAGTGGTATTTATAGGAGACCCGTTAACAAGTTGTGTCCCCTTCCCACTGCTTAGTTTGTTGAATATAATTCAACAAAAGTGGGGAGAATGTTAGAGTTCTCTTTATTGTGTATGTCCTTAAATGTTAAAAAATAAAAATACCCTTGATAAAATCATGATCGAAGCAAGTTTCTTTTATTTTTTCAATTTTTCTTTTATTCAAATATTTCGCGCTCATGAAACGACTTCCACTATTTCTACAAATGCGCAGATGGCGCGCATTTCATCATTGTTGAACTGACCGCAGAGACAGACGTGGTTTTTCGTTCGTTGTTCATTTTTGGTGAATACCCGCTTATTATCTACATTTTGCAAGTTTGAAGGCCTTCCAGAAGCTGACGAAGACACTCCGAACGGTCTCATCAGGTAGGTGGAAGTCTTTCCCGATTTTCCACTCAATTGATTTTTTTTTTGTGTTTAAGAAAATTAAATCAAATCACAATTTCTGAACCAGCACTTTGCTGTCCATTACCGCTACAGAGGGAATCGAACTTATAAACAAATGATGTCATAAAGATAAGCGTCAAATCCGACCGCCAGCTGACATATCGCTTCTCTTAAAATCATAAACCTGTCGTGCATATCCGCCTCTGATTTTCAGTGTGGCAGTGAAAAAAATACAATATTTTTCGCTTCCCTCCCAGTTCTCGTATACCGAAATAACAACAACCCGAATTCTTATCGGCACCTTCTTCAATCTTTGCCGGAACATCTCATCCCGTGTATTTCGACGTCAGAGGATTGTAAACTCTGAGGCCATACGTGACAAAATAATAAGGGGACTTTATAGTTCTGCTGCATCGACAGAAGCTGTAAAAGAAAATACGAACACATAAAATGCAGGATGGAATACTGCACCAATCAGGTTTTGTATGTTGAGCAATACAACATTGAACTGGGAGGATATGGCGTACATCCGAACACTCTATATTGTCTTCCTCACTTTTTACTTTTTCAACTTTGATTAAACGTTTCTAGAATACGTTGATCAACTGCTGAGAATGGAGTGGATGGAATCATAGATATTACGAGCTGACGGAAGTGATAGTTATAGTGCATAATCCATATTTTTTCACTATAACTTCGAGGGCATGTAGAAAAATATTCATCGATGACAATCATCCATATGTCCTTATGGTAAGTCAGCAACAATATGCCGAAAAAAAATATAATAAATTGATTTATTTTATCGACAAACTACGTGCAAGAAAATAATCAGTCACGTGAGCATTGATTTTGGAACAACCATATTTTCACTTATTCTAGAATTTGTAATGGCATTTCATCATATTGAAGTCACTTATGATTTCTCAAATGCAAATATGAGGTATTTGTAATGCAATTTTAGTATGTCGAAAAACTATAATAGAATTATCCCGGAAAAAGGAAATCAAGAGCGTAGAAACAACTTCTGGTGAGAATGGCGAACCTCGACCCAAAAAACATTCTATTCACAATCATTGTAAAATTTGCTCATTCCTAATCTTCTCTCAGGTTAGAAAGTGGCCAATTGTTGACTGAGAAGAAGACGACGTGGGAATGAACTTTCTCGTCCTTTTTAAAAATTTTCCATCCTCTCCTTAAATTCAAAAAGTCATTTTACCCATCAGAATTTAAGCAATGTTCAGATCGACGCTAACGTATACATACCAACATTGTTATACGAAAAAGGCTAACCCTGACACGATATTAAAGCCACTACACTCTATTTCACACATGATCAGAAAATTCGTTCAGAACTTGCCCAAACGGTTCTCATTCGTTTTGGTCATTTGCTAAAGCTGTCGCCAAAAATTTTAATTTTAGTTCTTTTCCCTTTTAAGCAAAAAATGGATATTACTCGATATTTCAAAAGCGTTTGATAGAGTTTGGCATCGGGGTTTTCCGTTCTAAACTGCCGTCTTATGGTTTGCCTCCTCAGTTGTGTGCTTTGTTGAAGAGTTTCTTCTCTGATAGGTCTCTGTATGTGGTTGTTGATGGAGTATCATCGGAAATTCTCCCAATAAATGCAGGTGCTCCACAGATTCAGTTCTGTTGCCCACTTTGTTTCTGCTTCATATAAATGATTTGCTCGAGAAAACGTCTTGTTCAATACATAATTTTGCGGACAACAGTATTTCTCATACCAGTTTCTCTTCCATAGTCCCCATACCAGTTCGAGAAACAAAAATTCAAAGAAACATTCACGTCAATAAAATTAACGACAACTTGGTTGAAATAATAGAATGGGGTAACATGAACTTGTTGGAATTTAATGCTACGAAAACCCAGGCATGTCTCTTCTCAAGAAAGGCCGATCTATCATCATCTAGTATTCAGATGTCTGGAGTAACTATTACTACAAAATCAAGTATCTCGATTCTAGGAATTACGATCAGTGATAATCGCTCATGGGAGAACTATGGGAGATCGATCGCTAAAAGTGCTCCCCAGAAACTTGAATTTCTATTTCGTGCGAAGAAATATTTCACTTCTCGTCAGCTTCTAATAATCTACAAGGCTCAGATACGAACTGTCATGGAATACAGTTCTCATGTGTGGAGTTCGGCACCAAAACATTCACTGAGGCTTCTCGATTCTATTCAGAGAAAGGCAATTCGTCTTTTTGGTGATTCTTCGCTCACAGACTCGCTCACTTCATTGGAACATCGTAGAAGGGTCGGAGACTTGTCTCTTTTCTGTAGATACTTTCACGATCGATGCTCTTCCGAATTGTTATCAATCGTTCCCCCCTCGGCAATATTAACACGGATGACTCGACGAGTACAGAATTCCCACCCCTTTGTTGTGAATTTGGAAACCTGTCGAACCTCTCTTGCTCAGGGATCTCTTTTCAATAGAACATCTGAGCTTTAGAACTCCTTGCCCAAAGAGGTTTTTCCTGAGGCTTACAAACTTCAAAAATTCAAAGTGAATGTTAATTCGTATTTCATGTCACTTGATTCACGCGGTGCTCTTTGAACTCGTGTGAATCTACATAAAAAAATTCGGTACCGAGATTACAAAAAATATGTTGATACACACTTTTCCAATCAAAATCCTGATTCTTTTCAATAACCAAAGCCTCACTCAGTTTTCACAAATGAAATGTTACCTTCTCATATGCCATTTTTCATGGAACTAATATGCCCAGCAATCTCTTTGAAGTATACTCAAATAAAAAAACTCCTATTGTATGTGTTCACTGTTTTGAAATTTATTTCTAGAAGGTGTTTTTTCTTTCGTCATGGTATACGCTCCAAGTGTGCAACTGAAAAAGTATTTGAGTTTGGGCCGAGATGGATTGCATAAGCTGTACAGCATGTGTTGCACTGCCTCTCTTCAAGGCCAGGAAGATTTATATTTTCTTTGTTGCTACGGTAATTCAAAGTGACAAACGAAAAATGTCAGAGGTTGATTATTATTTCACATTCATTGGATAAAACTTACACCATTCAAAAATTATTGAAACATACTTTTCTTTTTATTAAAAAATATTGCAGAATTCCAATAAACTTCAATTTCCAGTCAACTACAACCATAGAAACATATATTTTGAATATTCAAATATCAGTTCACTACCCAAAACCTTAGCAGATTCACTTTCCCGAACTAGTGCGACAAAGTGAAAATGGTAGTTTGTACAAGAGTGGATATGGTTGCCACATCGCACGAGGATGAAGTTTGAGCCGTAGGCGAGTGCTCAAACGTTCGAGGGCGATGTGGCTAATATCCATTCGAGTTATACAGTTAATGTTTTTCTTCGACCAGGTAAATATTTTAAAATTCTCCCTCAAGTATCATATTGATAATGAATTTTAGATATAGAGTATTTTTTTCGATAAACATGAACAACTCAAATTAAATAAACTATATTAGATTCAATGTTGAACGAAAAAAAAAGTCGGTATTTGTGAAACTCGAACCAACAACAATAACGTGAAAAATCCTAAAGGGCGTACGCCAGGCCAGTGGTTCCCAAAGTTGTCTGGAGTACGACCCATCAAAAACAAGTTACAAAACTCAGGACCCACCTCTACGAAATTCAACCGTTACCAATAAAAAAGCCACAAGCTTGTAATATCTGCTTATGTCATGATTCTTTATGTTCATCACCGACTTCAACATAGAGTAATTCGACCAAAGCGTTGACGATTTCCATATTTTGGACTTTTCTTCAAAGTATGCAAGAAGCACTGTTTCATTGGCAGCTTCTTCGTTTTCCGGCGGTAGAAATTCATTTTCTGGATCACTTTCCATTGAGGAACGATAAACGAGAAAGAATAATTCGTGATTTATTGACGTTAGTTATCAACAAAGACAAATCAACAAATTATGTTTTTGATTACCATGGCAACTTGTTTCATGAATAGATTAGATGAAATTGGATTCAAAACTGATAATCTCGAGGCTATTGTTTCATCAATTATTTAATGTAGAATAGGTATGCGTTAATTTGGACTTTCAATGGTGATTTTATTTTGTTTGATGGGATGGACCACTCCGCCTTCGGCGTCGTGTCCCAAACTTCCATTCTCACGAAATAAAATTTCACTTTTAGCACTTATATCATAAATAACTATTCTTGTTTCCACCCAAGCTAAACCAGATCATCTCCTGCAGTCCAACAACAGTGTTGTAGCGTATTGTTTTCAAATGCAAAACAGTCGAACCGATTCCGGGAAACTGGAACAGAAAACAAAGCAAATAATTCAATTTGTTGTCCGTACGTCAATCAATACCCCAGCAGGATGCATACGAGTGTAGGAATGGATAACGCAGGCCATTTTGATTTACACATAACGCCCCGATGGAACGCTGAACGCCAGGAAATGAGTTTGCAGCATAATAGTCCAATAAAGCGAGACATCATTTTTATAGGGGAAATTCGATTCCTGTTATAGGTTCGCAGAAGTGAACGAGTCTGGTGGATATCCATTGGTCTGTTTTCTTTTCTTCTGGAAAATGTGCTCATTTCTGAACTAGTTCCAGTTTGGAAAGTGACCAATTGTTCACTCAAAAGAAGACATAGTCGACAAAGTTATTTGTAAACTGAGGCTGCAAAATGCTATCTTGCATTCCTAGAGAGAGATTATCGCCGAGGCCGCTCCGGCCGAGACAGGATATTTGAACTGGCAATTATACCTAATTGTCAGTTCGAACTGGCACTATTGCAAAACAAAATATTATATTACATTACAGCGAGTTCCAAATTAATTGATGTCGAATATACATAATATACATTTATATAAATTGTAACAAGAATAAATCAATAAAAATAAATAAATAATAAAAAAGAATAAAATATAAAAGAGTGTCAAATGGATAATTTCGTTTCACCCTGTTCATAGAATAGAACATACGCCTCGCCACTTTTTTGGGGAAATTGGTGACACGTGGGCATCGTTGTACTTGTGCCATCTTCCAGAATAAGGGTGTCGGCAGTAAGCTGTGTAGTGGCCACTATCTGCAGATCCGTTGTGATTTAAAAGTGCGAATCGCACAGAAAATGCTTTTCAATTACGTTATCAAGGGTTGTCCAATTCTATCTGTTATGGTGGAATATTTTTTGAGGTAGAAAATCTAAGCATCTAGCTAACTTTGATTATTGAGAAGTTGAATTTATATATTTAGGGGATAACTCGATAAAATTTTGGATTAAGAAAAATAATGAATAATCTCACAAATCAGTTTATTTCTTTTTCCGTAATTATATATATATATATATATATATATATATATATATATATATATATATATATATACATAAATATATTTCTTTAATATTTCGAAAAAAACCCTGTTCATTCAAATGGTTAACAACATCTACTTTTCGAAATCTATTTCAATTCATTTTGTTATCAATCTGAAATGTCAGATTTGGGGCGTGTTCCGGCTTTTCATATATCCCAGTATATATTGAAATGACGTAGCAACCGTTTTGTTTGTTTGTCAGAGAGACAGAACTTATGAAAAATACGATTTACGTTCACATTCATACTTTCATACTTTGTATCAACTTTATATATTATACCAATCAATTACAGTCCACTAAAATACCTTCATTCATTTACTCAAAGGAGGAGCAGTTAGTTTTTAAAATAACAAAAACCTCTCCCCATACATTTTGGTCCTTCGAGCCGGATATTTCAAGAAAATTGCATTCAAGTTGAGGCAGGCTGACTGCTGAGAAACGGAAAACGTAGAGCAACGTGGAAAGCAGCGACTGAAGTCGACATTTTGCAGAAAAGGCCAAGCAAACCCGTGAGCTCTATCCTTTTTACAAGATTCCCTATTCCTACTCATTATTCTTCCACATGTATCAGATAGACTTGAAACGTACATATTGCATAAAATATTTTCATTTCTTTTCATATCAAATACTTCTAATTCGTTTCATTCAATCCAAATGACTGAGCAAATAGCAACATTAATTGCTAAGCGTGGCACTTATAAAGCTCGGCTGACACGATTTTGCAGATTTGTTGATGCATTTACTACGGAATCTAACATTACAGAGTTGAGAAAACGACTAGAGAAAATAAAAAAAACGGTGTATCCACAGTTTGATAATATTCAAATTGAGATTGAACTATTGGATGACAGAGATGAACAAGTTAACGAGAGGTCCGTTTTTGAAAATACTTATTTCCAATATGTTTCACAAGCGGAAAAAATAATAGAAGGAAAATTAGAAAACGCAAGTTTGACAAATTCAGTCATTTCGAATGTCACTACAAATGTCACTGACAATAATTTATCTACATTGAGTGGTGTAAAGTTACCGACCATCAAATTGCCAACGTTTCAAGGTTCACTAGAAAACTGGCTTGAATTTTATGATATTTTTGATTCACTTATAATAAAAAATGCACAAATAAATAACATACAAAAGTTTCACTATCTGAAATCATGCGTTACTGGTGAAGCTTCTCGTGTTATCAGTTCTTTAGAAACGTCATTGGCTAATTTTGATATTGCGTGGAATCTTCTATATGATAGATATAATAACAAAAGGTTGCTTATTAACAATCATATAAAGGCTCTATTTCATCTACCATCAATTAATAAGGAATCTTCTGTTCAACTCAGAAATTTGATTGATAATTTAAATAAAAATTTGCGTTCACTCGAAGCTCTAGAGCAGTCCACTAAAGATTGGGATCCTTTGCTGATATACATGATAACAGATAAGCTCGATCCTGCAACAACACGCGAATGGGAAGAAGAAACACATAAATCCATAGATCCACCTAATGTAAAAGAATTTTTGAAATTTCTAAAAAACAAGGCTGATCTTTTAGAAACAATTCATTACAATAAGCCTGAATCCTTTATTCCTCACAAACATAATATGGTTCATAGAGGTGATCACAAAAAGAAAACATTTATTGCATCAAAATACGCATGTTCATTATGCAAAGGGTCACATAAATTATACAAATGCCCAGATTTTGAAAAATTATCAATACAATCAAGAATTGAGCATGTCCAAAAGGCAAATCTTTGCATAAACTGTCTTAATTTTGGACACTCGGTTAAAGATTGCAAATTTGGAGCATGTAAAAAATGTTTATTGAATCATAATAGTTTACTGCATTTGAATTCCAACGTTTCTACAGAAAGGCAGGAAACTGAGATTCATTCAAACAATTCAGAAAGCAGATCCACAACACTTGCTAGTTATATCAGTGTAACAAATCATACTTTATTATCCACTGCAATAGTACAAGTAAGTGACAATTGGGGCAAGACACATAAATGTAGGGTTCTTCTTGATTATGCGTCTGAATCCAGCTTTATAACAGAAGCTCTATGTAATACATTAGGTTTGGAAAAAACAAATTTTAACATTTCTTTCATAGGAATTGGTCAAGTTTCTTCCTCAATAAATCACAAATGTGAAGTTCGTATTCATGCAAATCATTCTGGCTATTCATCTAGTTTATCTTGTCTAATTATTCCAGAAATATGCAACCACATGCCAACTCAATATATTGGTACATCTTCGTTCAACATTCCTTCCAACATTAATCTTGCTGATCCACAGTTCTTCATTCCATCTTCCATTGACATGTTGACTTGAGCTGATTTGTTTTGGTCTCTTCTTTGCGTTGGACAAATAAGACTTGGTAGAGGTTGTCCAATCCTTCAAAATACAAAATTGGGATGGATTATTTCTGGTCCTTTCTCTACGTCTCTTTCAGGTCCTCAGACATCTCACTGTAATTTCACAAGGCATTCTAATGTACAAACTCAGCTTGAAAAGTTTTGGGAGATCCAAGAAATGCATTTTTCTTCAAAGCCGTTGTCCAAAGAAGAAACTGATTTTGAAAATCATTTTGTCTCCACCTTCAGGAGAAATGATGATGGCAAATTCATAGTTTCAATTCATTTTAAAAACAGTCTTGATACATTAGGCGATTCAGAATTCAGAAGGATATGCAAGAAAAAGGTTTTTCAATCTTGAGAGAAAACTCCAGGCAAATCCAGAGATGCATAAAAAATATGTTGAATTTATTGATGAATATATCAGATTGAATCATATGTCAAAGGTGCTAGATAGACCTTCACAAAAAGTAAATTTCTTTCCTCATCATGGCGTTCTCAAAGAGGACAGTTTGACTACGAAATTGCGAGTCGTTTTTGACGGCAGCTGCCTCACGAGTAGTGGCGTATCGCTCAATCAAATTCAAATGGCAGGTGCATCTTTACAAGATGATTTATTTTCTATTCTTCTGCGCTTCAGACAATTTTCATACGTAGTTTCGTCAGACGCCGAAAAAATGTACAGATGTGTTTGGGTTGCTCCTGAGCAAAGATCTTTGCAGCAAATCTTCTGGAGAGAAAATCCTTCACAGCCACTTCAGATTTTTCAATTAAATACAGTCACTTATGGAACAACAAGTGCTTCATTTTAGCAATACGATGTTTGCATCAATTGTCCATTGAATCATCCGACACATTTCCTTTAGCATCCAGAGCAATAGCTCATTCATTCTATGTTGATGATTTTCTGCATGGTGCAGATTCCAAAGAGGAACTTGCGACTATTTGCAAGGATGTTTCCAACATTCTTCAAAAGGCAGGTTTCCATCTTCGCAAATGGATATCGAATGATGCGCAGATCCTTAAAAATATAAATTGTTCCAATAATCACATTGAGCTTTTGAAACTTGGGATAACTGAACATTTTAAAACACTTGGTGTTTTTTGGTCATCGAATACAGATGAGTTGTGTTTCAAAATCACATCATTAGATCTTGGCAAGTCTAAAACCAAAAGGTCGATTCTTTCTAGTATTTCGCAAATTTATGACCCACTAGGTTTGTTGAGTGCATGCGTTATCACTGTGAAAATATTACTTCAAAGATTATGGTCTGCAAATTTGGGCTGGGATGAGACGGTTCCTGCAGAAATTCATTCAAAATGGTCTAAGTTTGTTCAAGAAATATTTCATTTAAATTATTTGAAGATTCAGCGTCATATTAGATTCAGATACAGTGTCCGCACTGAATTGCATTGCTTCTGTGATTCCTCAAAGGATGCTTATGCAACTTGTATGTATATCCGAAGCATTAATGAACAGGGTAAGGTTATGTCACATCTTCTTTGTGCCAAGTCGAAGGTAGCTCCCCTCAAGGTTCTTACCATTCCTAGGCTTGAATTAATGGGTGCACTAATATTAGCGAGATTAGCAGACAAGGTTTGTAATTTGTTACGTTATCCGTAAAATTTTAGAAAATTCCGAGTGTGTATACAACCAAGAATACATCATATTCAAACTTTCATTCATATCGAACCCGAGAGCTGCTGCCCTCGTCGATGAAATGCGAAAACTTTTGTTTTGTGGAGATAAGAAATTGTCCGCACAAAAAGATTCGTGGGTATTTGAGAAATGGCTTCGATATCTTGAACACTGAATTTTATAATAAAATATTTTTACGCTATAGGCGGCTTTTGTTAACTAGTGTTCCTTTCAACAGATATGTTTTATTGGATATTGGGTTCTATTGTATGAACAACTGTTGATTTCTGCTCTTTAGAGGATTTTAGATATCAGTCGTTTTTTTTGGAAAAGAAAGGCAACGTCTCACGGTTATTAGGGAATCGATAATCGGAGGTGAGTTCTTACTATTTCAAGTTCGAGTGGGTTTTCTGTATTTCATGTGTTTCATTTTACTACAATCACGAATATGATTTTCTAGGCGTTTACCCTCAGACAGTGGAAATATTCCTAACAAATAAGTTTACTGGCCAGAGAACATAATTCACGGAGCACGACCTCCAAACATATCTCCAAATATAATAAAGAATTTGGTATCCCGTTTCCGGATGTGCAGTATCCCGTATAATCCAGCAACAGGGCTAAGTACCGCATAGCGGAATTTTCTATTCAAAATTGAATCTCCGAACCTTCCACGAGCCAATATCCTAGTTCATTATTAAATATTTTACGTGGTTTAAGTCAATATTGTTGATATGTGTTACCTATAAGTATAGATTTTACAATTCTTTTTTATGTGATATGCGTAAAGGGGACTGGGTGAAGATCAGTGTACAGATTTTATCCACTCTTCTACTTTCCTCTCATGAGAGTTTTTAGGAAGTGCACCAACCCTTCAGTCAATTCATTCCATTATATGTAGTTTGTTCATTTCAATGTTTGCAGTTATATTTATTAATGTCGATATGCAATATAGTAGTATTTAAACTTGCAACAAGATTTCCTATTTCGTGACCTACCAACACAATTGTTAACCTTTGGTTACTCATATGCTAGAGTAAATTTTATAGGTTCAATTTCTCTAATATCGATTTCTTTTGAGGTAAGGTTAGGTATTTGAATCTGTTGGCGCTCAATTTAACACCCGGTATTTGAAGAACCGACCCCTCTCTCCCTGTTCAGGCTAGTCGGGAGAAAAACCCTTTACTTCAACCTGTTAACGTAACCATTTGATATATTTTGTTTGAGTGTCTAACGTTTTTAATTTCATTACGTAACAGGGTTAATTGGCACCCTTATCGTGGGGCTGAGTAAAGCTCAATTTTTGTAGTATTTTGATCAATTCGTAGTCATCATCAAAAATTATCAAAGTAATTGTGTCAAGCGGTAGGTAAATAGGAAACGAAAAAAAATTGTTTTTTACTTTAGGTACCTTTTGTTTTATAGGAATGCTTCAGGTCGTTTGATTAGCTTTGTATACAGCTAAAAATAGTTTGTAGTTTTTCGGAAGATACTGGCTCGTTGAATTGCTGTTCGATTTGTTATTGTTTTATGGGAAGGATTTCGATAGCCCGGGAAATAAAATTAAATTTTCAATCGAAGCGTGAACAAGTATTTTGATATTGTGTATTTCAACTCAATATTTAGGTATGGATTTTTCAAGGCTATTACGCGAGGAATTGATTTATGAACTCAATGTTAGAGGTTGTTTGAATACAGCAAGTGAAACGGTCCGATCAATGCGAAATAAATTGAAAGAATTATCGGCTGATGAGCAATTCGGATCAGTAGAATATCACACTTCTTTCAGTCCTAATCCAACAGATGAAATTGATGTTTGCAATGGAAAAATTATCGCTTTGACTGACTTTCTGAACTCTCACCCCAAAATAGAGCAAAAAAGTAGTGATGCTAGATATTTAGAAGCTAAGTTCAAACATTTATTTGCCCGGTTGGAAAGAGTAAAAGTGCCACCAACTGATAAGGAGCTAGCTAATGCAAAATCCAATGTGTTCAATCAATTATCAACTCTAGAGGAACAATTTGATACTGCATTGGTGACCGATGTGGGCACGAATGCAGCATCTAGCAGTAATCTCGTTCCTTCTGTTCAAGCTAATAATAGTTATACACCATCTCCCACTCCTGTTTATAAGTGGAATATTTCGTTTTCGGGTAAACCGAACACTCTGAGTGTTAATGCGTTTCTAGAAAGGGTTCAAGAGTACAGAAAGTCACGTCACGTGTGCGAACAAGATTTACTCGCGTCTTTAGAAGATTTACTAACCGATAAAGCCTTGATATGGTATAGGTCAGTGAGACCAAAAATAAGTACATGGGATATTTTTGTGCGAGAGTTGAGATCAGAATATTTAGGTCACGACTACCAAATAGAATTGTGGGATGAAATTCGTAAAAGAAAGCAAAAGCCTTTGGAAAGGGTAGGTGAATATTTCGCTTGTATGATTAACATGTTCAATAGATTACCTGAGCAGCCAAGTGAACAAGAAAAATTAAATACTTTGCGGCGTAATATCGACTCTTACTTCATCGATAGATTATCTTTAGTTACAACTAAAAATGTAGATGAACTTCTAGAAAAATGTAAAAAGATTGAAATCTCTCGTGAACTGGCCTCTAAGTCTAAAATACCGAATACAGTCTGCCTGCTCGAACCAGATTTAGCATATGAGCATCCTTCTAGTATGAACTCAGCTCCGGTTAATGAAGTATATCCCACTCAGACAGTTTCAGCTGGAATAAAATGTTGGAATTGTAATTCCACTGAACATCGTTTCTCTAATTGTACATTACCTAGGACTAGACAGTTTTGTTTTCGATGTGGTAGACCAAATGTCACTAAGTATTCGTGTTCTTGCAATTCAAAAAAAGGTTTCGGAGATCACCGCCGCTACAACAATCGACGGGGATCTCAAAATTAACGCTGCCTCGGAAACCAGTAGATAGTTCTTGGGGGTCTTGGAAAATTTTTGTACAGGGTGAATACAAAAAAGATAAAATATCGGCACTTTTCACTTCTAGGGAAAGGGATCCTAGGCCTTATTTGAACGTAACTATTTATGATATTCCTTTTCAAGGACTTCTAGACTCAGGAGCATCGCAAACTTGTATTGGACGTACCGGGTGGCATAAATTGGCAAAATTCAATTTATTACTGGAAAAAAGTATTGAAACTGTCACTCTAGCCAATGGTGATAAATGTACAGTTTTGGGTATAATCAATATTCCAATTCAATTAGAACAAAAAATTAGTTTGGTCAAGTGTTTGGTAGTTTTAGATTTGAGTGAGGAAATAATTTTTGGAATGGATTTTTGGAGGGAAATGGACATTATTTCTTCATTTCGGGATAATACGTTCACTTTAGGAAAACCTAATAATTCCATATGTACTATTGAAAATAATTGTGAATATTTATCTATGGATCAAAAAGCTTTGGTACACGATTTGGTTCAATACTTTTTTGGTAAAATGGGTGTAAGTTTAGGGTGTGCTAAGGGCGTGAAACATGTGATTGATACTGGTGATAGCCCACCGATAAAACAAAGGTATTATCCATGCTCACCTTATATTCAAGAAATTATCAACAAGGAAATCGACGAAATGTTATCTCTAGGGATCATTGAACTTTCAAAATCAGCGTGGTCGAGTCCGGTGGTAATGGTTAAAAAATCTAATGGAGATTACAGGTTTTGCATCGATTTTCGAAAAGTGAATGAAGTTACTCGCAGAGACGCTTATCCGCTACCTTATGTTAACCATATCCTTACTCGATTGAATAAAGCCAGATATTTCTCTTCTATCGATATTAAAAGTGTGTACCACCAAATTCAGCTGGAAGACTCAAGTAAAGAGAAAACTGCGTTCACTGTTCCGACTCGAGGATTGTATCAGTTCACTCGTATGCCTTTTGGGTTACATAACAGTCCAGCAACGTGGCAGAGGCTCATTGACACTGTTCTGGGACCAGAACTGGAAGAGTTTGTTTTTGCATATTTAGATGACATTATCATCGCTACGCCTGATTTCGATCAACATCTGAACACGTTGAGAACTGTTTTCCAGAAACTTCTTGATGCCGGATTGACTGTGAACCAGAAGAAGTGTGATTTCTTGAAATCTGAGCTGAAATACTTAGGTTACCTCGTTACGAAAGATGGGCTTCATACAGATCCAGCAAAAATTGAGTCGATGGTTAATTATCCCACTCCAAAAGGGGTGAAGGAGGTTCGACGTTCTGTAGGTATGATATCGTGGTACCGTCGGTTCGTCCCGAATTTTTCATCTTGCATCGCTCCATTAACAAAGCTTACACGCAAAAACTGCAAGTTCGTTTGGTCATCGGATTGTGAAGCTGCCTTCCAGAATATGAAACAGTTGTTGATTTCAGCTCCCATTCTGACTTCGCCAGATTACTCTCGTAAGTTCATTCTCCAATGTGATGCTTCACAGGTTGGACTGGGCTGTGTGTTATCTCAAAATTTCGAGGAAGGAGAACGAGTTATATCGTACGCTAGTAGGACTTTAACGGCTTCTGAGTCTCACTACTCGACGACGGAATTAGAATGTCTTGCTGTTCTCTTTGGCATAGAGAAATTTAGACCTTATATCGAAGGAACTAGATTCTCAGTTATAACAGATCATTCATCTCTTCGATATCTTCACAAATTACAGAATCCTTCCGGAAGACTAGCTCGATGGTCACTTCGTTTACAAGGTTACGATTTTGACGTTATTCATCGCAGTGGAAAATTACATTCTGTTCCTGACGCTTTATCGAGGGCTGTTCCAGGAACTCCAGAGGTTGCTTTCGTAGAAGTTGATCCAAATGATGTTGGTACATGGTATCATCGACTGAGGTCCAATATTTTATCCCACCCAGGAAAATATCCCAAGTGGAAAGTTTTGGATAATAAGGTATATAAATTTGTCAATTCTGAGGTACCATCGCTCGACGAGAGTACAGACTGGAAGCAAGTGGTTCCAAAGAAGCTTCGTTTGGCTGTTTTTCAGGAAAATCACGACGAAGCTTGTGCAGGTCATCTTGGTTATTATAAAACTAGAAAACGAATATCCAATTTATATTATTGGCCAGGCATGAATAGTGATATTTTGAGGTATGTTCGGAACTGTGAAATTTGTAAGTCTCAGAAATCAGAGCAGAAGCCTCCCTACGGTGTTATGACAAGTCGCACGGTTTCGAGGCCATGGGAAGTAGTCGCAACTGATTTGATTGGTCCTATGCCTCTCTCTTATAAACGACATCGATTTGTTCTAGTTGTAACTGACCTCTTCACTAAGTTCACTCTGCTTTGCCCATTGAAAACTGCCACAAGTGAAGCCTATACTAGATTCATTGAAGAGAATGTACTCATGGTCTTTGGTGTTCCAGAAAGATTACTCTGTGACAATGGTAAGCAGTATATTTCAAAGAACTTCAAGAAAATGTGTGAGTCATACAGTTGTCGAATTTGTTTCAATGCACAATATAGTCCGCACGCGAATCCAACAGAAAGAGTAAATAGGACTCTGAAAACCATGATCCGTAGCTACATAAATTTTTTTTTCGGTCGAACCTAACCTGAAGAAATCTTACGCGGCAAGTGCGGAAAGGTACAACCTTCGTCGTCGTCCACTTTCCTTGGTGGATGGGCAAGTAGTTTGGAAAAGAAACAAGAAGTTGTCCGATGCTGCCGATTATTTTCAGGGCAAGTTGGCTTGTAAATTTGTCAAATGTCGAGTGTTGAAAAAAATATCAACAAATGTTTATGAACTCGCTGATTTCGAAACCGGTCGTTCGTTAGGTTCGTGGCACATCAAAGATATCAAGTTGAATTGAAAAAAAATGTGTGAATGGGAATATTCACAATTTTTTTTCTGGGAAGTAAGGGGAGTGTTACGTTATCCGTAAAATTTTAGAAAATTCCGAGTGTGTATACAACCAAGAATACATCATATTCAAACTTTCATTCATATCGAACCCGAGAGCTGCTGCCCTCGTCGATGAAATGCGAAAACTTTTGTTTTGTGGAGATAAGAAATTGTCCGCACAAAAAGATTCGTGGGTATTTGAGAAATGGCTTCGATATCTTGAACACTGAATTTTATAATAAAATATTTTTACGCTATAGGCGGCTTTTGTTAACTAGTGTTCCTTTCAACAGATATGTTTTATTGGATATTGGGTTCTATTGTATGAACAACTGTTGATTTCTGCTCTTTAGAGGATTTTAGATATCAGTCGTTTTTTTTGGAAAAGAAAGGCAACGTCTCACGGTTATTAGGGAATCGATAATCGGAGGTGAGTTCTTACTATTTCAAGTTCGAGTGGGTTTTCTGTATTTCATGTGTTTCATTTTACTACAATCACGAATATGATTTTCTAGGCGTTTACCCTCAGACAGTGGAAATATTCCTAACAAATAAGTTTACTGGCCAGAGAACATAATTCACGGAGCACGACCTCCAAACATATCTCCAAATATAATAAAGAATTTGGTATCCCGTTTCCGGATGTGCAGTATCCCGTATAATCCAGCAACAGGGCTAAGTACGGCATAGCGGAATTTTCTATTCAAAATTGAATCTCCGAACCTTCCACGAGCCAATATCCTAGTTCATTATTAAATATTTTACGTGGTTTAAGTCAATATTGTTGATATGTGTTACCTATAAGTATAGATTTTACAATTCTTTTTTATGTGATATGCGAAAAGGGGACTGGGTGAAGATCAGTGTACAGATTTTATCCACTCTTCTACTTTCCTCTCATGAGAGTTTTTAGGAAGTGCACCAACCCTTCAGTCAATTCATTCCATTATATGTAGTTTGTTCATTTCAATGTTTGCAGTTATATTTATTAATGTCGATATGCAATATAGTAGTATTTAAACTTGCAACAAGATTTCCTATTTCGTGACCTACCAACACAATTGTTAACCTTTGGTTACTCATATGCTAGAGTAAATTTTATAGGTTCAATTTCTCTAATATCGATTTCTTTTGAGGTAAGGTTAGGTATTTGAATCTGTTGGCGCTCAATTTAACACCCAGTATTTGAAGAACCGACCCCTCTCTCCCTGTTCAGGCTAGTCGGGAGAAAAACCCTTTACTTCAACCTGTTAACGTAACCATTTGATATATTTTGTTTGAGTGTCTAACGTTTTTAATTTCATTACGTAACAAATTCCTTATATATGAATTTTGATGACATATTTTATTGGAGTGATTCAACCATAGTTCTTTCCTGGTTAAGAACTTCTCCAAATCTACTAAAGACATTTGTTGCAAACCGAGTGAGCGAAATTCAGTCCAAAACTGATATCACAAAATGGAGGCATATAAATTCAGGCGACAATCCCGCTGATTTAGCAAGTCGCGGTGTCAATCCAATGTCATTGCTTACACGAGAAATTTGGTGGCACGGTCCTCAGTGGTTGTTTTCCGATCCAGAAAGTTGGCCAGGTCAGAATAGTGCATTTACTGGTGAACTCCCAGAAATGAAAAATTCCATAGCCACATTGCTACCTAAAAAGGAAGATTTCAAATTTCCTTTCGAAAAATTTTTCGATTATCTCAGATTGATTCGTACTGTTGCTTATTGCATCCGTTTTGCATACAATTGCCAAAAGAAAAGATTGCGCGTTAGTGATACATTAACTGTAGATGAAATGAACAAGGCGACTTTAGCTATTGTAAAGTTAATTCAGCGTGAACATTTCAACTCTGAGTATACTGCTTTATCTCAAGGTAAACCTTTGCATGCAAAAAGTGCATTGTTGAGTCTAACTCCGTTTTTATCAGAAGGGATACTAAGAGTAGGTGGAAGACTAAGAAATTCAAATTTCAATTATGACAAAAAACATCCTATTTTGCTTCCCATAAATCACGAATTTGTGAAACTTTTGTTCCGTTATGAGTATATAAGATTGGGCCATTTAGGACCTAATCAGTTACTTTCTTCAATTCGAAACAAATTTTGGCCAATTTCAGGCAAAAATATATCGAAACAATCCGTGCATTCATGTGTTCGTTGCTTCCGTGCTAAACCTATTAGCAAGGCTCCTGTAATGGGTGATCTTCCCTCCTCAAGGGTAACACCAGCCCCTCCATTTTTTATTACAGGCGTTGATTACGCAGGACCTTTCACCTTGAAAGATAAGAAGGGTCGCGGTTGTAAACATATTAAAGGATATGTTTCACTATTTATCTGCTTTAGCACCAAGGCTATACATCTAGAATTGGTAACAGAACTTAGCACTGAATGTTTCATTGCAGCCTTACGACGTTTCGTGTCGCGCCGAGGTAAACCTTTGCGTATGATTTCGGATAACGGAACTAATTTTGTGGGCGCAAAAAAACGAACTGCACAATTTGGGTCAGTTTTTGCAAAATTCCAGCAGCCAGATCGTAGAAGCGAATGCATTAGAAGGCATCAATTGGTCCTTCATTCCTCCCTATTCGCCTCACTTTGGCGGATTGTGGGAATCAGGGGTTAAGTTAATGAAATTTCATTTGAAACGGATTATGAGTAATGCAAATTTCACTTATGAAGATTTTTCAACTATTCCGATACAGGTGGAAGGCATATTGAATTCCCGTCCGTTATGTCCCTTGTCAACAAATCCTAATGACCTAGTTCCTCTCACTCCTTCGCATTTCCTCATTGTCCGACCCATCACAAGTATTCCAGACCCGGACGTGCGAGAGATTAGGCAGAATCGTGTGTCAAAATTTCAACTCATGCAGCAGCTCATTCAGCATTTTTGGGCTAGATGGTCGTCAGAGTACATAAATGAGCTACAGTGTCGCAAGAAGTGGGCGGTCAATCAAAGGCATCTTCAGATTGGGGCTTTAGTCCTGATTAAAGAAAATAATCAACCACCTTTGTGCTGGGCACTTGGCAGGGTCCAGGACCTTCATCCCGGGAAGGATGGCGTCCCACGGGTGGCATCCATTCGAACCTCCAAAGGGGTTATTCGCAGGGCAATCAACAATTTGTGTCCATTGCCCTTGGAAGAAACCAGTGCTTCTCCAGTTGAAATGACAATGAATTGCTAGTTCCATAACATTTCATTTGTGTTTTTGTTGAAAGTTGCAGCCATTCAAGATGGGGGAGTATGTTCCGGCTTTTCATATATCCCAGTATATATTGAAATGACGTAGCAACCGTTTTGTTTGTTTGTCAGAGAGACAGAACTTATGAAAAATACGATTTACGTTCACATTCATACTTTCATACTTTGTATCAACTTTATATATTATACCAATCAATTACAGTCCACTAAAATACCTTCAATCATTCATTTACTCAAAGGAGGAGCAGTTAGTTTTTAAAATAACAAAAACCTCTCCCCAGGGCGTAACATGCAGTTTGAATTAGATATCATCATCGGCATCAAGGGTCTTCAGCCCTTGGAAAAATATGTGTCCCTGAATAATTGTTTCTTTTAATGAACTGAAGGATTAACATAATATAATATTCGTGCATTTATCCACCTTTTCTATACTTATGTCGACGAAAACTTCCAAACGGTTCTTGATCAGAAGTGATAAAAAATTATTGCCAATTAAATATAATTATGTATAATTGCCGTTTCGCTTTCGTAGTTTAGAATACCGGCCAAATTTTTCATGAATGCGTTCCTTTCGTTTGATTGCGTTTTTCATGAATATGACATAAGATTTTGCTTATTTTGTTGACTGCTCGAATCAAAGAGCGTAGTTTGTCGATCGATCGGTGGACTTCCAATTCCCCAACTAAATGTCAAAAAGGATTCCAAAAAGGAGTCTCTCCAAGAGAAATGGAAATATTCGTGAAAATTTTCCAACTCTACTTTTCAAACAAGATGACAAAATTTTGACTAATTACAATGCAACCAAAAAAATTTCCGGAATTTTTTTGAAGGCGCCATCAATAGATCAGTCTGGTCCCCGGTACGAGTTGATTGAGTGGATTTCGAATTAAGATTGCAGCGCCACATTCAAGAAAACTCTAACTAATCTGCACCACTTTGACATCTATTGAGGTATAATAGGGTTAGGACTTTGACGATGTTCCAAATCAAGATGCACATATTCTTTGTGAAATGACTTCTATACCAGTACAATGTTAATGTTTTCGTCAGAAACGCTAGACCTACGGCTCACTTGATTGACATCCAGAGAAATTCACATTCTTGAAATTTGTCTGTTTCTGTTCAGACATAAATACAGATATGGGGCATGGCCCAGCTCTTCAGGTTGACTGACAGTCATTCGATATCTGAAGTTAAGCAACGCCGAGCGCGGTTATTACTTGGATGGGTGACCATGCAGGGAAATACCGAGTCGAAAGCCCGTACAGCTGCAGCGGAATAGCATATTATGGCTCGCAGACAATATATTAATGAACACAAGATATATTGAGGATATGCCGTCCTTCGGAGGGGACGTAAAGCCGGCGGTCCCAAGTCCATGGATGTTGGGCTCGTTAAACCTCTGGTTGGAATACCAGAGGGATCGGCAAAATTTCCGGTTGGGGAAAGTGTGCTCACCGGCGTCGGTGATTGGCTTTGGTAGCGGAAATAGGCCGACGTTAAATAAAGAAATAGAAGAAGAAGAAATACAGATATGCATCTTGATACATATATCACATAGATGCATTTGCTTTATATTCTCGATATTTATGAGAAATTAAAATCAAAATTCGTAGATATTCTCACTATTCGGTGCTGAATGTTTTCAGATGATTTGATGAGATTCTACGAAATATTGGTATCGACGAGAGAGATAGTGGAGTTGGACTACATGGAAAAAATAGTACGTCAAAATAGAGTTTATTGAGCATTATAGTGTTTAATTCGAAATGAATTGGACCCTCCTTAGTCTAGACCAACCTGAGTGATTTCAATTCATTAGGAGAGTGTTGTAGTGCCTCTTGTGATTCAAAGTCTCACACACATTTGCAAAGTATGTGGTATGATTTCGGGTTGATTTCGGCTATTTTGGAGCAGTTCCTCAGTCTTTTTCTTCGACGGCCATTTAATTTAAATTTTCCTGTAAGCGTTCCTGGGTTATTTCAATCAAAATTATTCATGTTTTTTCCAGTTTCTTGTGTGGTTCGGTATCATCTTTGTTTTGGGTATCCCTACTGCCAGCTCAGTCCAGTTTATGGTATTCATGAGGTGTGTTCGGGTTCACAACAAAAACAGTCCAGGAACGGTTCGAAATAGTTGAACTGTTGAGGCGTGAAATATTCGTCCGAAATATATTTACAATGAATGGATGGGTGACTATTTTGAATCGTCCTAGATAACTTTTTATTGCGAACCCGAATAGGGCTATGATTCTTGTCTAGCAATTTCATAAACTCTTTCCTTTCCTGAAATTCGTCAATGACCTGTAATTCCTATCAAGATGAGAAATACAGAAGGTCGATCTATTTGGACCAACCTAGTAGGAAAATTTCCAATCTCTTGAAACAAAAAGGTTCCGAAATTGCATATAAAACAAAGAATTTGAGCGATAACAATAAAGATGAAAGTTCAGTGTCAGATAGATCAAGAGTTCATAGATTATAGTGTGATATACGCGTAAAAGAAAACAGGAATAGTTCCCAAAATGGTCAAAAAAACTATACGCATGCAACTCTCCTCATGATCCAAATATTCACTTGTAGAATAGGAGAACGTTTCAATTATATTATTAATAGAGTTATTTTTAAGCGAGCAAGTGTGAAGCCTATAACTGTAGGGTCTAGTTATATCCGTGAATATCAAAATTCACTACAAGATTATCTATTTTCTTGCATTATTCGATCATAGCATTATTTTTCCGGAATCAAAACAAAGATTTTCTCTTCATGAATTATTTTTCATTTTTCTATCTCAAATCACCCAGTGCCATCTGTTGCTCGGAGATCACACATCTATGATATAGCAGCTAGAACAATAATTGTGGGTGAATAAATTACTAGTAAGATTATAGTTAGTCTAGTTCACATTAGATGGTACAAACGATGGCTGGCAAAACGACTCAACTTATTTTCATTGTTGGTATAAAATAATATTTAATGATTGAATAAACTGTTCATATTGAGACAAGGAATGGAACAGTCTACTGTCAACGACGACAAGAATTAACCAGAATGAAAGTGGACTATCAAAAATGAAAATAATTTCATGTACCAATCAGCACTTCAACACTGAGCGTTCATCTGCTTGCTTGCGTTTTGCTCATTTAGTGCTGCATCATCACTTTTAGGAATTAAGTTACTTGTAATTTACATTTTTTATTGGTATAGCATTTTGATCCTGATCAGTGAGTTAGGTGCTTCATTTAAGTCAGTTGAACACCTGGGTAGAAATATTTTAGAAGCAAACTCCAGAAAGAGTGTCTGCACAAGATATGAAAGTACGGAAGTAGCATATAAAACAAAACAAAATATCAGCTAGCTACGAGTAATGTCACTAGTTCCCTTTGGGTGAGAGAAAACACGTAAACATTTTCTGTAATCAAGTATTCTGTAACTCAAATGGGCTATAAATCGTTCGAATCAAATCAAATCAAAATATACTTTATTATCAGAAGATTTTCATCTCATTGATAAAGTCATGATGAATATACAATAGCGTGTAAAATAGATGAGTATGTATAAACAAGTATGTGCTACAACATCGTCACGATTATAATAAAGACATAATCACGAAACTAGGACGATAACAAGACGAAAGAAACATATCAAATCAATTAAGAATAATAAATATGAATAGGATTTCCTAAAGGTTCAAGTATAATTTGACAAACATATACACGTATATACACTTACATACACACATCGACATATCAACTATATATTCCAATCCCTGCTAAGAAACTCTTGTACACTGTAAAACACCTCATCGATAAGAAAGAGTTTGACAGATCTCCTGAAATGGGATGGCGAAACGATGTGTTTGTAAGTTACAGGCAAATGGTTGTACAGTTTGATTGCACTATAGATCACAGAGTTCTTTCTTAAATTTGAAGACGGAATAGGTAGTCTCAGATTGATACTTTGTCGAGTGATACCAGCCATTGCATCGTATGATGCTCTGTTTTTGTGTACCAGGCACACTGTTTCCAGAATGAATAAAGACGGGAGAGTCAGGATTTCAATTTTGCCGAAGAGTGGTTTACAAGATACTCTGGGTCCAACTCTGCAAAGGTAGCGAACTGTCAGCTTTTGTAAAACAAAGATAGTATTGAAGTTTTGTTGGTTGCATACACCCCAAAAGGGAACACCATACCTGATATGTGATTCAATCAAAGCATGGTACACCACCTTTGCAGTGTCTGCACCCAGTTCTCTAGACACCAATCGCAAGGCAAAACACCCAGATGCTAGTTTTTTACTCAAGGACTTCACGTGGTTCTCAAAATTTAGATTGTTATCCAGGTGGATTCCGAGGAATTTACTCGAGTACGCTTTCTCAATGACAACTTCATTACGTAAGGGAATATCTGGTAAATTACATTTGAATGACAATAGATTGGTTTTATTTATATTCAACGAGAGCAAATTGGAATCAAACCATTTTTTCACAATGGAGATATCATTAACGATTCTCGATGTACTGGAACTATTGAAAATCTTATTGCAGACATAAAATTTACTTCTAATATTCACATAAAAAAATAATGCTATTTTAGTTTCAAGGTTGTAATACCTCATTGTCTAATTTGACTCAGTAATAGTTTTGCCCATTCTATTCTTTCCTGTTGGGTAATATATGTTCTCGAATGTTTTTTCATACTCATATGTCTTTCAATCGAATGAAGTTTCATTAACCCATATTAAAACTGGAGTTTTTTCGTACCGCATAACTTTGATGATGCCACAAAATTTAAAATAGTCAAAAAGTGAATTTATTCTGTGTACTCGTAACGAATTGAAATATAATATGGACATGTTGACCCATAGACGTAGACACTTTCGGAGGAGAAAGAAATGGTGAAAGTTTTAATCATTCAAAATAACGTGCAATAAGTTTTATTCAACTAAATAAATAATTTTCAATACTAACTAAAATAGGTACTACATCATCACTATAGCCCCAAAAAAGAACCGCCTTGGAAGTGACTGATTTCACAAGACGCTCAATTTCGAAGAGATAAAATCAACAATTGAATAAATATACTCTACAGGTATTCACAATAAAATATTTTCCATAATAAATAATATCGGTAGTTCTAGGTGCAACATTTCTCTCTATCAGTAACAAATCCAAATAATAAGGTGGCACATTGTATAATAAATAATGTTATTCATTCAAGGTTTTTTTATCAAATAGTGTTGAACGATTTAGCAAAAAAACTTTCCTGTTAGCACTTCAGATAATCAGTTTTTAGAATGTGTATCTAATGACTCATTAGAAACAAATCCCGAAAAATATGTCTTTTTGTATTAGCCTTATACTTTACGAGAAACTATCACATATTATTTTAGATCTGAAATCTTGCACCTAGATCCCCAACTGCCAAAAATTGATAATATCGTTTTCATAGATCGCTCCCAAGTCTTTCAAACTCTTCAATGAGGCGGATCATATCAGCCTTCTCTAAACCGGAATTTTGGAAGACTATTCTGAAGAAATTCGGATATTCCTTCTGTGCTTGATACGTTACCATCATCGTCCCTTCCTTCATCATTCTCTCTTTCATTTTCGGTGCAACTTTATGAAGTTTCTGCTTATAATCCGAATCTAACTTGTCAGCGGTCCTCAAGCTTGGGGGAACGTACCAGAAGCAGATGTTGGTGAATTCTGGTTCTGGCAGTACCAGTTCGAAGCCTGGTCTGTTCCTTATGTTGTCCAAAAAATAGTTGACGTTGTCGAAAACCTTGTCGACGTGTTTTTCCAGTCCTGATGATCCCTTCGCCTTCCACATGAACCAGAATTTCAAGACGTCAGCTCTTCTGCCACATTGGATGTGTTTGTCCCCTATAACAAAAATCAAAATGAAAAAATTTGTTTTTGGGATACCTCGTCTATAGGTCACCGTATGAAAGATGTTTGATTTTTAATTATGAGAAGTCATCGACTTTATGACGAGTGGCAAATCGTCCGAAACCGGTCTGCAAGTGTGTCCGTCCCAATGAATGAAAATCAGTTCCTTCATTTGTGAAGAAACCTGCATTGGCACCGGTCGGGTGTAATGCAATGCCCTGAGTGTTATTAGTAAGGAGAGTAGTTGTTTTCTGACAGGTGTCAGCCAAAACCTACTGTGTAGGTGGTTCGAGACTGGCCTGAACGACTTGTTCAAAATATTATTCGAAAATATCGTCTACTAAATCGTACTTCTACCTTTTTATATCACTATTCTTCTAGAAAATAACAGAAAAAGCTTTCCAGGAACCATCTAGAAACTTAGGTGAGAAAAATTTTCCAGAAGCTCAGAGACTTTTCCTTGAGTGATTGAAGATGTTCTGAGATTTTGAAGATGTATTCAAAGCATGCCATATCGAAAAGATTCACAATACCCTATCATTTAATCCATTGAAACCTCTTGAAGTCATTTGCATTTATATTTCAGGAGTTTTTTCAACGATAGATCTTTTTCTTGAAACAATGTACATATCCAGCAGTGTTAACAATATAAGCCTTGCGGCCATGACAAATTTTTCAGAATCATTTTTTTACAGTCTACCTTTAGAAGGGTAAATACTTGAAGCTAAACAAATTATCATCTGCAAACAAAATTACCCGCTGCATTGTACTTTATATAACACCCAGAATGTATTTTTTCGAGCACACCATATCCTTCCAAATAGTAGGCCTCGCTGGAAAACTATTTCAAGTTGTAAATTGCAAACTTTTGAATCTTTTTATTCATAAAATTTTTCGCAATATATTCGGGCAGTCAACGCATATAGTGTGAAACAGTATCCCTTCATGATTTTTGTGATCACGGCGATGTTTTTATGTAAAACAAAATCGTTATTCAAGTTATCAAACGTAAATTCTGAGTTTGACATGAAGTATCACGCAGCGCGTCAACTTTTTTGAAGATTACGGTTTGTTTTACATTCAATTACTTCATTTTTTAAAGTGAACCGTAGACAATTGTTCCGAAATATTATTTTCCTACGACCACATACGAAAGTAACAAATGACCTTTATTCTCACTCGTGCGTCAATAAGCCCTCAAACTCATGAATCCTGTACGATTTTTAGATGTTATTATTAATTGCTCTCTCTTATTGACATAAATTGAATAAAAACTGTACTAAAGCCCTCAAACTCATGAATCCTGTACGATTTTTAGATGTTATTATTAATTGCTCTCTCTTATTGACATAAATTGAATAAAAACTGTACTAAAAACTAATTATTTAATACTGCACCAGCTGAGCTAATTCGAATTTGTATTTTGATTAAAGTTATCATAGAAATGTACTTCTCGTAAGTCTATTTACATTAATCTAATATTGTATTCCTTGTATTTTCAATTCATTTAAATAAAATTAGTATGTCAAGTAATTGTTAATTTCTTTTTCGTTTTTATAGAAACAATATTCAAGCACAGACTGTCACAAATAAAACGTAAGATTAGTCAGGCTTATCAATATACACGATCTGATATACATATCGTTTGATAAAAGATGGTCGTGGGAAAAATAGTGTACATTACTAGTGCAGAAAGCGAAATTTTTTGCACTAGTGGGAAATATTGAAGCACAAGGCGTAAGCCGAGTGCGGCAATCCCACGACTATACTATTACCTAACAAGTGCGGAAAGTGATAATTTTCCGCTCGCGATTGCAGATGGCCGAACGAAGCGTTAGCGCGGAAAAATCACTTTACGCACGTGATACACTATTGTTTTACTACCTTCTGGAAAACTCAAAAGATAACATTAACAAACATTTATTATCAATTACATATCAATATTGATCGTGCAATTTGTTGCATTCTGCGAATCATTTACAGAGGTTCAAATGATTTCCAATGGAGTGAATTTCTCTTTTCCACTGCTTTGTCAGTACTAATTGAATCTTTCAACACTGAAATGAGTGCGGAAAAGTGGACTTTGCCGTACGCTAGTAGAAAAAAATATGTCACAGCAGTCCGATCTAATATATATATAATAGTACAACCAATCATTTTAAATTGATTCTTCTTCAAACGTTCGAAATGTGATTATTTGTGACTGACATTAAGCATTAAATTTGACCATCTTTTCCTATGAAATATGAATCATAAACACATTATTACGTTCTACTTTCACTATCGCCACCAATCTTCATCTGAATAGACAATTGAAGTGACAGTTTATATAATATAATATCAATAATAATTAATAATAATTTATATAATATATTTACATAATTTGATCCAACATTTCTCTGAGATTTGCATTTTCCAAGTTCGAAGAAAAACCACTTTGTATAAATCAGAGGAAAACTATTTTATGTCTCGCATGAATAAGACAACACACCATATTGACACCTGAGTGCAGACATTTATTTGAGATGCTCACACATTACAGAATTGTGCGTAGTTTCTATATCAAATCGGTATGTTGGATAGGAATTACTAAATTCGTGTGGGTTCAAATAAATTTCCGCATTTTTGGATCGCAACGCACTCACCTGTATCATATTTCGTGTCGTAAAACTTGTCTTTCTGGAAGAGATAGGCGGCATGGGTGGAATTTGCTGCTGCCAAAATCCCTTCGTGTCGAAGCAACAAAGTAGAACATTGTTGCGGTGCTGTCAGAAGTTTATGAGGATTCCAGCTCACCGAGTCAGCTCTAGAAAGGTGAAAAATGGAAATCGTAATATTCGCCTGAATAACAGGACCATAAGCCAAGATTACAAGTTCAGATAGTTAAAATTGTTCGAATGTTTCTTGAAGAGGTAGAAATCTATAGGTGATAGATTCAATGTAAGAACAATATTCAAAACAGATAACTCGGTTAGATCCCTATTGAGTCGAAACAAACCTTAGAATGCGAAACAAAAATAAAAAAATTGGTTACGCCATGTGTATGTAGCAGTGTTTATGCTTGTCAAATATAAAGTCCATTGAGAATAATCTTAACCTATCACACTCAGAAAAAATAAGAATTGATATTGCAATCTATAAGAATATAGAAAGCAGATTTTCAATCTAATCCAATAAATTGCTGCGTCAATTTCAATTGGAAATGTCAAAAATTTGAGATTGACATTGGTCTTTCAAAAGTTTTATCATTATTAGAAAAAAAAATAGCTCACAAAAAATTATTTCGTCAAAATTCCAAACGTGTGTTTCGCCAAATTTCAAAATCGTCTGCGTCAGTAGCTTCACTCTCAATTGGAATAAAAAATTCCACCATCAGCGCCTTCGATGGTTTGTGACTCTGAGCGTCCAAATTTCAATCGAGAAGACGGCTGTTATATTATTATCATAGATTTTTTCTGCATTTTGTGACAGAAAATAAAGGCATTTCTGAGGTATGCAAGTTGCCGACCAATTCGTTGTTTTCCTCATCCAGATATAGTATACTATGCAACGATCGTGTAATGATGGTTATGAATACACGAGCATAAACCGGGATACGAAACGAGCCGAAGGTGAGTTTCGTATGGTTTATGCGAGTTTTACGCTATTTTATCTACACCCAATAAATAATGAAGAACTAATAATAGTAGGTAATCAATCGTATTTCTTTGAAAAATTCCACAAAATTATAATTAATGGTGTAACCACGGAAAATACAACAATACGAAATAAAAAACAAAAAAAACGAAAAGTAATCTCTGCCGAGGTCAGGATTTGAACCCGGGCGTTTTCTGATGACTGTCCTCGCCATTGACCACTCGGCCATGATAGCTCATTCGGTTAGGTCGAAAATAAAAACATATGTGTTGCATATGTCAAATGAAAAATATAATCCTTTCGATTGTATTTTTTTCTTATCTAAGACATCTGTGGAGGAGTCGCTGGCAATTCTTCTATATCACTGCTATAAGACATTTTCATTCGATTATCAAAAATTGACTAAATTCTTCAGAAATTCAATACCTACTGATTTTGACTTGACAAACGTCAAAATGCAAAGCTTGCACATCATGCTTGATTGAAAAATAATGGGTTTCTATTGGTTGAAAATCTGTATTGTAATGAAAATCTGTATCGTAATGGATTTCATTATAAAACGGGTTGTGTGCATATAAGTGTACTACTAGAATACGGGTGTAGATAAGAGAACATTATATTCCACGATTCATTCTTCATTTTTTCAGCTGGTGATAAAATCATCAACACCACGAGCAGAATGAGTGGCTCATCATTGAGAATCGGACTGGTCGTTCAAAAGTTAGAACATTGAAATGATTTCAGCGTAATAAATAGATATCTGCATCAAACTTCAGTTCTATGATGATCACAAAGTCAAATAAACGAATAAATGATGAGATTGGAATATTTGGTTTGAAAGTGCTGAAAATGTCCTTTCAGCACTAAACAGCACATGTGAGAGTATTGAATTCACGAGCGAAGTAGAAAAAGAACGAAAGTTGCCATTTTTAGATGTATTGGTTATAAGGAACGGACAGGATGAAATAGAATTTGACATTCACAAGAAAAACACGAACACATTCAGATACATTCCAAATGACTCGAATCATTGTCCACAACATAAAATGGCGGCACTGCAACTCCTTGTCCATATGTTAATAACGTTTCCTTTGAAAAAAGCTGAGTACGACAATGAAAGGAGAGTGATTAGGTACGTAGCTGAAGTGAACGGTTTTAACCCAGTGCATTGACGTAATATAACATGGACTGGGTGTCGCTTAACCCTCAAATACAAGTTCTTGCGGCCCGAACCAACTAAGGGCATCTGCGTCATAGTCGTTATCGTCATAATGTGTTACGTCATCAGTAATATGTGTTGCATACTTAGATTCCGTAGGTAATCAGTTCTTAAATATTTACTAGATTATTGAAAAATATTCAAGAATGGGACCAAATGAAATTATGGTGCATATTGAAAATTTTCAATAGTCAATATTTTCGGGTATTGAATAATATATATCAATAAACCACTAGGTACCTAAAGGAAATTTCAGAAATATCAGTGGTGCCTCATTATTTTCTTCTATAACAGTTATTTTCAATAACCAATATTTAGTGTTATTCAAGATTCACTAGAATAGCATATGATTCGTATAAGTATTCCTTGTTCCTCATATATAGATTTTTATCGATATTGGTCATTTTTTCACGACCTTCGCTGTAATGAAATGTTCAATTCATATAGTTTTCAGTATGTGATTTGAAAATGTTTTTTTTTAAATTATAAATATATCATGCATTGAAAAATCCACTCTTATGATTTCGACTCTAAAAAAATCCTATGTTTTCATTCAATGAACATAGCAATTTTCCATTCACTTCAACGGAAGCAATAGATTTTTCAAAAATTGGCATTGAAAAAATTTGGTAATCATTGTTGTCTTAGGTATAAGATTTGTCATTCCTTCAAGAAGTATTATATCTCACATTGAGAATAAATGGGTGAAAAGGGCTTCAAAAAATCGCAAACACAAATCAACAGATCGACAACTCTCTTACTGTAAAACGGATTTTTGGCTATGCAAATATGCAACAAGTGATACATTGTGACGTCACTCGTAAGTAGTGACGCAGTTGCCCTTAGTTTAACATGTTCATGCCGTTTTAGGCGTGGGGATCAATCCTCTCACTCTAATGCCCAGTCCATACTATTAGGTCAATGACCCAGTGATACTTGATAAGATAATTGGAAAATGCAAATTCAGGGGAACACTTCGTAAATCTTCGACTATTTAAAAAGATATTTGATAAAGTGAATATGAAAGTTGCATATAAAACAAATCACAACAGCTTCTTGGTAACCCAAAAGATAAATCAGAAAACTCAAAGAAGTTGGGAATTCACGAAATGAGTTGTCAAAATTGCAACAACAAATACATCGGACAGAGCCGACGAGCTATCAACATCCGTTTCAAAAAGATTTTGCACACATGTAATACGGAAGGGTAGAAAAATCCAGTGTCACCCAACACGCTCTAGACAATGACGACAATATTGATGAAAGGAATCTTAAACTGATCAAGCATGTGCATGACACAACAAACTTTGCAGGTAGTGACTGCACTATCGAGAAATTGATTAGAATAATCAACAGTAACAAACGAAGTCAATATCGAACCAAAAAACTTCAGGTATATAAACAACTTACCCTAGCTTCAGATTCAGTGAACTCGCGTCGAGTGCGAAAATATCAGTTTGGTGTCAGGATAATTGATCTCTAAGAAAAGTTTCACAAAGTCAAAGTTTCCCTTAGCATAGATTGATAAACTTCACTTCTCTTGCAATCTCTAATTTTTATCACAAATTATAATTATCGATCAAGGTTTCCTGTAAATTGCAAAAATATGTCAAAATGAATTATTCATACTGTTACATTATAACCGAAGGTTTTTCATTATCGAGCATGTACATAAATAATTAAAAAATGGATCCAATCAAACCACTGAAGAAAGTCAAGGATCCCAGTGAGACATGAAGATCTTTGTCTTAATTGAAAAATAGTAATTGTTCGATATTATATTCCTCGAGATATCATAACTCTTCTGTTTCCCAACCTGGCCAACAAGTTCCGACTTTCGAAGGTCACTTCCTGATGTATAAAATTATACAAATGAAAGTGTGACCTAGCATGAGCATACGTAGCAAACGCCTAAAATCTAATAACTGTAAGTGTAACAGCTGTCACTGAACGTAAAATTGTCGTGTAGTAGATTTTTGTTGGAAACATTCTATGAAAGTTGAACTGTACCGAGGCGATTGACATTCAGTTCCGGTTTTGCGTAATAAATATAACTATAATGTGCGATAATATTAAAGAAAATTTATATTTCAGCCAAATAGAAAGATCTTTACAATATAGTAGGTGACCGTAGTTGACGACTGGCTATATCGATCAAATCGAGAAATGACTGAAGGTTGAGTAAAAATACAATTCTTGTTGATATACTTTCAAATTTTTAGATATGAAGTTTAGTTATCAGTGTTACTATAAATTACCGCATTGTTCAGAAAACATCGTTTTTTCCTATGAGCCACGAAAAAGAAGATTGAAACTTGTGTATTATGATTTGACAAGGTATATATCAGATATAACACATATTTGTATAGGATAAATTCATTGGCAGATGATGCAGTAGGTTCATTATTATTTTCATAATATAATGACACTGAAGCCACACATGACAGAAGACTTTCTGAAGTTTCATTGCAATCATATGAACGGTTTCAGAAATATATAGCAGACAAACAATTTAACAAAAAACATTGCCTGACATGAAATAGACAAACAAGTTTTTGAGTTATGATGGATCACCAGCTGACGAACTGATACTTTTCGAATGAAAATCTGAGGAAAAAGATAGGAAGGCCTTGCAAGACCTTTCAACTCCAGATGTAGGGACTATTGAATCTGGTCAATCTACCAGTTCCTGACACAAAATCAAATTGGAGAAGTTAAGTAGTATGGCTCAACCGAGAAGGAAAAATACACAATGTATAATTGTATATAGACTAAGAGCGGACTATAGAAAGCTTGGCCCATCGAAAATAAGAATGGAACGTTGTTGAAAAGTTGGTACTTCTATACAGGGCTCCCCAATAAATACATCCCATTTTTTTCAAAGAGCAACATACCAATTATGATACAGGAAAGACATTTAACCAGTACTCTATATCATTAAGATCGCCCAAATCAAAATAGCGGTGCTAGAATTCTTTTAGCTTTCTGTAAGAGTCTTTGTGCGACAAACTTTTCATTTCATTCTCTTACACTTCAGGACCTAAATTTGGCAGTTCGTTCTTATATTAACATATATTCTTACCTTTCAATCCCCTTCATCAGCCCTCTATGCTTCTTCGACATAAGAGCACCTCCTCCCCAACAGGCATCCACATGCAACCACAAGCTGTATTCCTGGCAAATATCTGCAATTTCCTCAATGGGATCAAATCCGCCCATCACGGTGGTCCCAGCAGTGGCGCACACCATAAAAGGTACCCCTCCTTCGCTTAATGTTCTCTCTATCTCTTCGCGTAAGTGGCCTACTTGGATTTTTCCCCTTCTGTCGGTTTTGATGGAGTATACGTTGTCGGATCCAATCCCGAGAAAGGAGGCTAGTTTCTCGATGGAGTAGTGGCTTTCTTCGGATGTGTACAAGACTAGACGAGGAAGAGAATGAAGGCCTTTGGTCTGAAAATGAAGTACGACATTTTAAAGTGTGGCTTCAATGAACTACGAAATAGTTGGATCAGAATCGAGTTAGTCAGCTCGAAAGTTCGATTCGTATATCTTCTGGAACTTTCTTAAGGTTTCATACCTGATGAAAGTTTTTGTGCTATATTTTTTTTATTTATAAAGGTGAAAACCTCTCTTTACAAAATATATACAATGAGAATTAACATAAAAAGATACTAATATATATCACAAGGTATCACAGTAAGTAGCCACTCTATCAAGAGATTTTTTAAAGTTCACACCAGTTATACACACACCATTCGAATTGACTAGATTACCCAGTCTCAGAATAAGTAATATGCTGCTATTGTAGCCGTAATTAGTATGGTGATAGGGAATGCTAAAAAGTTCATAGTTTCGTGTAGGTATTTTATGGAATCTAGAGCTGATTTGTGCCAACAATTCTGGACATGATATTATGCCATTAAGTAATTTGTATAATAGAATCAAATCAGATCGATTACGACTAGTTTCTAAGGTATTACTATAAATATGCCCCAAGACCTGGGAATAATTGAATGTACCCTGATATAAGCCCATTTTATACACAATACATGCCAAAAACCTGTTTTGTTCACGCTCAAGATGATGAATATGAATTTGGTGATAAGGACTCCAGACAGGAGAGGCATATTGGAGACCAGAATATATGAGTGACATGTATAATGTTTTTATTGAAAGAATGGACAATTTCTCTGTATTTCTAAGAACAAAACCTTGTTTTCGAGAGCCACTGCTCACAGTTGGATTTATATGCTGAACGAATGTGAGTTTTTTTTCGAATAATACTCCAAGGTCCTCAACAACCGATACTCTTTTAATGATCTTATTTTCAATATGATAGTCATTTTAGATTATGGAATTCGCTCTAATAAAAGTAATACATTAGCATTTATCAGGGTTTAACAACATACCATTTGATTCAGACCATTTCAGCAAGGAATTGTGATCTTTTCGTAGTTTATCAGAATCAGTTGGATTTGAGATGTTTTTGAACAATTTTGAATTATCAGCAAAAAGAAAAAATTTAAAATTTCTGAAAATGGTACCTATGGCATTGATGAATATATTCAACAACAGGGGACCCAAATGTGATCCCTGTGGAACTCCTGATGTGACAAGGACAGAATTGGAAACAAAATTCTTAATTTCAACTAACTGATGTCTATTATAAAGATAGCCATTTAACCAGTTTGTTAACCATAACGCAAAGCCAGCGGCAGACAACTTGCCGATCAGTAAGTTCACTTTATCAAATGCATTACTGCAGTCGGTATAAACCGAGTCAATTTGACTATTTTGTTCTAGTGCACTGACAATATCGTTTTAATATAGTAAAAATTCAGTGTTGTTGTTCAATTATTAAGTTTTTACGATCAAAAGAAATATAACTCACTGAGAGTTTTTCAAATAATTTTGGTATAGCAGAACCGTTTTTGGAAACTGGCGTTTCAAAACTATTTCGCCAACCTATTGCTGAATACACTTTCAAAATATTTAGCAAACAAATTCACAATATCTTCGTCACAGCTGGCTACTTCATCATTATATGTCATAGTGTGAGGAATTTCATGATCTTTCTTCAAAGAATTGATATAGTTCCAAAAATATCTGGGATTAGTTGAGATGTTATTATCAACCATTCCTACGTAGTTATCATAACATAATTTGGATAATTTCTTGCACAAAGATTTCAAGTTCCAAAAAATATTATAATCATTAATATCATTAGTCTCTTTAAATCTTTTGTGAGCTATTTTCTTTTCTATAATTAGTGACTTCATTTCAGAATCAAACCACACTGGAATATGATGATTTGAATCTACGTGAAGGTACAACATTTGCTATAGCATTATTGAAAATTTGACAGAAATTTTTTACCGCCAACTCAATTTCAATTATGAACTTTCAAAAATCGTGATGATTTACATTCACAACTATTAGAAATGATACAACATATATTACAGATCATATGAATCAGTCAACAGCGTTGGCAGTTTTTTCTTTTTTTTATAGGAATATCGACCAAATTGAAAAATTATATACTTGTTGTTTCCAATGACAGATTACTGCTTTCAACAGCTCTATGAATAACCAATAGGAATTTTAGTTCAGTTTGTTTTTTATTATGATTACATTCTAGTGAACTATTCAACTATTTTTCTTCACAGCTTCAATGAGAGAGGAATATGAATAGCAATTGAATACTGAAATTATGTGAAAGGGAAATGGTTTGGACCATAGATGTCGGTAATAATGGTGCCTGCGTTTGCGAGTGAGTGATTTTATAAAACAAAGATTGCAAAAATATATCAGTATACTAACCCAACAACCTGATTAGAATTGGCTCTTCCATTCGAACAGAAATGATATTCAGTGGTTGTCGATTCAGTAGAAGCAGTATAAAGCTTTTCGATTTCTACCTAGCTCAATTTTATGGTGGAAACTAGAACTGTGGTGGAATTCTGTGTCACAAATTCGATTATGGAATGGCTTAGAATATGCGTATATTGTCGAGACAGCGCATGGTACAACCACAGTCTAAGCTACTCGACAATCGAATTCGAGAATTCAGAATCAGGGCCCTGGACCATAGTTAAGAATTATTGAGGGTATCCAAAATCAATACCACGCCCTCTGTATTTCATTAACGAATTTTAGGTAAGTTTTAAGAATTTCCTGCAGCTTTCGCGTTGAAAATTTTTGCTAATGATTGACATTTTTATAATTCCAATCAATTTTTTTCACATTACGAGAGAGGCAGAATTGTAGCTAATTGTTATCATTGAATTTTCTAGTGAAAATTTCCAATTTCATATAATACTAATATATATATATATATATATAAAAAACCCAGAAAATTCATCTTGCATATCGAAGATCCGTGAAAACATCAATTTCTACATAATACCTGGATGGGCAGGATACAACCTTAGAGAGCGGCTGACGATATAATCATCAATAATATCGGACCTAGTCGGATAATAACTGGAGAGAATCATTAAAAATACCAGTTTCCGTGGAGAACAGACAATTGAAGTCTTTGCTTGCTCTTGCTTGGTTGCTGCGTGAGGGGAGTGATTGACCAGGACGGTATGGACAGATATTCGTCTCACAGTTCTTGAGAATGAATTCAAAATGGAATTCGAAACGTCGAACACATCAGAAGATACCTAACGGATAAAAAAACCCAGAAAATTCATCTTGCATATCGAAGATCCGTGAAAACATCAATTTCTACATAATACCTGGATGGGCAGGATACAACCTTAGAGAGCGGCTGACGATATAATCATCAATAATATCGGACCTAGTCGGATAATAACTGGAGAGAATCATTATAAATACCAGTTTCCGTGGAGAACAGACAATTGAAGTCTTTGCTTGCTCTTGCTTGGTTGCTTCGTAAGGGGAGTGATTGACCAGGACGGTATGGACAGATATTCGTCTCACAGTTCTTGAGAATGAATTCAAAATGGAATTCGAAACGTCGAACACATCAGAAGATACCTAACGGATAAAAAAACCCAGAAAATTCATCTTGCATATCGAAGATCCGTGAAAACATCAATTTCTACATAATACCTGGATGGGCAGGATACAACCTTAGAGAGCGGCTGACGATATAATCATCAATAATATCGGACCTAGTCGGATAATAACTGGAGAGAATCATTAAAAATACCAGTTTCCGTGGAGAACAGACAATTGAAGTCTTTGCTTGCTCTTGCTTGGTTGCTTCGTGAGGGGAGTGATTGACCAGGACGGTATGGACAGATATTCGTCTCACAGTTCTTGAGAATGAATTCAAAATGGAATTCGAAACGTCGAACACATCAGAAGATACCTAACGGATAAAAAAACCCAGAAAATTCATCTTGCATATCGAAGATCCGTGAAAACATCAATTTCTACATAATACCTGGATGGGCAGGATACAACCTTAGAGAGCGGCTGACGATATAATCATCAATAATATCGGACCTAGTCAGATAATAACTGGAGAGAATCATTATAAATACCAGTTTCCGTGGTAAATTCAAAATGGAATTCGAAACGTCGAACACATCAGAAGATACCTAACGGATAAAAAAACCCAGAAAATTCATCTTGCATATATATATATATATATATATATATATATATATATATATATATATAGGTAGGTAGATATACTTGGGAATTGATAATCCGATATCATTTCAAAAAAAACTATCCCAAATATAGAGGGCTCCATAATTTCGAGAAATACGTCGTTTTTTATTTGATAGTATGCATTAATCACTCATCCTCTAGAGCTCCAATAAAAAAATTAATCATGTCCGCCTTCGTGATACGTAATTTCATTATTGTTCAACCGAATAGCAAATTAGAATTAATGTATTCAATGAGACAATTATTTCAAGAGCATGGCAATTATACAATAAAATTGCAATTTAATTCGCAGATACAAATTTAAACTTTCCTATTCCACCCTAACTTGGAGGTGATATTACCATTGAAAGCAGTATTCAATCAATTATGCAGTGTAACGAAAAACGTGAAACGAAAATTGGATCAAGAATTAAATTATATAAGATACTCAAATCCAAAGTAAATGAAATTGTTTGTGGTTTGGATTTGAGTTGATTTATTTGATGACTTTTTATCCTTGAAATGTTTTTTCGATTCACTTCTGTTCTTTCATTTTCGAAATTCAGAGTGATAATAGTATACTATACCACGAGTCAATAATGATAGCTATTATTCTCGAGGAAGTTTTACGAACCGAGCCGCGTTAGCGGCGAGGCAGCAATATTCCGGTAGAATAATAGTCATTATTGCGAGTAGGACAGTCTTCTTTATTTAGGACTAATTTATTTATCATAAATACAGTGAGTTTGGTTGTATCGTTTCCATGGTAATATTCAATTCGAGAAACTTTGTGATAGTACTACGAGAGGAAATAAAGACTAGTTCTATTGATCCCTCGCCATTATACCCTAAGGAAATAATATATGGCATTATACTGTAGAAACCTTATGAGTATAATACTTACAATATGTATTAGTCGTAAGTAATAGTATATTATGCAATGATCATGAAATGATGATTATTAATGCATGAGCATTAACCGCGATACGAAACTAGTCGAAGGTGTTTTTCGTATGTTTCATGCTTGGTGTTTTAATAACCATGAGAGTCGCATACGCTATTTTTTCTACCAACTATAAATGATGAAGATCTATAAATAGTATAGTTATATTTGTTTTGTGGGTCCCACTGATCTGGAAGTGGAAGGAATATTAACATTTATTCCATTATTGCTAGTCTCAATATAGTTCAATATTGTATTGAAAATGCTGATTTTGTGTATTGGATTTCCAATTGATTGAAAATCTGTATAGTAATGAAATATCTGTATCATGAGCGTGAGCTTATAACGATTCAGATTATTAATCCGTTTCATAATGGATCTCAGTATGAAACAGATTATAGGCATATAAGTGTATTATTATAGTACGGGTGTAGAAAAATGATTATTTTACCATGTTGTGATTCAGTAATTCTATAATTTGTGATCTATCGTTTTCAAATTCATTTTTTTCCAACATGTTTCAACGAAGTAAGTAGAAAATGGGGTCCGAGCCGAAACCACTCAGTCGCAGTCATAGTCTAAGAGCTACTGACGCACGTTTCATGAAGTGTTTTATGCACCTTGAAATTTTGCTATAATGCATCTCTTAGGTAGATGTGAAGGTGAGTATGTGTTGGCTAGACCTACCTTGGGACACCAGGTACTGCGCATAGAAGAAAGAAGAAAGTAGCTTAATTGGCGATAAATGCCCAGTCTGGCAACCCTGCCAGGGTTATCAGCAAGTGATGAGCAGGTAGAAAGTCAGTCCTCGCGTTTCGATTGGTCGGCTGTGATATCGAAGAACGCACAGTCGCACAGAGTTGTATTAGGCTGTAGGCTGTCACAGTCTACTACTTCTGAATTCTGAATAGTATTAATACATATCGTTTGGAGAGCACGTATTATTTCAGACAATATGTCCAGCACAGATATGGATGGGATTGAAAACAATGTCGTATCAAATGAAGAGCGCATGGAAGAAACGATGAATGCCCAAGAACCAAGAATATTCAGGAAAGCGTTTTTTAATTGAAATTCGGGTTATCAGCTATTCACTCATTATCTTCAGCTAGTGAGAAAAACAGTCCCTCTTGATATGTTTTCTTATAATCACGTTTATAGCTAGCCATCAGAACTACCTTTCAGAATTCGAAATGCAAAATCTTTCATCGTTTTTGCTGAGTATATGAATTTTCAAATTCACGTTTTCTATGTGACTGTTATCGATATTCCTGTTCATTCAGGTACCAGAAGATGCAGCTTATTGACAGGAAAAATATTATGTCTACAAATGAATTTGGTAAAAATGGACTGTTTTCATTCTTCCCATGTGCTCTTCAATTGCTAATAATAATAATAGTCCTCCTCGAAATAAAAGGCATTTGAGGCATTCTATAGAAACACCTCTTTTCAGTAGTTCCAAGTCCTGCTCTGACCCACTGAAAGTGTATGACTTTTGTTATTATTTTAAATTATTGAATTGAAGACGGTGTTTGAATGTCTCATTCATTATCCGTTGTGAAATCAGCTCAATTTTACATAGAAGATTGTTGGCTTCTGAATAAAACATGACACCTTTGGATTATTTTTTGAGGTTAACCCCCTTGAAAGTGTCTGCCTCATTCATTATCTATTGTAAAATTAGCTCAATTTTACACTAATGATTGTTGGCTTCTGAATAAAACATGACAACTTTGGATTATTTTTTTATGTTAACCCCCTTGAGAGTGTCTGCCTCATTCATTATCCATTGTAAAATTAGCTCAATTTTACATTAATGATTGTTGGCTTCTGAATAAAAAACACTTCATTTAGTAAAGAAAAAATAACAACTTTGGAAAACATTTTTTTCATGTTAACCCCCTTGAAAGTGTCTGCCTCATTCATTATCCATTGTGAAATTAGCTCAATTTCACATTGAAGATTGTTGGCTTCTGAATAAAACACTTCATTTGGGCCATATTTTTTTGCACCTTTCCTCTATGCGCAGTACCTGGTGTCCCAATATTGGTCTGGCCAACACACACTCACCTTCACAACTACCCAAGAGATGGATTATAACAAAATTTCAAGGTGCATAAAACACTTCATGAAACGTGCATCAGCAGCTCTCCGACTATCAAGCAAACATATCAGTCAGTCACTCAAATGTCAGATCGAAAACAGTTGTTTTTGACTCGTATTTTGCTAAATTATCTCTCAAAACACACGTTTTCAACTTTTTGTTGGAGTAATTGACCCCTTTTGAAATTTTTAAAATCACTTTAGATGGCATTTCGATTCTCAAGAATTCAAAAATTCTTCTATTTCTCAATAAAAATCTCTCATTGACGAACTGTTTCATGGAAGATAATAAGTTCCAAATCAAAAATTATAGTTGGGTTCCATATAATCAATCAGTAAGATTGGAACCCTCGGTTTTGAATGGAACCTTTCAACAGAGATCAATAACCCTAATTTCAAATAACCTAGTTGTAAACTACAGAAAAAGAAGTAGATTGATAGGTTGGGTGTGAGTGATTTCAATTTGGTGTTATAGTAACTAGTTTTCAAAAGTCCCATGTGTATATTTTTTTTGAAATATCCCAGAAACTAATTGTGAATAAAAATTGAAAATCTTGTAATTTCAAATATGATGAATCCAATTATGCCAACTCCTGAAATGCATATTCTTTCCAAAAACAGTTATTTTTATTTCCAGATTCATTTTTTATTTTTTCAATAAACGTCTAGTGCTCTCATACAATTGTTTTCAATGATATGGAAAGCGATATCGTGATAGCCAAAACAATACAGAATTTTCAATAATTTTTTTATCCAAATAGTCCCGAGGTTGAAATCTTCTTTCCATGATATTATCAATGTTTTCAATATCACCTTTGTCTTTTTGTCTCTTTTTTCTCATCTAGCACAATATTGATATATGTTAGCACCTGTAGTTTCGAAACCTTGCTATAAAATGTATATTTTGGAAGCAATAAATGTATTGTATTTTTGTATTGTCAATATTACTTTTGCATACAAAATTACTGCACTCTGAAAATGTTATACCCAAATTTCATTAGCAGAAACTCATCTCCAATTGCTTTCCTTCAAACTGTGTGAATCGTGAGAAATAAATATATCGATATACTGGCAGTTCAAAAATATCCGTTAGAGGACCAATAAAATTTTTTCATAAATCCTTCAGCTTTGCGAACATTCAACGAGCAAATTCATATGAGAAGCTATCTTATGAATATATCTGAGGAATATGAAGTTGTATGAATAATATGTGGGATATTTTTTGAAAAGTTTCAAAAATAGTTTTTTCATTGCAATAATATCTAGAAAACTGATTGTCAGAGAGTTTTGAACTCCTTATCTTTACTTGAAACGAAATTACAATTTAATTTTAGTCCCTTCATATTAGCCAGTTTCAATATTAAAAACGCAAGAAGATTTCTTGGGAACCTTTTCCGATAAATGTTTCTCTTTTGAGACGATTCTTCAATCATATTTTGAAATTGTAATAGTTTTCTCAAAACTCCAAACTTTGAAGGATTCACTATGATTCCTTATTTCGTAACTGAATATTTTCGAATTCAATTTCGCCATCAAATTCAATTTTGCCTTCAAATTCAGTTAATATCAATTTTATAGCATCAACGCCAATCAATCCTCACCTTCACATCAGGCATAAAGTTGTACCGGGCGCAATGAATAGCATATCCATTAGCCAGCGACCCTCCAGGACAAAAAATACCATCACCACGACCATCCTCAAACCCCACAATCCTCCTCATCTCCTCCAGAACGGTCTCTTCCATGAGGCTGAACACTGGAGAAACCTCATACGTATAGACGCTGGGGTTCAAGGCATCAGTCAACCACTGGGCCACCAACCCATAGGGATCCAGCGAAGAAAACAGTTGGTTGACGAAATAAGGGTGGCCGGTCTTCACAGAGTGCTTGATGGTGTCTTTGACGAGCTGCAGAAGATGTTCATGAGTTGAAGGAAGAGATTTCAGGCCGAAGTCGAAGATTCTTTGTAGCTCTTCTGGGCTCTCGTAGTTCAGCACTTTGTTCTTTCTGTCCGTTCCCTCGAAAACCGCTTTTTGCAGCAGGACATCGACGCACTTCCTGATGAAGTCTTCGTGGTCTTTTTTCGTCGGTAGGCTCTCGAAAGTGGCGGTTTTCCTTGTTGAGTAAACGGGTTTCGAGCCAGCTTTTGCGAACTCCGTATACGCTATTTCTTCGTCAGATGAAGACGCAACGGCGTCGCTGTAGGTGGCGACTTCGTCCACGACGTCTTCTATGCGGTCTTCACCGGTGGCTGGCATGTCGATTCCTCTTGTAGAGTTGCGGAGAGGATTACAAGACTGAATCGCGAGTAGTGTGTCGTGGGAATCGCGCTGGTTTTAAACGCTGCGGTCACATGCTGAACCTTGTCGCACACTTTCTAGCGAATCGGCAGAGGGGTTTTACAGTAGTGGTCATCATGGAGTAACTGCGAATGTATGGATGGTTTGATTGCAAGTTTCGGGGAAAATGTAATACGGACGCATGCAAACGCGTAACAGAGCAATAGTTAGTCATTTTCGGAAATTCCAGGGATTCACGATAATTACGTTTCAGTTGAGATACATTTTATTTTTCGACTGACAGAAAAAATATTAATTTTGCAGACACATATCAACCAGCAAAGTATTACTCTTCCTGTCTAGGCATCCCAAGTAGCACAAACATATTAGACCAATATTGGTTCAATAGTACTGGAATATGAACCTTATATAAATGGTTTCAAAATTATTTATCTGAAAGGAAACAATATGTTTATTTGGGAAAGTTCACTAAAAGATATAGATTGTGGCGTCCCACAAGGTTCTATCCTTGGCCCCGTTTTTTTTTTCAATCTATATTAACTCAATATCAAAATTGGCCCTTAATGGGGTCTTATCCTTGTTCGCTGACGACACAACAATCATTTACTTTTCTAATAATCACGATGATATAGCAAATAGAATAAAAAATGACATTGATAAAATCTTCATTTGGTTACAAAAACATAAATTGACACTCAATTTCGAAAAATCTTCATTCATGAATATTTTCAAAAAGGCGATGGATACTCCAAAAGTTCCAATTAAGTACAATGATGAAACTATAAATTATCAGCAAACAATAAAATTTTTAGGCCTATATATTGATGAAAGACTATCATGGAATAAACATATTGATAAAATTAGAGATGAAGTAGCCCCATTGATTGTTATTCTTTTAAAAATAAGAAATTACATACCATTAAAGTTCCTCAAAAATATTTATTTTGCTCTAATTCATTCAAACCTGCAATACCTAATTTCAATATGGGGCACTGCAAGTAATTGCTTTTTGAATCCTCTGAAGAAATTACAGAATAAAACAATCAAATGTATTTTCAAATTGAATTATATGGAACCAACAATCAATTTATATAAATCAAATGGCTTGCTTGATTCGGACTCTCTTTATAAGTTGAGAATCTGTTGTTTTATCCACTCAATAAGAAAAATGAAAAAAGCCTTGAATATAGTCTTTACTGAAGTGAACAGTATTCACACTCACAATACAAGACAAGACAAATTTTTAGCCGCTATCCATTTTAGATTAAATTTTGGAAAAAAATCAGTATATCATAACGGAATAGTGAATTACAATTCAATATCTGATGATATAAAAAAACACAATTCACTGATCAAATTCAAAAACAAATTGAAAGAGGAAATGTTAAGCTGATTTAATCGATGAATTTGACACCTTCACCTCTCTCATAGGTAGTTACAATATAGATTTGTAATTGCTTTTTTTTTAATTCTAGAATTTCATCACATAATACCTTATCCACCACATTGAATTTTCTGAATATTTTCATTTTGAGCCTATGCTTCCAATTTGATTGTTATATGTATATGTTTGTATTTATGTATGTATATATATATATATATATATATATATATATATATATATATATATATATATATATATATTTTTCTCATTCTTTTGAATATTTCCCTACTATAAACATGTAATGTTTCTTGGGTAATGAAGTTGATTTAAAATATGAAATTTACAAATCTTGTAAATATCATATTATCCATAAAAAAAATGTGAACATTCAGCGATATTGGATTAATATTCGATCACAATGTAAGGATAGATCGATTTGAATATATTGGTACAATATTGTAAATAATATATGGACAAAAATCTCACGACCCTCACTATGGCAATATCATTTTCGACCACTATACATTCTACGGCACAGAGAGACTTATTTTGAGGAGTCGGGTGGTATAGATGTGGTGACTTCAAGTTATATTCAAGACAACATCAAAATGTGAGGAAGTTCAGTTATAATGAAAATCTCTTTCACAAAAACACTGAAGGATCACTGGCTTATGTGATAGCGATTTGGAATATGAAACTTGCTGTGCAAAAAGTTCTGGACCCAATTTTCTGGTATTGAAATCCACAACATACCGATATTTCAATTTTTACACACTTTTTTTCAAATTCATCAATATTGCGTTAGGTACCAATCTTGAAATCTAATTGAATACACTAAGTGATAATTCTCAAAATCCCGATACCCCTCTCAGGTTGTGATTCGAAAATGACAATTTGAATATATCGATTTCAATGTGAAAACAATATTCAAGCAATATCAGAATTAGCATATATATATATATATATATTGCAGAATTATGCCAATATACCACCTAATTTGGTAATTCAATATTGTAATAAACTCCCAAACCATGTCGAATATTTATTAGAATACCAATGTGGAAATTTGGGTATATACAAAATATGCAGACAATACTGAAATCTCTATATTGTTACACTGGTATTATTTATTATCACCTGATATGGTAAATCTGATATTGGTAAAAAGTTATCAAACAATATATTATCAATATTGAATTTTACAAAATGCACTTGAAATTTATTGTCAATATTGTACCAATATTCAAATTAAAATATAGTTTTTTCAATGATGTTTCATATTAGTTCAACATCAATTTTTCCAATAACGATATGTCTATATTGAACCAATCTGAATTCGGGGCTCAGCCAATATAATGTGCCATTTGGGCAGCAAAGTAAGGATTGATATGTGCCTGGAAGAGTAAGTACTTCTAAGTCGCATCATTATCCAAAATGTTTTCAAATTATAATCACTAAAATATACATTTTCATAGCAACCAACCATTCCAACACTTACGATTTCTATCGAATTTTGTTTCAATTCATCACTGCAGGAAAAACAAAGAGATTGTTGGAATTTTAATAATATGCAAATACAATATCCTACATATATCATTATAAACAATCGGAGAAAAAAATCCATGTTCAACTCGTTACTCTGGGCTATAGTAAAATAAATACCTGTTGTCGAGTGATATTGGTTCGAAAATTAAAAAAGCTTTCTTGTAGTTTTTTTTTTGAGTTCTTAACCTACCTCAAACTGAAAAATAAGATTCAATATTGGAATCTATACAAGTGCAGAAAGGCAGATTTTCAATCTACCCCGATAAATTTCTGCGAATCTTTCCCTCATATATAAAATGTCCCATTAGAGCAATGCAATTATCGAAACTTACAGCGGTAATTGCATTGTATCAAGTCACCATAAGAACACATTTGAAACCGTATCGCTAGACGTCAGTAAACAACACATATAAATGTCAGATAGACTTCAAAAATAGAAAAACATTTCGAGTTGAGGTGAGTACTGCTTACAATCTATAGAGGAAAGTATAAATGAACAAAAAATAACATTTCCTCGAGAATATCTTTATTCGTGAAATATTCCAATGAATTACATTCGTGCATAAAAATGACCAGATAATTTTGCATTCAAGCGTGATATCTCATACAAATTGCATTCGGTTATTTTCATATTTTGTAAAAGAGCCCTCGTCCTTCGGACTCGGGCACTTTCGCCAAAATATGAAAATAAACTTGCAATTTTTAGATATCACGCTTTCTTGCAAAATTATCGGTAATTTTTATGCACTCGTGTAATTATAACCGATAATTCAAAAATAGTTCTATCTGAATGGAACAACTTCAATTAGTCAGCAACTTATCTCAAAATTTGTCTATCAAAAAAATACAGCTGATATTTATTAAAATAATTATCGTTGACGTTTCAGAAACCAAATCCGCTTCCGTTTTCAAAACGTTCACAAATATTCTCTTCTAGTTTCGTGTATATGTTCGCTTTTTGTAAATATCAGAAATTTGAGTTTTGACCTATTATGACTTTCAAGAGTGGCAGCCAGGCGGGGCGATCCATATCAACCGAAGTATTTAAGATGAAAGCATCCATAGTTCAGGAAATGAAGCATTTTGGCTCGCAATTTTTTCGTCCACCATGGATTTACCTGAAATATTCACAGAATGTAGGAAATAGCTCAAGGATCATATTCTATATCATGCCGCTGTACGCTAGATCTCAGGAGTGGAAATTATTTATTACATTATAACTGTAGGAACCGACAGAAAAAGTAATTTGAAAATGTTCCATACGTTTAATTCGTGAAAGTAATATTTTTTGAGTTATTCGAAGTTGAAAGTAACAGTTTTTTGACAAAAAAATCGACGTTTCTAAATAGTTTTTTGCGAATAACTCTAAAAATATGCATTTTATCAAAAGTGTGTAGAGCCAAATTGTAGCTTTTGAAAAAACAAAGAAATTTTTTTTTTTATAATTTTTCTACAACAAATACGAACTGACATACGGCAAATTAATGCTTAGCTTTTTTCGTCAAATGTATAAACTGGAAGATTTCAAGCGAACTAAGGAGAAAAATATGTATTTTTCGAGAAAAGGTCATGGAATCTTTTTTGAAGTATTCAATTAGAGCTTTCAAACAACTAAAAAAATGTCTTCCTAGCATGAAAATTGACCGACTTATGATCATAATATGATCGGTACCCGATTTTTTCTACGAAAAAAATCTGTGAAAACAATCTCTAAAGTACCTCCTAACTATTGATCGCCACCCTTCTGTGATTCTCTTCATAAATTCACTATTGATACACCCACGAAGTTTAACCAATTTGAAGTGCCTAATTTTAGAAAAATTGGAGTTTGAAGAGAAAACTTTTTTTTTTCAATTTCGTGTTTTTAACCCTTTTCTTATGAATATCTCTCAAAATACTAAAGATACGAAAAAAACGATACAGTACTAAATTGTAGCTTTTTTAATGACGAAAATTTCCCTGTGTGTAGATTTTTTGTAAAGTGAATATTCGGCGAGATATAGCCGTTTAACACCTACATTCACGATCGAACATCACCTTAGTCAAACGCTTCAAACTCTCCCCATTTAAAAATTAAGGGATCTTCAGTAATTTCATTCACATAGTCTTATAGCTCTTGAAAGCTCTATAAAATCGTTTCCGAAAAAAAAAAATTTCTATCACCTAAAATGAAAAACCGATCATTTTTTTTTGAAAAACTGGAATTAATCGCTTCGGAGCGTAGTGATCTACATAACCGGTATATTCGACCGTTATACGTTATATGTTCCACTTTTTCCATTCATACTGGAAGACAGAGAAGAAAAAAAAACTGCTCGCGTGTGTGAGTGTATATTTCGTTGATTTCTCACAAGTGTATTCTAAAGTTCGAAGACATGTTTTCAAGGGTAGTTTATAACAAGGGTAGGTTGAAAGATAATGAAATTGTATTCTAAAGCATGAAACAATCATTATCCAACTATTTTTACCCATATTTAGATTTTTAATGTTATTTAATAATTTTTGACAATTAGGGGTAGTTTTCTAGTTTTCACCCCTAAAAAATGAAAAGCACAGTATAGAAAATGAACTAGAGGGTGTAATAAGCCTAATCCCAAATTCTTTTACAAATCGGTGCTGGACGAAAAAATTGCGAGGTTTTACCATTTTTTCAGCTACATTTTCTGAACTACCACAGACCACATGATAAAAAACATCTACACTTGTGTAGGTTCCAATATTAATTCTTATTTTTTCAGGTTGTGGTAAGTTGAAAACCCAAAAAACTAGAGGAAAAAACCCATTCACCACAAAATAATGGCATTCAAACAGTACTTATGACAAGCTGAGACGAAAAGTAATAATGAAAATAAAAACCTGTCAAATGATTGGGACCAAGAAATTCATCAAATTCAAAGGCCCCAAATTCCGAATGAAAAAAAACCCAAATGGTCAGAAATAATTGAGATTCGCAGAAATCAATGAGAAATAATGAATAAATGAAAAATATATGAACAGTATAATCAAACGAAATTCAAAAGAAAATGAAAAAAAAATTCGAAAGAGTTGAAGTGAATGAGTTTATGACACAAAATAAAAAGAGTATTAACTAAGTACTGTCTGAATGTCATTATTTGTGATAGATGGATTCTTTCTTCTCGTTTTTTGGGTTCTTAACCTACAACAATCCGAAGAAATGAGAATTAATTTTGAAATCTATATAAGTGTTGGAGGGGAGATTTTCCCGATAAGTTACTGCGGATATTTCCATCGTATGTTAAAAATCCCATATGAAGCGGGACATTTCCGATCAATTACAGCGATAAATTCCCGGCGGGACATTTTCGGGCTGGTAAATACCCAGTAGGTATCGAAAAATACCCGCTCGGTCCGTGTATCTATAGTAACGATTGTTAAAATGTACATTTGTCATCTTGACAGGCATAAATACTGAATTTTAAAAGTCTTTGGTTTAACTCCGGAAATATTCTACCGATTTACACTCGTGCATCAAAATAAACCTGATAATTTTCCTTTCAAGCATGTTGTCAGTGAAAAAACTGCATTCGGTTATTTTCATATTTCGACAAAATATGAAAATAAACTCATGCAGTTTTTAGACTACATGCTTTCATGGAAAATTATCGGTAATTTTGAAGCACTTGTGTAATTACTCCCGATGATTGCATTGTATCAAGTCACCATAACAACACATTTGAAACCGTATCGCTAGACGTCAGAAAACAACACAAATAAATGTCAGATAGACTTCAAAAATAAAAAAACATTTCGCGTTTTGGTGAATGCTCCATCCAATCTATAGAGGAAACTATAAATGAACAAAAAATTACATTTCCTTGAGAATTCCTTTAGTCGTGAAATATTCCAATGAATTACATTCGTGCATAAAAATGACCAGATAATTTTGCTTCAGACTCGAGCACTTTCGCCTAAAAATGAAAATAAACTTGCAATTTTTAGATATCACGCTTTCCTGCAAAATTATCGGTAATTTTTATGCACTCATGCAATTATACCCGATGATTCAAAAATAGTTCCTTCTGAATGGAATACGGTCGATTAGCCAAAAACTTTTCGTATATTCCAAATTTGCATATCAAAAAAATACAAGTACTAATATTTACTAAAATACTTATCGTTGACGTTTTGGAAACCAAATCCGCTTCCATTTTCAAACTTCATACAAATATTCTCTTTTATTATATATTATTATTATTTTCACATACTAATCCATCACAAAATAATGACGTTCAAACAGTATTCTCTTCTAGTTTCGTTTTTATGTTCGATTTTTGTGAATGTCAGAAATTTGAGATTTGGCATTTACCTGCCCTTCTACACTTGTAAAGATATATTTAAAATAGAGATTTTTTGTGTTATAGCCGTAGAAAAAATATATTTCGATTTCAATAGGAATTTCAATGATTTTTTTTTCTAAACTCAATTCATAGTATTTCAATACTGAATACTGTATTTTGTTGAATCTATACAGACAAGTTGCATTTCAGGCGATATTCACATTAGGAGGGAAGACAACTTTGGAATTTTATTCAAATCAAAACTCTGGAGAATACAGTGCGAATCCACGCTATGTTTTTCCAACATTACGCCTCTAGGCTCAAGTAAATTTCTTCGAGTCTCGACAACTCATCATCAGACGATTTTGTGTTGGGTATCAATCTCTATCTATTTATTTTGAGAAGTCTAGATATATTTCGGAATTCTACCTGATTTCATATATACTGTACCAAGATATCCTTGATTACCTTTTCCATAGCACTGCTTGTACATGGAATCAATCTGCAGATGGGTTAGAATAATAGTTGCGGATTATTTTCACTAGGTGTTTCCGGTATTCTATGTGAACATCAATTGAATACTGGATTTTTTTTGTAAACACCGATATCATCAATCGTAATCGATAATATCTGGACTAAGGAGATGTTCCTCTCAAATCCACCTTCCGTTATATCAATTTCAATAGAATATTCACTGCGAATGAACTTTCAAAAGCAGCTCTCATTTGCGTATAATAAGGTAGTTATTATGATGATGATGTGGTCACGGTAGTGTAGTGGTTAGCATATCTGCCTATCAAGCGGAAGGCCGGGGTTCGAATCCTCGCCGGGCCACCGTGCTGGGTAATCACACGTTAAAAGGTAAGGCCTCGTTGATCCATTGCTCGCACAAGTTTCGACTTCTGAGGGTTGACGTTCGTCAGCTGGTTAACGGAACGAACAATTTTCAATATTGATAAATTCCCTGAACCATAATGCTTGCTTTTGGGAAATTTGTAAACAGTTCTTTTATATTGTTACTTTTATACAGGTAAATAGAAACAATGGTATATACTGGGAAAATCAATTCTGACAATTTTGAGTTCATATGAAAACTTGATACACCTGAAATGAGCAAATCAATTGTGAATAAGGAAAATTACTGGAGACATAATAGTATATTATGCAACGATCGTGTAATGATGGTTATTAATACATGAGCATAAACCGGGATACGAAACGAGCCGAAGGTGAGTTTCGTATGGTTTATGCGAGTGTCTTAATAACCATTACATGATAGTTGCATACGCTATTTTATCTACACCCAATAAATAATGAAGAACTAAAAATATTATATTATTATTATTTCTTTGAAAACTTCTACAAAATTATAAATAATGGTATAACCACGGAAAATACAATGAGAAATGAAAAGAAAAAAAAATGAAAAAAAATCTCTGTCGAGTTCAAGAATTGAACCCGGACGATTCTGGTAATTCTTCTATATCACTGCTATAAGACTTTTTCATTCGATTATCGAAAATTGACTTAATTCTTCAAAAATGCAATACCTACCGATTTTGACTTGACAAACGTCAAAATGCTAAGCTTGCACATCATGCTTGATTGAAAAATAATGGGTTTCTATTGGTTGAAAATCTGTATCGTAATGCAAAGCTGTATCGTAATGGATTTCATTATAAAACGGGTTGTGAGCATATGAGTGTATTATTAGAGTAAGGGTGTAGATAAAGTTATACTCAATTAATAATATTATTTGAACGCCTAACCAACCAGTAGTCAATTTGAGATCATCAGGGAATAAGTGTTGAAATCGAATTCTCCAATTAATATTAATCCTTCAGTAACATTAGCGTATAAGTCATAGGTATGCACTAGATGATCTATCACGAGTCTCTATAAAGATAAGGTAGGTAGATATCTTATTAGATATATGAAAACAATGCAGTGTCTCAAATATTTACTTCTTATATTCTGAATGTTAACTGGAAATTTCTATCGATTTAACACATATTTCAGTCGAAGAAGTCAAGATCATCTTGATAAAATAAGGCCCGCTGCATCAAAATCGATATTGTTACGTCCTAGCGCCGGTCCTGACCAGATCGTAAACGCAGATGGGGAATCGCGTAGCAGCGAACGTCATTTTCCTAGAAACCGTAATGCCGCCTGGAGAATTCGAGACGCGTCATCGGGGCTTCTCTCGACGATTCTCGATTGGCACGCAGATATATATACGGGACAGGTTTCGCTGCGGGAAGAATTGGCATTACAGAGAAGTTTTTATTCGGAGCTAAGTGGAGCGAGTTTAGTAGAGCTAAGTGGCGAGAGTTATTGAGATCTAAGTGGAAAGAGCTTTTATTTGTTATTGCTAAGTGCAAGAAGTGTGTAGAATTTTTAGTACAGAGAGTTTAGTGGCGAACATTGGAAAGTTATCAGAGCGATTTAAGTGATTGTGTAGTATTGTATTGTGATAGCGAGTTATAATAAAAGGAGTTTAGTGTTGTTTGGTGTTTTAATCGACGAACCCAGGGGAATATCTTAACAGTGGTGTCAGAAGTGGGATTTTTGCTGGTAATAAAATCAATTTATGGTGAATACGAGAAGTACATCTTACGATACTATGGAGGACATGTTGAAATTAATCCAAAACCAATTTGCGATTATGAAAGACGACGGCAGGAGGAAAAACAAGAAGAGGAAAAGCGACGACATGAAGAAAAGAAAGAACGACAATTAGAACGAGAAAATGAAAAGAAATATTGAGAAGAAGCACTTCAGAAAATTCTCGAAAATGAAAAGAAAGATCGAGAAGCAGCACTCCAGAAAATTCTCGATAATGAAAAGAGAGATCGAGAAGAAGCACTCCAGAAAATTCTCGAAGAACAGAGAAAAAAACGAGAAGACCTTCAGAAAATTCTAGAACAACAAAAGACTGAAATAGAGCAATTAGAAAAACAACAAAAAGCAGACTTCTAGAACGTTCTAGAAAATCAGAACAAGTTCTTCGAGCATGTTTCACATGAAACAAGAGTTCAAATAGAAGAACTAAAAGAAGGCCTAAAGGAAGAACTCAAGGGAGACGTCAAGAAAATCGACAAGAAAGTGGATACAGTGCGAGAGGAGGTGAAAGGACTTGAAAGACAGATAGCTCTTCTCAAGAACCAGGATCGCCGAGACTGGGTTGCCACATCTGGCATTTCCGTGAAACCACCGACTTTTGACGGACAGTCGTCTTGGGCTATGTATCGTAGACAGTTTGAGTCTGCGGCAGAGACTAATGGATGGGGCGAAGAAGAAAAAGCTACGGCACTCGTAGTAGCTTTGAGAGGGCCAGCTTTGAATATACTGCAGACCATACCCATCGAACAGCAAAAACAATATGAGGACTGAGGACCTGATTTCTGCACTAGAGTTGAGGTATGGCGATCAACACCGTGAACAGCTGTACCGGGCACAAATGAAGACTCGCACACAAAAAGCAGGTGAGAGCTTGTAGGAATTTGAGGCAGATGTTAGACGTCTAATTCAGCTATCCAGAAGCGCCTGGAGATTTCAAGGAACAGTTGGCTGTGCAGATATTTATTGACGGACTTAGAGACCCAGAAATCCAAAGAACTCTGCGACTCACAAGTTTCAAAAAGAGTAGCGATGCCTTGGTTCGCTCTTTGGAAGTGCAGGCGGCCTTCAACGCGTCGAGGCCGAAAGTGCGAGCAGTTTCAATAGAAGAACCGGAACAACGATTTGGCACAGCGAATAGTTCAGTCGAGAAGGTTCTGGAAGAAATCAAATTAATGATAAGTGGTATGAGCACCCAGAAGAAGAGAACGTGCTATAGATGTGGAAAACCAGGACATTTTATAAAGGACTGTTGGGTGAAAATGTCGCAGAGGATCTGCTATAGCTGTAGAAGGCCGGGGCATTTTATAAAAGACTGCTGGAAGAGAATGACACAGAATGAATGTTATAGATGTGGAAGATCAGGGCATTTCATGAAAGATTGTAAGGTGAAAATGCCACCAAAATCCAAGGCGCCTGTCAGGACGCCGACAAGTTTGCAATCACCTGCGAGGTCAAGGTCACCGAGGGTCATCTGTGTTAATAGACTAAAAAGAACATCTGAGAGCCTCACCAGGGAAATTGAATAAAATGGATGTAATATGCACCATAGACACCGGTGCTGCAGTTTCCTTGGTACGCAGCGACATCCTTCGGCCTGGAAACGTGAAGCCTATTCCATCTAACGTCGTGCTTCGGACAGTCACTGGTGGAAATGCACCTATTCGAGGAGAGGCTGAAATTACGTTGATTCTTGGGCGACTCACTATCACAGGTACAGTTTACGTCGCAGATATAGAAGATGAAGTCATACTCGGAATGGACTTGATCAGTGACCATGGAATTTCATTCGACAATGAGCAAAAGATCATAAGGTTCGGAGAAGAAGAATTTATCCTTACAACTCCAACGGAAAGGACGAAACCTGCCAAACTGCGATTATTGAAAACTGCGAGAATCCCTGCATTGTCGAAGGAAGTAGCTCGTGTCACAGAGAATAATGTCCCTGAATGCAGCATGCAGCCATCGGATTCTGGACAAGTCCGGGTGAAGTCAGACAAAGTCATCCTTGTAAGAGCCGCCAGGTGTCGCGTTGGAGGTACAAGTGACATCTCCGAGATGAAAGCAGCTGGAAGGGCTGACTTGGTCAAACAACATGTCATCAGTGGCCAAGTCCACTTGATTCAACAGCCATCAAGAAGAGTTCCATTCCCTAAGCAACAAGAGATGCATATTGACTGGAGGAAGGCGTGGTACTATCGGAAGACAAATACTGGCAGATTTCAAGATGGAGATCTGATGTGGCTGTACAACTCTCGTCGCAGGATAAATGATTTGGTGTACAGGGTTCAACGTAAGCCTAGAACAAAAATGAAAGTCGTACACCTAGAGAGGCTAAAATGTTACAATGAGAATGAAGAGATATTGTTTGATCGGGACGATCAAAATTGAGAGGGGGATAATGTTACGTCCTAGCGCCGGTCCTGACCAGATCGAAAACGCAGATGGGGAATCGCGTAGCAGCGAACGTCATTTTCCTGGAAACCGTAATGCCGCCTGGAGAATTAGAGACGCGTCATCGGGGCTTCTCTCGACGATTCTCGATTGACACGCAGATATATATATATATATATATATATATATTTATTCGAAATTGTGACTGTATGCGTTATGTAGAGAGAGACTGCAACCCAAATAAGTCTCTATATATATATATATATATATATATATATATATATATATATATATATATATATATATATATATATATATATATATATATATATACGGGACAGGTTTCGCTGCGGGGAGATTTGGCATTACAGAGAAGTTTTTATTCGGAGCTAAGTGGAGCGAGTTTAGTAGAGCTAAGTGGCGAGAGTTATTGAGATCTAAGTGGAAAGAGCTTTTATTTGTTATTGCTAAGTGCAAGAAGTGTGTAGAATTTTTGGTACAGAGAGTTTAGTGGCGAACATTGGAAAGTTATCAGAGCGATTTAAGTGATTGTGTAGTATTGTATTGTGATAGCGAATTATAATAAAAGGAGTTTAGTGTTGTTTGGTGTTTTAATTGACGAACCCAAGGATATATCGTAACAATATTAAAGTGCCGGGTTAATAGTTCAATTCAATTCAATTCAATTTATTCATTGTTGTTAAAGTACATATTTCATATAAAGATCAATTTATTTTTATTACTCTGCTGAGTCAAGACGCTTCACCTAAGCACTTAAGTGCTTGTCTTGTGTCAGACGTCTATAATTCAGCAGGGTATGTTAACAAATAACATTTTATATTATTGACATACAACCAAGCAGCTAATTTATATGTATATACATTTATTAATGGCATGAAATATTCAAATTATTATTGTTTTTCTTTATGTAATAAGAGTGGAGGAAAAGTTGATCAGTGACATTTTGGAAGCTTAGAAGTTGAGTTAGAAGTTGAATCAACTGCTGTTTCTTTTTGGATCAGAAAATGTTTTTTAACATTTCGTGATTTTGGCGAATGAATTTTTTGAGATCAGATTTAAACCTATTCAATTTATTGATTTTTTTCAATTCTGGTGGCAGAAGGTTATACAGTTTTGGACCAAAAAAAATATGTTTCTTTGGGTATGTGTTTTTCTATATAATGGTAGATTTAATGATAAGTTTTGTGTGAAGCGTGTATTGTTTTTATGTTCAGAGACTTGATATCTTATTCTATTTTGATACATCCATACCAAGCATTGGTAGGCATATAAGCTTCGTATGCTCAGTAGTTTGGTTTCTGCATATAGGTTTTCAGTAGAGAATAATTTATTTTTTTTGTGTAGAATTTTCAGAATTGTATTTTGCATGGTCTGAGCGCTATATATAACATTATCAAACATACCTCCCCAGGCTGTAATACAGTATCTGATGACTAATTCTGCAAGTGAGACGTATATTGTGTATAAGTTTTCCCTTGACATGATTTCTCTCAGATTATAGAATTTGTCTTAGTCTTTTTGTTACGTAGCTGGCATGTTCTTCCCATCTCATGTGCTGGTCTAGGAAACATCCTAGATATTTGATATTAGCTACTTTTTCAATTGTTGGACAGTTACAAATATCTTCATTGGTGCAGTTAGGGGAGTGTATTTGTAATGAGTTAAAATTTGGTTGATCATTGCTTGTCAAGGTGAATGCGATAAATTTGGTTTTCTTGACATTTAGGCTCAAAATATTATCATCAAGCCAGACTTGTATTGCTCTCAATCCTTTACCTGTGTTATCGTATACATTAGCCCAAGTTTCACCGGTGTATATTAGTGCCGTATCATCAGCGTAGGAGATGATATGACCTGTGAAGCCATTTATCATGCTTATACTATTGATATACACAAGGAACAGAATTGGTCCCAACACCGTTCCCTGCGGCACACCAGTGGTTATTTTCAGTGATGTGCTTAGTTCATTGTCAATTTTGACTCTCTGATTTCTGTTCGATAGATAACTCTGCAGAACATTTAATGCTGGCCCTCTAATTCCATATTTAGTTAGGTATCAGATTTGAGATAGTTTCTTGGTAGAATTATATCCGTATATATGTTTGGAGATTGGATAGGAGCAGTTTGTTTCCATCTGAAATTTTGAATTCACAAAGCTTCCACTTCAAAATCAATCAGTTTCCTGCACCACTTGTGAATATTTGTTTGATTTAATGAAAATTTGCGAGAACGAAGATGAATTTTCATCCAGTCAGTGACAGGTGTACAATATTGTTGATTATGAAATAAATGGTTGGATGAGAGAACAAGAAACGAACTAGTCTCCTTTAGGTCACAAGTTCGTCTATTGAATCCTGCCTTTTGATAGTGGTTGTATTTTTGTATTTGTTAAAGGTTTTTTCCTATCAATAAAAGCCATTATTATTATTAAATAATTCATCTGCACGACCCTTGAGAATCGCTGATGAAAATGCTTGTCGTATATGGGAATTTATTGCGTTGGTGCCTGAATTTCAAATTTCTATTCAATACTCATGAAAGTGTACAGATTTCGTTTTTTGATTCAATTCTTAGTGAGTGATAGTTTCAACGCCTGAATTCTTGAGCCAGAGCATTAGACCAATGAACATATTTGTGTGGATCTAACCTGCCCTAATCTAACATAGTCTAATCTAACCTAACCTATCCAGTATAATTACATTGACTATTAATTATATTGAATGTGTTGTTTTTGCGAAAAAACGGAACATATTTCAAATGAACTCAATGGTTATGCAACAGCATAAAAGATATGCTATAAATATGTATCCTATGAAATTCTGCACAAGATGGAATTGGTTCCAAGTTCCTACATATGATATTTTCGTTGGAAAATAATTATAAATACATAGAAAACAGATGAAAACATTGTTATTCTCTCACGTTTCACACATAAGAATCCCTCCCATCACAATATGAATTCAGATTTGACGAATTAAAAATGTAAAAACAATTTTCGACAATATGATTGACATTGAACGAATCGATTTCGTATTTGGTAATCAAGTTCGGTTTGAATACTAATGATTTTTCCGTTATTATCAGGGTTAAACGTATTCATAATGATAATTACTGATTTTTTCCTACTTCCTAGGATCTCTGATAGATGTTGCAATTGGCAATCAAGTTCGGTTTAAATATTCATAATTTTTGTGTTGATGTCAGGGTTAAACACATATTAGTTAATGCTGTTTGTTTCCTTCTTCCTAGGATCCCTAAAGTTATCGCACCGATTCTGATGTCTTTTTTTATTGAATTCGTGTAGCTCAAAGGCAAAAAATTCAAACCAGTTCCAACTCTCGTGTTGTTGGTTTGAACCTATACTACACTGATGATGGGGCAATAATTTCAAAACCGGTGAGCCTCTACAAATAATTGATGATAATTTCTTGCACTTGAATCTCTTTTGTGAAGATTTCTGCTCTGGAATCCCCTTGGTATTTATCAAGAAAGAAATTGTTTTGCAGATATTAGCCCATTGATCCACTGTGTAGGTAGTGTTACATTCAATGTATGATTACAGTTCTTTATTTTGTTAATAATAGTTGGTTCAGAGAAAATTGTTCTAAAATTGTTCGTTTCCGTTAACCAGCTGACGAACGTGGATCAACGAGGCCTTACCTTTTAACGTGCGATTACTCAGCACGCTGGCACGGCGGGGAATCGAACTCCGGTTTTCCGCTTAGAAGGAATATCATTCAATTCAATTTGTACCTCATTGAATTATTTCGTAAGAACAGGGTTTCATGATTGGTGACATTCGTAAGAGCTGTTAGTGTTGAAGAGAGTGCATTTTTGAAGAGACAAAATCAGTGGCCCTATTAAGGTCAACAAGGATGCCAAATGATATGGTTTAATAAAAAAAATGCTCTCAGCAATATTTTTTTGTAAAAAAAATAAAACCGTATGTGGGTTAACGAGCATGCCAAATGCGATGATTACATAAAAAATATCTCCAGCAATGTGTCTTCGCCAATCATATTTTTTTTATAAACGTTAAATTGAGGTTTCAAAGGGTGAATTTTCGCGAGTCTAAATCGGGGACTCAATGAGGGTCAACAACTATTCTAAATGCTCTCGTTTCATGAAACGTAATTTCTTTCAACGAATTCCATCAAGGAATAATTTTTCTCAAAATGCTATGAATAGTTTTCACTCGTCAAGTCGATGAAAATCGACAGAATTGAAATTGCAAAAGCTCCATCGAAAAAATCAATACGTCAGCTCGAAACGCTATAGCACGGCAGTCAGAAACTTCAGGCCCCCTTACCCGCACAGGCGTTCCCTGCTGGGTGCGCTCGTTTATGTTACTAATATCATTAGCTCAAAAAAATGGATACATGTGTCAAATATCACGAATATGATGATACATGTTCTGTCGAGAAATTTTCAACAAAAAAAATTAACCAAAAAGGTTTATTAGTCGTGGATGAAGTATAGTATTTTATCGCGTAGAATGGGTATTATTCTCTCGGTGATTCCCCTTGTGGATTATAGCAATCATCATACGCCCGTTGAATACTTCGAACAATGATCAGACTACTGATAGCTTTGGAACGTCCTCATCTGAACGTTTCAATATTTAGCAGTTCAGTTCAAAAACTTATTCGTTCCACTTCATAATTGCAAGGCCAAAATGATATGTTTTCAAACCTCATCAAATATTCGTAAATAATAGGGACGTCAAAATCAGCTTCATATCGTTAACCGATCCGTGTATGCTTGCCCTACATTTAATGATCAATGAATGGAAACAAAATAATTGAAGGTTATTACACTACAATTCCACGCATTTTTTTGACTGTTGGCAATGCAAATCACTGAAGGAGTAGCTATCAAGGCTGCACACCTGCACTCGAACGCAAAAATTCGATTAATAATTTTAATTTAATGATTATTGAGTTGTTGATACATCCGTAACGATTTCTGGTTGATACTGGAACATTTGACGTGAGGCTGTTTTAATGAATATCCTTCCGTTCGTGTAATTAAAAATGAAATAAAAAAGTCGTTCATTGTGTGAATCATAGGCGTGCCTATGAATTATGATTTCGGAGAAAAAACGAAGTTGTTAAACTCACAATACAATAGTATTGCCTTCACAAAACGTTTTTCAAATTTTTCACGTAATCTGGGAATATCCGAAAACAATACAATGCTTATAAGAGTGAAGGCCAGGCTCAAGTGCACCTTGAAAAAATAAATCTCAAATAGAAATGTTCATATTCATCCTTCGAACCCTCTTGCAATTAAATCGTCTTTTGAACAATTCGTTCAGGCCAATCTCAACTACCTAAACAGTAGGTTTTGGCTGGCACCTGTCAGAAAGCAACTACTACTACCCTGGTTAAAACCAGCATTGTATTATATCCGACCGGTGCCAGTGCAGGTTTTCTTCGCAGAAGAAACAGAATCAAATCCTGCATTTGCTTTTGGCAATACAAAAGAAAGAATTGATTTTCAATTATTGGAACGGACACACTTGCAGACCGGTTTCGGGCTATTTGGCGACTTGACAGTACAAGGTAGTGCCATTAAGCCGATGACTTCCCATAATTAAAAATAAAACTCCTTTCATAATATCAAGCCTTGACCAAAGCTGATGCGAACAACACGAAGTCATTGCGTGATGTACCCATGGACGAGGTATTCCAAAAACGAACCGAACTCGCCCATTCATCCTACGAGTGAAATGCAAAAAGGTTCCAAATAGTCGATGGGCATACTTGAAGACTGGCGTTAACCCTTTCCAGCCCAATTTATTATTTTTGGAAGGAAAACTATTTCTATAAATTTATTTGTAAGAAAATCGAATGAATGCAATCAGTGGCTTATATTTTTCATTATTTTTTTTTAGTCAATGTGTACGTTTTTTATAAGGTTAGGTCGCATCACGATATAACCTCAAAATCAATAGGGAATTATTTTTCGAGTTTTATATTGACAAACGGTAAAAAGTTATAAAAGGAGGTGGAATGGTATTTACCGAAAACCTAAGGAATAAAACTGTATACTTCTGATCTTTTTTTTCACAGAAAAAAAGGAGGCGGAATATGCCCTTTTTCAGAATCTCAGACGGTCATAACTCCGGAAAGAAGGGAGAGCCACGCGTTTTGACACCGGATTCGTAATCAGCAGCACAAAAAATATGAGTTGTACCATTTTTTTTCGAAACTTGTTGTTGCATGATGAACGAATGGCAAAATATGGTTTTCGTCATTTTTCATTGTTGCATCGATTATGCCCGATGACGCCAATTGGTATCATTGTATTTTCAAACCAATTTTCAATGAAGTTTTGAAAAAATGTCACCATTCAACATCTGAATCGTGGAATAATGCTCTTCGTACCCACTTTCCAATAGCTGTCTTCCATTAGAATAAACAGAAAACCCAATTATTTGCGAGAAATATCTTGAAACGCATTATTCGAGAAAAAAAATATGGCACACGCTTTTATCAACGACTGATTTTGATGTTACTCGCATAATAAAATATCAAGAGGGTATGTATGCGACCTCTGTAAAGCACTTGAACAAGTATTATTGAAAAATTCCGCAACCACCAATGACCCACGAGCTTTTATAAGGTAGAAATTTGGCGATGCCATATGGCATCACTGGACTGGAAAGGGTTAAATCCAGTATTTCCTTCTGTGAAGAAACCTGCACTGGCTCTGGTCAGATATAATGCAAAAGCCCTTCTTGGTGTTGGCCAGGGGAGTAGTTGTTTTTCGACAGGTGCCAGCCAAACCTACTGTGTAGGTTGTTTGGGACTGACCTGAATGAATTGTTCGAAAGATGATTTGATTCAACGCCAGTCTTCAACTATGCGCACCGACTATGTCGAATGTTTTTCCTATAGCAATTCCTGATTTTTTGATTGTTATAGGTTAACTGCTGCAAAATGCAGATAAGCTTTCAATGCACCCAAAATAGTTGTTTCTGTTTTTCAAAAAGTCACCTCTTTTGTTCACGGAGTTCGGATCAAAGGTCTTCATTTGCCAAATGAAATGGAAGTACGTGTTAGAAATGTTTAATTCTGTTTGTAGCCCTCATTGTGTGGGTTTCGGGAAAAAAATAGAGGGTGTTCCATTTGAGTTATGTATCCACCTGCGTATAGACGGGGGCAATGGGATAATTGCCTCTCTCTCCCAGAACACACTTGAATTGAGTTTCATGCATGGAAGTTAATGTACTCATCTCGATCGAATGGCAATCATGATGGCTTTGTAGACCGGGTTGCAGTGACAGATTTTTTGGACCAATTTCTCACAGTCTGCTTTTGAGATAGGAAATACTTGAATCTGAAGCAAATCATAATCTGCAAAAAATTACGCGCTGCGTGGTATTCATGGCTAACCCAAAATTGGTCCTCGATAGAACACACTGTATACTTCCTAAGAGTGTGCCTCATGAATTTTCGTTATTTTCGCGATGAGACTAATTTCAGTTGTAATTGGCGTTCTGGGAAAAGTTGGTTTTCATTATTTTTTTTTTGCAAAACTTTCAGGGAATTTATTTGTGTTGTGTAACATATGTAGAGCAGTCTGTAAAAAAGCTTCCATTAAAATTTTTGTTGGACTTCACGAACGCAAATTATGGGTTTTACGTGTACCACGCAGCGCGTAATTTTTTGCGGATTACGATTTGCTTCATCTTCGATTACTTCCCTTTCCAAAGGCAGACTTAAAAAAATTGGTCCGAAAAGTCTGTCACTGCTGCCCGGTCTATAGAGATTTCAATTCTGAAATTGCAATTGTACAAGTACAGTGGTAGCTCTGAGTGGCATTAAAAATGGCTTCCTTCTTATACGAAGGGTCATCACTATACCTTTTCAGTGCGTTATTACGTTTCCATTTGAGATTTCTAACTTGAGAGTCCGCTTTAAGGCTCCGGTCACCCATCCAGCCAGTTACGACGATCGCTGCTTAGTTTCAAATACTTACGTGACGAAACTAGATTTAACCTACTAACCAAGTCAATTACCAATATGTTCGAACAAAAAACGGCTCTCAACTATCTACTATTCTGAGTTGTTTTGTTCACCGTCCGATGACATCAGTCACAAAAATATCTACAAAAATATGGTATGATTTTTTTTGTACCTGCTTGTAGTCGAAATCTTTTTCTTAAATCGTGGAATTCAATCACTTTCCATAATCTTTTCAATAATTCACTTAAATACATAAAATAATACCATTAACGTCATACCGATGAGATGTCAGTAGTGGTTTCATATCATTTAGATATCAAATCCGACACATTTTCTCCGACATTCATTGAAAATTCCTCATCGTATAGCTCTTTTGATATACAGTATTTTATCTGATTAAGTTCACAAGAGAAAAACATCTTTTTCGATTCCCGAATGTTGTAGCTGATGAAAAGTTTCCTCCATCCAATCATTTCTTTCATTGAATTACCTCTATTTCTACAAGGTGATCCTGAAAATGATTTTCATTCCACACCAATTCCCAAAGAGAACCTAAAGCGCCGAATGAGTCGAAAATCATTTAGATATGGAATGGTGGAAAAGTTGTCGATACATGAAATAAGTTCTCGGAGAGCTCAAGTGCTTTTTTAAAAAATTATTTTTATTACAAGACTTGAAAAGTACATAAAACAATGTGAATTGTTCGAGACCTGAATTACAACTAAACTCGAACAGAAAGAATTATGTTAACATCTTGTTTGAAAGACGATACGCTGCGGCAGCAGACTCACCATTTTCTTGGGAAAGCCGGCGAACTCGGTGAGATATTTCCTCCCCCTGAAGATTCAAATCTGGAGGGTTAGCGAGGGATTTGAACTTCTGAGAGGTCCAAGGGTGGCTGGTCGTTTTCCATCTTCTTCGATGAACAATATGTTGACTGGGTTTTCTTGTATACAACAAACCCGATCAATACGATTGCAGATCCATAGAGAATGATTGTTCATATGCTAGGGATTTGCGTTATGTTGCTGAAGGACAAGTCTGGTTGATTGTCGATTATCATCTTTTTGATATTGTGGAAGTCGTCAAGTTCGATTTCTTCCAAATTGATCGTGAGGTCTTCTTTAGGTGATTCATCTCTGTTCTCGTCTATTTTTGGAAATAATACTGGTTGTCCAGGTTTAATGAGGTGTTCCTCGTTACTGATATTCTGGAGTCTGGAAGTGATCTGGCAGCCTACTGGTATTTCAAATAAGTTTGTGCCTTTCACTGTCACGATTTCTTCTTGGTTGTAGCAGGTTATTTTAATTTTCTCGTCTTCTGGCAGGATGATTACCCATTGATTGGATTCTCCGAGTCTCCGGAATATAGGGTGATTCAGAGATATGTAGGTTTGTTGACAAGTGGAGGTGTTTTTTAGGCTCAGCAGTTGGACTTCGCATGGGTTTTCTTCTTGAAGTTCGCGGGGTTCCATTCCATCACACAGGTAAGAATGAGGTGTGATTTCCGTACAAATATCGCTCGAATATGCGTACTACAATTTATTTATTGCCAAAAATTTATTTTTCGATATGATAACCTTGAACTGATCCTTTTCAGGAACGGGGATGAAATACATGTGGAATAGGTCAAATTCGAGTGGATATGTTATTGGGATATTCAAAATATATATTATTCTATTATTAAATGTATAACTTTCGATTTTCACGAATTTCTCCAATAAAAGTACATTTTCTGGAGTAATTTCTAAAGGAAATTGGTTCTGATTGAATTTATTTGATTTGAGTTGATTGAAAAAGTCTTCTGTCTTTACAATACTGGGGTGCATCATACCTGATCTTGAAAACATAATTGAGTTCTCAATATCTTGCATTATAGAGAAAATCATTTCATACAGGCTAATGACTTCAATAAAAGTATTCTTAATATACATTGAATTCTCTCGATCAACTTGACCTTGCACCTTTTTTGCGATTTGGTTTATTTTGGACTCAATGATTTTTTCATTGTGGATTACCTTTTGAACAGTATTGTTGAATTTATTGATTACTTCAATAGACAAGGAATTTTGCAGTTTTATACTCGAAGCCAATTCTTTTTGATTATTTTCCAATTGTTCGATCATTTTTTCGTATCGTTCGCCATCACTTGCATCTAAATTGCCAGAAATAGCCTTGAAAATTGATCCCAAGCCATTGATTAGACCGCGTTTGATTCTATTCGGTTGTGGTAGAATTTCTGTGAGTTTATTTTCTACTTTATTTTTTATAAAATTCAAAATTTTTTCAAAATTTGAGGAATCATTCAAATACAACGAATTTTTATTTACCAGAAGGATTAATTCACTGGACTCATTATTCAATAAGTTCACTTCCGAAATTATGTTCTTAAGATCGTAGTAATGAATAAGTTTTAAAGAACTTTCTCGAATTTTTGAGTGGAACTATACCGGAATTCGCGCCTAAATTTCTGATTTTGACTTCCGGGAATCCGAAGATGCCTGGCGAGCTGAAAAATATGAATAATTTGTCAGTTTTTGAATTGGAAAGTCTTTTTTAGTGGACGTTTCAGATTATCCATATGGACTTTCTCTTGGTTGTTCATGGATACAGTTTTCTGTTGAGGATTTACTGAAGTTAATTCGCTGGATTTTTTGAATTTATTAGCAGTTTTTTGTCTTGTGTGAATCTATTTGAAGGCTGATTGACCCTGTTGGAACATTTCTGGATCGTCCCGTGTTTTATTGATATTTTCAATTCTTTTTAATTTTTCTTCAATAAGTTTCTTATTGATTTCCGAATAAATCAATTTCGATCGTTCTTTGTGGTCGTTAATGTAATCATTTATGAGAATTTTATAGATTTCTTGGTTGAAGGGGTCATTACTGGTGATGTGACCATTGATCACATCGATTGGTTTGAGATTTGTGACTGAATGCAAGGAATGGTTATAGGCAAGTATCGCGTACATCATTTTCATTTTGACGGGTGTTTTCAGAAAACCTCTGGTATTGAGTAATCGGACATGCTTTATGAGAGTTGAATGAAATCTTTCAATAGTTCCGTTGGATTGGGGGTGATTTGGAGAGCAAAAATGTATTTTGATTTTGTGAAGACCAAGTAGTTCTGATATTACGGAGTTTTTGAATTCTGTTCCGTTGTCAACAACAATTTGTTCGGGGACACCGTGGTGTGAGAAAAATTGAATTAGATGATCTACTTTTTTTGTACTTGAGAGGGAATTTAGATGATGTGCCTGGGCGTATTTTGAAAAGCTGTCTATGATCGTTAGAAATTTGTTCTGTTCTAATGTAAAAGTATCCATGTGTATGATTTCGAATGGTTTGGTGGAAGTAGGGGTGACATTCATTTTAGTTTTTACAGGGTGTCGTTCGTATTTGCTTTGCTGGCATATTTCGCATTCGTTTATGAATGTTTGTATCGAATTTTTCATGAATGGCCAATAATACCTCTCTTTGATACGTTGAAGAGTTTCATCTATTCCTCGGTGGTTTGTTTTTCCTTCATGGTAATTTTGGATGATTTCACGCAAGTTATCTTTGTCGGTAATATTAATGAGTTTTTTAGTGCATTTCTTGAGTTTTAAGGAAGAGAATTTGAAAAATAGTTGAAGGACTCTCGTGAATGGTTCGTAAAGGTCAGGATCGTCAAAATATAGGTAATATTGAAATTCAGGATTGATATAGGTTTTAACAAAGTCGATCACCTCTCGCTCGAAGTTGTTTTTTGAAAGTTGAAGGTGGATTCGCTTCTTCTTTCTGAAAAGAATTTTAGTTTTAGGTTTGCTAGGAGAATGTAATACTGAGCTGATTATTATTTGATTCTTTCCATAATTTACCGCTGTTTCTATGATAGGCATTTCAAAAGTCGGGTTCTGTTCGGCGTTAGAATGAACGGTTTGATCATCAGTGTTATTGATATTTTCATTTTGGCCTTCTTGGTCGTCGAGTTCAATATTTCTGTTGTTTGGGGGTTGTTCTACGTCATCGGGGGGTTCAGTATTTTGGAGTTCAGGGTCTGGTTGAACTTGGGTCGAAATATTGTCTAGGTCATTTCGGGTGTTTTCGGTGTTTTCTGAAGGTAGGGTGATGGTTTCGGTATATAAGTCAATCGGAGGATTTTCAGAACTGGAGTTGACAGGATTTGTGAAAAGGTTTAATTGCTTTTCGTTATAGTTGTCGGTTTCTTTCAAAATTTCGTCAATTTGATTCCAAAAGGGGTCTGTCTCTTTAGTGTGTATTTCAATTCTCGATAGTGCGTCTGCGTTACTATTCAGGGTGCCTTTTTTATATATAATGTTATAGTTATATTCGTCTAATTTGATGCGCCAACGAGTCAATTTGGAGTTGGGGTCTTTTAATGAAAAGAGCCATTAATGAAAAGAGCCATTGCAACGGCTTGTGATCTGTCACTATATTGAACTGTCTGCCAAAAATATAGGGCCGAAAATACTTGGTGGCCCAAACGATAGCTAACAGCTCTTTCTCTATAACTGAATAATTTTGTTCAGAATCATTAAGAGTACGAGATGCGTAGGCAATGGGCAAATCACGCCCGATTGGTCCTTGTGAGAGAACTGCTCCCAAGGCTACATTACTTGCATCCGTAGTGAGATTAAATGGTTTCGACAAGTTCGGATATTGAAGTATTGGTTCGTTTATGAGTAAGTTTTTGCAAGTTTCAAAACACGTTACAAATTCCTGGTTATGAACGATTTTTGCCCCTTTTTTCAGACATTTGGTCAGAGGTTTGGTCATTTTTGCGAAATTATTGATAAATTTCCGATAATAACCTAGTAGTCCTAGAAAACATTTCAATTGTTTCGGTGTTCTGGGGATTGAAAATTGTTTGATCGCTCTAATTTTATCTGGGTTGGGCTTTACTCCCTGAGGTGTCACAACATGGCCATGGTAAGCGACCTCTCTTCTCAAGAACTCGGATTTGTCCAACTGGATTTTGAAATTTGAGTCCCTGAGCCTCTGAAATACGTTTTTCAGACGGTCAATATGTTCTTGGAGCGATGTGGGGAATATAATAATGTCGTCGAGGTAGACAAGACATTGTTCGTTTTGGATCCCAGCCCTCTGAGGATGTTATCCATCACTCTTTGGAAGGTAGCAGGAGCACTTTTCAGCCCGAATTGCATACGAAGAAACTCGTAGTGCCCATTTACGGTCTAGAATAAATTGGGGTATCATCGGTTGTTTTAATTTGGTGTTTTATTCGATTGGTAAAGGTTAATGGCATATTTTCGTGGTAAAATATATCTGAATCGCATTTTTTTCCTCGTCGTTTAAATGATCCGTTCGAATTTTTTGGAGGTCAATGTCTTGTTCTGGACTATCATCAATAAAATTCAAATCGATATTTTGGATTTCTTTTCTATCAAATTTCTCGACTAGTATTGGTTTGGAAAAATCTAAAGTTACCCGTTCGATAGTATTATTCAAAATTGTGGTGAAAGCTTCACCATTTTTGGCAATAGTGAGACTTTCTGGTATTTCACAATTATGGATTTTTTGATGGGGAATTATGATTTCACCATCTGCTATTGAACTTTTTATTTTGATGATTTGTTGTGTTCTAGGGTTTACGGAGATGAGGTTTAGTTCTTGTTTTGTTGGTTGAAATGAAAGTCGAATTCTGGTATGAGGAGTCACCAAATAGCCTTCAATGAAATTGATGGTAGCTCGTAAAAACTTTTGGGTTGTCAAGTCCAATGAGACCATCAAAAACATTATGGAATTTAAACAAAAAGAATTTCAAGTTTTCTGTTTTGGGCATGTGATGTGATGCAGGTATTGAAGCACTAAATTTATGCGTCGATTTATATAAAATAAAAGGTTCGTTTTAATCAGATTTGGAAAATATTCGAAAGCTATTTCTGGGTCAATAAATCATTTTGTTGATTCAGAATCGATTAGAATTTTGGCATTGATTTCGGGAAATACAATGTAGGATAGTTCGCTTGGTTGTGTATTATTAAATGAAATTATTTGTGGTTCTATGTCTTTTGGTGGTTCTGAGGCGTTTCTATAAAATTTTCATCATAGTTTTCAACATTCAGATCAACATCTTGTGATTCTTGAATTTCCTCAAAATATTGGTTGTTTTCGTAACAATATTGATCTATTTCCGATTGATTGGGAAATTGATCACATTAATAATTATTGGCAATATCCTGATCGATTTCAGTATTGAAAAGTTCTTCTGAAACGAATGTTCTTTGAGGTTTGAATTGATTATTGGTATTTCTTGTTGAAACACTCATAGGAACTGGACTATATGATTGATTCTGATGTTGATATGAGGTTGATGGGGTTTGCCTTGGAACGTTAGCTGTATTTCTCGTTGATACGCTCATTGGTGTTGGTTTAGGAAAACTTTGATTTTGATTTGGTTTGAAAACGTTCCTATTTTCAGGTTGTTTGAATACTTGGGCGTTCGAGAAATATCGCTGCGGTTGAATATTTGTTCTTGGTTGGATATTTATTGGCTGGGATGGGAATGTACTTTGTCTGAATTGATTTTTATTTGTGTGAAAATTGAAAGGAATACTCTGCATGTTATTGAATCTTTGCTGTGGCATAGGTTGCCTTTGAATTTGTGGAGTTCTGATGTTATTTTTATTAGAGAAATTCTGAAAATATGAAATATTGTCCTCTCTAATCACAAATTGTAGGGCTTCACTTAGAGTTGTTGGTTTCATGCAACGTACTGTCGTGCCTAAGGGTTCTCTCAACCCTGCTAAAAAGGTTTTTAAAGCTAGATCTTGATAGAGATCCCGTTTCACACTTTTGGCTTCTGCTGTTAGTTCATGCATATCGGTATAGCTATATAATAAATTTAGGATATTCAAACATTTGTCAAAAAATTGTTGAGGTTTTTCACCAGGAGCTTGCCTCAACATTACTAAGCCTCTATTGAGGCAGGCTTCGTCTCTCTGATCAGCAAAATTTCTAATCAATGCACTTTTCAGATCGTCCCATGAAGAGATATTCTGAATATTTACTATCAATTTAGCGTTACCTCTCAATTTGGAAATGATACAATTCAATACGTATTCATTCTGAAAGTGTTCGATATTTTCTCTATTGAAAAAAGTTGTGATTAGAGATTCACTTGTAGATATATATCTATTCAATTCATTAGGGTTTCCGTCAAATTCAGGAATGCAGTTCAGGTATTCAGCTTTGAATTGTTCTTGTTGTTGTTGAGTCATATTAGGTTCAGGATTGGGTAAGGAATCAGTTAAAGTGTTATCAATATTCAAATTTTGAAAATAAATCGATAATTCTTCCATAAAATTGTACTCACATAAAAATCAAAGCGACTAGGAGCATCTCCTGCCTAACTATGAAGATGACCAACAGATCTGCTACTTTGTCTTCACTGTGTGTGTCTTCTCCGTGAATTTGAGCTATGCTGTCCCAAATTCCGATGTCTCGTCAATGGTGGGTGGATACTGGTATCTGCGATAGATCCGGTTTCTTAATTTTCGAAGAGCCGCCAATAAAACACCTCCAATCAACGAATCACCAAGGTTCGAAATATCCAGTCAATCGTTGAAACGAAAACTTCACGTTCGATACGCGGTGTTCCGGATATCCTACAGTCGACTGCGCCAAATAAGTTCTCGGAGAGCTCAAGTGCTTTTTTAAAAAAATATTTTTATTACAAGACTTGAAAAGTACATAAAACAATGTGAATTGTTCGAGACCTGAATTACAACTAAACTCGAACAGAAAGAATTATGTTAACATCTTGTTTGAAAGACGATACGCTGCGGCAGCAGAATCAGCATTTTCTTGGGAAAGCCGGCGAACTCGATGAGATATTTCATGTATGAGAAATTGCTCGTCTTGAAGTTATAGCCTCCTAACATAAATGTGACCAAGAAACGATAACCACAGATCACTAGTATAACATGGAATGATTCCAGGACAGCAGCCAGGTATATTCTTCTAAAATATGGTACACTCTGAGAATGATTCTGTTCGTACCTACTTGTAGACAAGATGTTCTTCTGAATCCTGGAATCCAATCACTGTTCATAATCTTATGCATTAATCAGCTTAATAACGCCAATTATGTCATACCGATGAGATGTCGATGATGGTTTCATATCAATCAGATATCAAATCCGCCATAATTCTTCAGATATTTATTGAAAATTCTCCACCCTCTCTCCCCGTTGTTCCACACTGTGAGTACCTATATTTTCACCATTTTTCTGGAACATTCTGTAGATGGAGAGTAATTCGAAAAAAAAAGTTGGGTGTTTCAGCTGAAACAGACTTCTTCCTCAAGTAAATTTTTCATTAATGCACAAATATTTTTTCTCTTTTGAGAACTCAACCATGAGATACGCTGTAACTCACTACGAATCATTACAATTGACCAAATTACATTTTCAAGTGATTATTTCCCTCAATGCGAATAAATGATGAAACAGTTGAAGGCTAGACTGCTTTTACAGAGTTTTACAGCGATTAAATGCACTAGACCTTTTAACCGATTAAAATGTTCGAAATAAACCGGGCGTTTGGATCACTTTTCAGGTACTATCTCTGGTACTATATTGTTCCTGTGTTCGATTTTGATGTTTCCTGAGTTTACATGTTTTCTGGAAATAATCTAAACATATATCCCTCCTTCACCAAGTTCAATCGACCAAAATGCGTGCATTTCCATGATTTTCAAAATTTTGCTTTCAAGCAAATGCTTTCGTGTATAATAATTTAAAATAAAATCCCTCGACCTGCGGTCTCGGGATTTTATCAAATTATCATACACTCAAGTCATTTGCTAAGCGAAATTTCGAGAATCATGGAAGTGCAGCACACATTTTAACCGATTAAAGATGGTGCACTCGGGATATAACCCCCAATTATTTCCCTCAATGCGAATAAACGATGAAACAGTTGAAGGCTAGACTGCTTTTACAGAGTTTTACAGCGATTAAATGCACTAGACCTTTTAACCGATTAAAATGTTCGAAATAAACCGGGCGTTTGGATCACTTTTCAGGTACTATCTGGTACATTTTAACCGAATAAACTTGGTGCACTCGGGATATAACCAAAAAAATCACTCCTTCACAATCAACAATCGCAAAAAAATAAAGTAGATAATCAAACAATTTTCTTATCATTTTCAAAATTCGAAATCCTCAAATTATTCATTACAAAATATGATGCTGCCGGCTGGCAGTGACAATTAAAAAATGCCGAAACAAATAGCAATTTCGTAATAACAATATATGCGCTGCGAGATACTTCATGTGTAAACCAGAACTTGCTTCTGCTGGAACATACCGTGCACATCCCCGATGAATTTTCCTCAGTATCACGATAACTACTTCAAGTTGTGATTGGCATACTGAAAAAAATGTATGGTTATAACATCTTACAAACAAAATTAAGTACCTACACAGAAGGTTGATGGACTGTCACCCTCTCAAAAATCAACTACTCTCCTGGAAAGAGTCCTTCAATTATATCCGACAGGATTTTTCACACACACAACGAAAAATATGCACCCAGTTTTTCTCCTTTATTTGGAATTTTAAGCAAAAATACTCGGACACATATAGTTATATAGCCCTCGAAAATTTCAAATGAAAAATGGTGTCGAGTAATATATCATGCGAAAAGGTACAAAAAGATATTTGCAATGAAACCCTATTCATTGAAATTTACCCAAACATTCAACACAAAATCGGAATTAATAACATCAAACCAATAATGTTGGTTCTGATGAAAAATAGAAGTGAGCTCTGGGAATAAAAAAACAGAATAACGACAAACAGTTGTGAATTACTTCATTTCAATCAAAAAAAGATTTCAATGTTGTTTTTTTTGCAATCAAATATCCCATTTATCGTTTGAAATAGTTATTTTTTTTACTAGGCAGCAAAGTGTAGATTGACTGCCGCGGCTGATAGCTCATAGCCAAGCATAGCGGAAATGTATGTGTTCATAGTAATTGTACTTTGACAACATTATGGACAGTGATGGCGACTTAGAAGTACCCACTCCTCCAATACACATATCAAAATAATTTTTTTTCCGATTGACAGCAAATATTAATTTTGCAGACACATATGCAGACCAAATTAAGGACTTTTCTGTCTTGGCAGCAAAAGTAATACTTTGCTGATTGATATGTGCCTGAAGGAGTAAGTACTTCGAAGTCGCTATCACTAAATTCAAGATATTTTATATGATAGGAACTTCCGTATTCAAAGCGAACAATAAACCGCAAGCAGAACGGCCACGAATTGTTAATATTCTAACAATATATTGCAGGAAGGTCTGTTATCCATCAGAAATACTAAATCTGAACCAAGTGTTATCGAAATTGGCAGAACAAACGATCTGAAAGGTTTTGAATGGAAACGTTGAAAGTGCCCCTGGAGAGTTGAAATCAGGTGGAAGTAAACAATAAGAAACTTTTTCCTGGGGTATTTTTCAGAAACTCTCGAAAAACAATTGTAAAGAAATATTTGTAAAAATCTCTAAGTCAGCAGATCCAGAATATAACAGCTTCTTTGACCAGATAGCTTTTCAAACAAAAACAATTTGCAAAGTCGTCATGGTTATATGATACATACTGTAATGATGACATTATGTACGAATAGATTGAAAAATATTGTTTTTTCACGACTTCAACACAAAACTGCTCTATCTTAACTGTTCTTGATCTTGTGGTACATTTTATGTCTTCAATTTCATTTCCTTGCCTGATAACATAATGACTTCATTATAGTAGGAGAGCCCACGATGCTAAATCGGTATTTACTCTAGCGTCATAGAGGACTATTGGGTTGCGAAGCTAAGATAATAAAAAGAAAAAAATGTTACATAATGTATACCTTTACATCGGTAGTGTAAGCGGCTATAGACTTTAAAAAATGTAAAAAAAAACTGTTGCATGGACATACTCAAGCGCGTCAGATACTGATATCATCTAAGTCCTACATATTTTTAAAAATGTACGTATGTTAATCTGATTGTTTCCATGGTGGGGGTGGTCGTATGTGAGGGTTGAAAATGAAAAAAATTTGTTCTCGAGCGCGTCAGATTTTCTGAGGAGATGTTAAGTGAACCTAAAAAAAAGCTCTTATATAATAATCTGACGGATTGGATGTGACGCAGACTCGCGTCCGTTATTAGAATGTGAGAAAAAATCGTCACTTTGAAATACACAAGCGCGTCAGATTAAGATACATATGGTTTATCTTTACGCCCTAGACGTTGCAGTCTCATAATCTGACGGTTATCTGGAGGGATTCGCCTACTCTGACAATTTGATTTTTTTTTAAGTCATTGGACCTAAGTAATTGAAAATCTCAGGACAAATCATGCAAATAAAAAAGTCTATGTTTTTTTTAGTAAAATACTTATAAGAAAATATTTATAAGCTAATAAATTTTTAAAATTTTAAAACGTTGGATATTCGTTGTAAACAATATCATGCCACCAACGAGTGTGTGTGATCAACTGTCATGGCATCGTGGCAACAGAAACCAGAGTGGGGACGGAGTGAGAGAGCAATAGAGTAAGATAGGATAAGAGAGAAATAGAAACGTGGAGAGGGGAATATATGCATCACGTAGCTGCACGCATTAAACTTTATCGATTAATTTTTATTATTTCGGCTTGTGGAATTCGTCAGATTATACATTTTTTGCAATTCTTGAGTTATTCCCTTCGAAATAAAAATAAAATTAGCCACGCTCGAGAATGTCGAGATGACGTCTTTTTACAACTTTGTAGCCCTCCTCCTTTCTTTAAGTCACTCTCGAATTGTCAGATTAGTGGAATATACACGTTTCAGGATGTAAGTAACTCACCCTACCTTAATCTGACGCGCTCGAGAATTTCAGATGAACAATTTTTTTTACTAATCTGATCCTTTATCCTTGAAGGGCGGCCATATATATATATATATATATATATATATATATATATATATATATATATATATATATATATATATATATATATATATATATATATATATAAATATATATATATAGGGCTCATATATGGTACATGGTTAAGGACTTAACCTGGTACAAGGTATCCCCCTGTATATTAATCTGTCGCGCTTTGGTGAATCCCGAAATCCCCGCTTGGGCTCCCCTATTATTATGTTATAGTTGTAGATATTATTACACAATGAATCGGATCTACTATGGAATGTCTTTCAAACAATGACAGCTCTATAGAGTGTGTAACAACGAAAACTTAACAGAGCCAGTATAACTACTTTCCTTCGGGCTTGAAGGCCGTCGTTCTCAAATTGTTAAAGCATTAACCATTTTGTTAACAGAGCCGTTGTTGAATATAAAAAGTAAGATTTTTAAAAAAAGCTCGGACACGTCGATTTCTAATTAAAGGGGGACACCTTTCAGACTACTCAGATTTTTTGTAGTACGCACCCTAGGAGGGGAAAGTAGGTCGAGTTGCACCTTGTTTTGAAGGTCTTTCGAATACCTTTACACTTAACAGAAAAATTTTGTGACGATCAGTCACATCGAAATATTCGAAATAACCAATAACCTCAAAAGTTATAAAATCCTTACTTCAGTAAGGAACTGGAAACAGGTGGAAACGGATGAAAACGGATTTGAAGCAATTGTATTGACTGATTAATGTGCAATATTTGAGTAAATAGATATTTTTTATATATTGTTTATTTTTTATTATTTCCAGTTGATTAAAAAAAAAAATTTCAACTTGAATAATTGATCGTTGAAGTAGGCTTTTGAGGGCCAAATGCACCGCTCTGCTAATTGTGGTTTACCTAATCTAGGCTTTGTTTCTATGGATTTGCCGATCAGATTCAATGTTCCAACGATTGCAGTCTGGCTTGGTTAAAGTTTGATTGAGTAGGAGTGGTGCAATTGGCCCTAAATCAAAAGAAGTGGATGGTTGAGGTATTGTCAAAATCTTCACTCAGTAGATGGCGCTTTTGGTTTGACTGATCAAAAAAAATCTATTACTTTCTATTACTATTTGAAGTCGAATTTAGTTACGTTGAATCTCAAAGTGGTGGCAACTAGACAATAGTCCAACTCCAACAGTCGAATCAGTCGCATGCCAGTGCTCGAAAAATCAAGCAGGAAATGATCACTGTTTAATTCAGTAGGTGTTGCGGTTCCTCAAATTGTCGATTTCTACGAATTCCATTCTACAGTTTACCCGATCCACATTTTTTTGTTGTGAATAAAAGTACGTTATTGTTTTTTTTTTATTGATTCAACATTTATACTGATAGAAAACGCCCTAAAAATGAGCAAGCGGAAGAACCAGCCGTCCTTGGATTATTTTCTTGTTAAAAAAACTAAAGAACCAGAAATAGAAAATGAACCGGGCCCAAGTAAACACTGTTGTATTGAAGCGTTAGAAAATGTTACAGAGAAATGTGAAGTATTTACGATTCATCGTGGAAGTAACAAAATTTGGAGAAGTAGATATTGGACTGTATGTCAACCATTACCAATTAACTGATATACCCATAACCGACCTGGAAAAAGTAAATATATTGAAACACTCTTTCGTTCCAGACCACAAATTCAAGTATCCATTTTCAGTTCATGTTAAAAATCAAAAGGAAAAAAAATGTTATCTGTATTTAAACCATTTTAAATCATTCAACTGGCTAGTCTATTCGAAGTCAAAGGAGGGACTATTTTGTAAATATTGTGTTTTATTTGCAAAAACAGGAGGGATACATAAAAATACACCTCTTAAAAGTTTGGTAACTGTTCTTGTAAAAAAATATTCAAAGTTATTTGGGAAAGATGGCGATTTGTTATCACATGCTGCCAATCAGTATCACAAAGAGGCTGTTTCAATCGGAGATAATTTTTTGTTAACTTTCAATAACCCTGAAAGGGAAATATCAAACATGCTCAATTGTAGACGATTAGCTCAAGTTAAAGAAAACAGAGAGAAATTGAAACCCATCATTAACAGCATCGTTTTTTTGGGGAAACAGGGTATAGCATTTCGTGGCTACAGAAATGAGTCAGAATTGTCAGAAGTTTCGGAAGTAAATGAAGGCAATTTGAGAGAAATCATCCGCCACCGTATTCAGACGTGTGGCGATGATTTAAAATTAAAAACTCATTTTGAAACCGCAACTTCCCGAACTAAATACATAAGTTCTACCATACAAAATGAATTAATTGAGTGCTGTGGGGACGAAATCCTAAATTCAATTATTTCAAAAATTTCATACAATAAGTTTTACAGCGTAATTTTTGATGAGAGAACTGACATTAGCAAGGTATCGCAAATGTCAATTTCAGTAAGATATTTGGACTGTGAAAACATTATTCGAGAAGACTTTCTAGGTTTTATTGATTGTCATAAAAATAATTATGATGATTTCATAAAAGAGCCAATTTTAACGGGTGAAATACTGGGAAAAACAGTTGTTTCATTTTTAGGTAAGATTGGATTGTCGTTTGAGGATTGAGTCGGGATTGGCACAGACACATGTAGTGTTATGTTGCCTGATCAAAAAGGAGCGGTTGCCGAAATCCAAAAATTATTGAAAAATGCTTGCAAATGTCCTTGTTACAGCCATTCACGTAATTTATCCCTATCAAAATCTAGCAATGTCCAAATTATTCGTGATATGGTAGGCACTATAAAAGAAACCATTGCTTTTTTTAATGCATCGTCTAAAAGACATAACTTTTTGAAATTTACAAATCCCTCTCTTTTGGAAAGCTTGTGTGAAACCAGAAGGACAGAACGCCATACATCTATTCTTAGGTTCAAAGTATCTTTCAAAAATATTATAGAAACTTTGCAACTAATAACGCGGAGGAAAGAATCTGAATCATCTTCAAAAGCTCAAAGACTGATGGATGCAATGTTGAAAACAAATTTCGTAGTTGCTCTTCATTGCTTGTCTCATGTATTAAATATAAGTGTGAGTTTGAGTAAAACTTTGCAAACTAAAAGTTTGGACAACATTTTTGCTCAATCACTTGTGAATAATATATTATCAGTCTTTCACAAAAAAAAGGGAGGACGCTAAAAATGTTTTCAAGGGAATTTTTGAAGAGGTAACGAAAGTTCATCAAGATTTAGATTTTCCGATATTACTGCCAAGAATCAATGCCAGACAGATATATCGAAGTAATATCGAAACAAATAACCCCGAGGAATATTTTAGAGTATCACTACTTTTATTCGGGTTTGAAGGCCGTCGTTTTTTGAAATTTCTTCCTGACGTTTCGCTGGCTCGAGTGGCTAGCTTCTTCAGAGGCTCATTCATCTTGAAATTCACTCCGATGACTGAACCCGAATAAAAGTAGTGATACTGAAAACCTCGGCCGCGAAAGCCTTAACTATTTTGTCAATATTTTAGAGTGTCAGTTTTCATACCCCTTTTAGATAACATAGTTCAAGACCTCGAGTTTCGTTTCAATTCAGATATTTTCAAAATTTTAGATATCAACAGCTTCATACCGGTTAATGTTTTAAACCAAAACAATGGTGATTTAAAATTTGTAGTAAAAAGTGTGGCTGAATATCTCAGTAAATTCTCAAATGATTCCGTAGAGTTTTTGTCCGATTTGTTGCAATCGGAAATAGATATTTGGGTTAATGAATGGAAAGAAACAAAAAATGAAAAAATTAAATTGCCAGAAACAGCGTTAGATACATTACAGCTTTGCAGTATCGAAATATTTCCCACCATACATACACTCCTTCAAATAATTTCTGTAATGCCGGTAAGTGTGGCAAGTGCTGAAAGACCCTTTTCCACCCTTAAGAGACTGAAGTCATGGTTAAGGTCTACGATGGGTCAGGAAAGACTAGTTGGATTGACTTTATTGAATATTCACAGAGATATTGAAATAAATATAGATGCTGTTATTGATAGGTTCTCAAAGCAACGTAAGAGAAAAATTGACTTTGTTTTATAATATAGTTTGAATTTCGTTATTTAGATTATATCAAGAGTTTTGCATCTTGAGTTATTTGACCTATATATAATAATTGAATTGAACTGGCCGATACTTGATGAAAATCCATATTAACAAAAAATATATTACAGTTTCCTGTATGATTTCCACTCACAATGGGTTTACAAAACCGCGACACGTGTTTCGCTATTACAATAGCTTCTTCAAGCAAGATAAATAAATCACTATTCTATAATACGCTATTTATATACAAGTAGGTCGAACGTCTCTTACAATAAAGGTCCGACTTAGGTCCGATATCCGACCCATAATTTGTCCAAATACTAATTAGTTACCTGCGAAAAAAAAAATAATAAAGACAAAAATGAATCGTCACAAAGATCAGGAGTTTATGAATTAACATGTGGGTCATGTCCGATGTACTACGTAGGCCAAACGGGAAGATCTTTCAACACTCGCCTAGGAGAACACAGAGCTAGTTTTTTGAATGGAAAAACAAATTCTACTTATGCAAGTCACCTCATTCTGGAAGGTCATGAGTTCAACCACGAGTTCAAAATAAGGCATTTTGAGCAGAAAGGTTGGAAACTCAACCTTCTAGAAAGCTTGGAAATCAATAGAGGGAAAAATTCAGAATATTTATTGAATGATCAGGTTGAATTAAATAACTCCCCATTGTTGAATATGTTCCCGGCCAATAATTCTATTTCTAGGAATAATCTTCGCAGGTAACTAATTAGTATTTGGACAAATTATGGGTCGGATATCGGACCTAAGTCGGACCTTTATTGTAAGAGACGTTCGACCTACTTGTATATAAATAGCGTATTATAGAATAGTGATTTATTTATCTTGCTTGAAGAAGCTATTGTAATAGCGAAACACGTGTCGCGGTTTTGTAAACCCATTGTGAGTGAAAATCATACAGGAAACTGTAATATATTTTTTGCTATATATAATAACTGATAGTTAAATTAAATGATTGTTATGTTTTCCCAAGAATATTTATATTTTTTGTTGACTAACCTAGACTGTTTCCTAGTACCTGAAGAATTTTTTGTTAATTTTGTATTTTTTTATGTAAAGTTACTTTGCTCTAATAAAAGTTCAAGCAAATGAAACACAATTAGTTGTTCATTCATTATATTTGAATTTCACCTATTTGAGACTTTGAGAGTGGTACTTGCCAAACTGGCTCAAAAAAAAATCGGCGCTGTACCACTAGCCACCCCCAATTTATTATCCCTATTCCGCTACTGAGTACCCCCCCCCCCTAAAAAAAACTATCGACGCGCCTGACCCCTCCGAGAGGGTGCGTACTACAAAATATCTGATAAGTCTGAAAGGTGTCCCCCTTTAATTAGAAATCGACGTGTCCGTGCTTTCTTTAGAACTCTTACTATTTATATTCAAAAACGGCTCTGTTAAGTTTTCGTTGTTACACACTGTATATTTATTCAATTGTACGCAAATAAAAATTTTCAATGACACCAAATTTGAAGTTCATGTTATTTGTTAAATCATTTCGCTATAATCTGTTATAGCAATAGAAAAAACTCTAGTGTATAACTCGTATGGAATGCTGATTCCCTACTTGATACAAGTCAGTTGCAGAATTCTCCTGGCAGATAGAATTTCCTGATATCTAAAAGAGCTCCTAGCGTACATAAAATAATATAATGATGACTAGTGAGGTAAACTTTCATTACAGATTAACGAATGCAATTAGCGATATCCATTCAAGTGTTGCGGTCTCATTAATAATTGAATGATTAATTTTTTTAAATCAAATTGAATGACCTTATTGTGTCGGTTACTAGACCTAACTCATTGCGCAGGTAGAGGATGGAATGAATTCATTTTCTGCTAAATCGTGCTCTTTACAGGGTGACACACATTGAAGTGATGACCTGAGGTGACATTTAATCAAATGGCTTACCTAGTGTATTATTAGTTCTTGGAATTGCTTATGGATGCCCATATCAAACATGTGTCATTCACCAAACACTTGCTAATTTATTTATAGGTACAGTGGAAAATGATTGAATCAGTATTGATTTTCATTATCGATTGCACAAATTAGCACTAATCCTGCACAGTGATAGGAATTACCACAAACAAGTTTGGATTATTCTACTCAATAGACATCCATACACATTATAGGGAAATTTGAGTTCATCCTGAAAAGGGTGAAAGGAACATAGGTTAAATAGGTGCAAAGTAGCCTATTAAGGAACCCATTATTATGATTTTGGAGAATTTGTACCAGGCCTTCTGAATTCAGAGCAATCCAATCACACGCTCTTTCATTGCAACTTTCAATGGACTGAACATTTTCAACTGAAAAATTATTTCACTTGTTGTCATATTCCTAGAACTAACCACAACTTTCTATTTTTGATTGATACGGACCTACCCTATAACAATTTATTAAAATCTAGGGCCATATTGTTTTTTAGGAAACATTAAAACATCATCATCAGAAATTGAATATTCTCAAAATGATAAATATCACAGCAGTGTATATGATCCTGCTTTAGGAAGATATTATATAGTGGAACACGTGCGGTTTTGTAATTCAGGAAATTTGTTGAATCCATCTTAGCAAATTCAGAAAAGTTCAGAAACACATATCATCTGTATTTTCAAAATGCCCAAATCCATAGTGACCGAAAAGAGTCTAAACCTACCACAATCTGAAAAAAATAGAAATTAATATCGAATCTATTTAATGATCTATTTTTTTGATAAGCAATTTTGAGATATACGAGAAGTTTATAACTAATTGAATGTGTTCCATCAAGAAGGAACCTTTTTTTTAATTATCGCAGCAAATTCTAGGGGTTTAAACAATTATTGAAAGTCCAGTGAATTAATCCAAACAGGTGTAGGAAATGATATCGATTGAGCGAGAGAGAGTCAGCTGAGATTTCTCAATGTCATATCAATAGAGTCAAGTTTGAATCACCCGGTATTTGAAGGTAGAATTTATCTGTACCAGATGGGAATCACGTGTTTTAACCACTTATTCCTGTGTAAAAGTCCCGACACTTCTTTTTGAATACATGTCTTACTATTCAATTGTGAATTGTTAATAAATGGCTACAAAACAAGTGCTGCATTATTGTTTGGTCACCAAAAACATTAAGTCAAAAAAAAATGTGTCTTGCCGTCTTATTGAAATCACTTATCTCTATATGCAAACATACATACATTTCGACATGTCATGGGTCCCTTGATCTTCTTTACCTATGTCAATGACTTGCCTGATAACATAAAGGACGGTAGAGTTTTCATTTATGCTGATGACACCTCTATTGTGGTGTCTGATACTGATCGCCAAAGACTACAGCAAAAAACTGACTCAGTTTTGAAAGATTTTGCGGATTACTGTACGCAGAATACACTAATAATGAATCATGGTAAGACAGTAATAATTGAGTTTCACACATAACATAGAATACCTTCTAATTTCACCTTCGAAGTTAATAATAATGTTGTTAAAACCTCCACTTCATCTAAATTCTTAGGAACGCTCATAGATTGTAACTTGACATGGGAGGATCAAATACAAATAGTATGTGAAAAAATCAACAAAAGCTTTTATATTTTGGCAACACTAAGAAATATTTTGAACACAGATTCATTATTACTACTACTATTATTACTATGCATTTGTGTATTCCACAATTTCCTACAATATTATAGTATGGGGTCAGGCATCAGACATAACAAGAATTTTTGTTGCTCAGAAAAGAATAATTAAACTAAACGGATCCTCACGGTTACATCAATTCATTTAATGAAACTCTTAACATATATTTTCAATAGCAAACATTCATTTCCCATTAATAGTGATTTAAATTCTTACAACACTAGAAATTTTTTTTTTCCAAAAAATACTTTATTCATACACCAAAGAATCTATCACAATAATCACAACAGAAAGTATTATTCCAAATCAGCAATAGTGCTGGTGGAGGAACATAACAGAGTTTGTAACATAAAAATTAATAACAGGTAGTAAGTATATCTATATTAAATTTAACAATAGATAGCAATAGGTACAACAATACAATCATAAATATCCAGAAATGAATACAATACACAAGTGTCTTAAACAATTACATATTATGAGTGCTTATATACGTGATCAGTTCTTTTTTGAATGTTGCATAGCTGTCTTTGACTTTAATATAATTTGGTAAGGCATTGTACGTTTGGAAGCATTGTGAAAGTGGGTCATTCAGAGCCACATTAGTTTTCACTCGTGATAAATAAATTTGATTTTTTGCTCTGGTATTGTGGTCATGAATTTCGCTTATTAGATTTATGGATGTGTTACATTTTTGTTGGTTCCTCATGACCTTATATGAGTATTTGCAATGTTCAATTTGTAAAATTTTTTCTAGTGGTAAAATCCCCGTGGTTCTGTAAATCAAATCCGTATTTGTTCCCTTATCGAAACCAAATAAAACTTCGACTACTTTGTTTTGCAATGTTTTCATTTTTTTCATCAGTGTTTTAGAGCAAACTCCCCAATTTGTTATCAAGTAACGAAATATTGATAAAAAATAAGCATTGTATATTACTAATTTATTTTGGTTGTCCAAATAATCACGACATCTATACAGGGCTCCGATCATGGCAACAATTTCATTGGTAATATGTTCCGCGTGTTTTTGCCAATTTAATTTATCATCCACAATTAGACCAAGGTATTTGGTACTTTCTACTTTTTCAACCACAGTATTTCCGATTTTTATACTAAGATTTTGGGTTTCTTTGTTTTTATTTTTAAATAACATGTATACTGTTTTTTTAACGTTAATTTTTAATTTATTACTCAGCAGCCATTCCGAATACAGATTCAGATCTTCATTGAGCGTACTTTCCAGTTCTTTCAAATCTCCCCCTTCATAAACAAGAATCGTGTCGTCTGCAAATGTGTAGTAGTGCCCTGTTAAATTTGCCCTTTTTAAGTTAAGAGTGTGTAAAGAATACAGCAATGGACCCAGTACTGAGCCCTGAGGTACTCCACAGTTAGTTTTCTCCACTTGGCTCTCTACATCATTCAAAGAGACATATTGTTCACGGGAATGTAGGTAAGTTTTTATCAGGTTCAACGTTATTCACCTAATGCCTAAAGCATTCAACTTTGTGAGTAAAATATCATGGTCTACTACATCATATGCTTTCTGCAGGTCTATAAAAACAGTAATCACATACTTTTTTTCAAGTTTTTTTGTCACATAGTTCTATTGTATCACTCTGTGTATTTGACTGTTTTTGAAATCCATATTGATATCTGTCTAGTTCGATATATTTATCTATGAATCTAATAATTCGATTTTTGATGAGAGTTTCTACCAGTTTTGATAACGCACAAACCACTATAATTGGACGATAATTCTCAATTTTTGATTTCGAACCTGCTTTGTGAATCGGAGTCACTCTCCCAATTTTCAATGTATTAGGGAAGAGTCCCTTATTGAGAATATCATTTATCAAGGTTACTAGGATTGGTACAAGCCATTCAGCTACTAGTAATAATTCTCCAACTGTTATTTTGTCATGACCAGGGGCTGCATTTTTATTAATCTCATTCAAGATGTTGCTTATCTCACTTGACGTTGTATCATGAAGGTATAGGGAATTATTGGTATAAATGTTATCGAAAATATGCGAAATTGGGTTATTTATCAGCTCTTGGTTTAGCATATCAACTATAGTTTGTCCAACATTGGCAAAATATGAGTTAAAGCTGTTCACTATAATATATTGATCTGTTGTAATTGTGTCATTTATTTCTATAGCTTCTATGTTATCATTTGTTTTCTGCTTTACCAATGAGTTAATAAATTTCCACTGTTTTTTTTTATTATTTCCAGCCTCACTCCATTTCTTTTCAAAGTAAGTGGCCTTGAGTTTTCTTTTTTCCTTATTTACTTTGTTTTTTATGTCTTTAAAGTCATTCCCAACCCTTTGATCGAGCGGGAATTTTCTTTTTAGATCAAATAATCTGTCTCTTTGTTTTAATAGTTCTAAGAACTCTAATGTTATCCATTCTTTATTTCCCCTAACTTTAATTTTAATTTCTTTTGTGGATTTGGCTTTTGCTTCCTTTATTGTTTCAATTAGGTTATCAAATGTATTAATATTGCCCTTTTCGATCAGAATGTTTTGAAATTGTAATACATATTTTTTTGGATCTAATTTACGGTATGTTTTCTGGACCTTTGGCTCTTTATGTTTTATTTGGTTGTACAATGTGAACTCTAACAGGTTATGATCTGAGATAGAGCTAGAATAAAAATGATATCAAATTGAACAAGCTCAAACACTCCTATTACAAAAATCAATGCAGGCTGACGTTTTTTAACTGTCTTCCGAACGAAATAAAATGCGCGGGATCCCCGGCGGTTTTTAAGTATAGACTTAGGGAACTCCTTATCAGAGAATGTTTCTATATTTTTGGGGAATTTGAATTATACTTTTCAATTTTGAGATGATATCGAAGTGTATTTTACATAGTCTATGTTAGTCATCATTGTAATTGTTTCATCTTGTTTGTCGATTAAAACTTAATGACACTGTTTTTGACTTATCCTATCTATTGTTAACAATAGTTGAAAGGATTAATAAATATTTTATAAATAACTTTTATTGGAATTTTCATTTCACATAAATAATTAATTCATCGATAGTCCATACATGAATTCAAAAATGTATTCGAACATAAAGTTACTCTGATTCGAAGATGGCGTTAAATTAATTGAAGGGCAACTATTTTACTCCAATACGAATAATTTTCGATGAATTGTCCAAGCAATGAAACGAAAGTACGTTCGTGTTCACCAGGACCACAACAATGATGGAGGTTCATGTGGGTTTAAGCCCTCCGATATGGCATCAAAATTCCAATGAAAAATAGTCATGAAGGAAATTTTTCACATATGCATGTTGTTATGTTAGATATGTCATCAATCGGTGGGAATTCAGAAGCATGAGTATGAGGCGAAACAATCCTAAATAGAATTCGCAAATCAGACAGAAAAATTGCGAGATTTGGATGAATGAGGATTAGCTTGAGCTTTCTCTCAGCTACGGCCTTGGAATCATGAAATTAAAAACTAAGAAAAGGCAGACAACTATAAAAAAATTCATTTCTGACATTGAATGAATTTATTTGAGCCCAATGTGCTGAACGTTGAGTAAATAAATCAATTCAAGCTTCAGATGGAATTTTTTTCTTCAAATTCAGGTCAGGCATTGAAATGATTTGGATACCTTTCTGTTTTGTTTTCGATGGCCAATCAAAGGTGTTTTCTGGCGCTATTGAATTCAAAACGTCTTCGTCAGTCTATAGGGGGCTATATCACTAACGACCAACTAAATTGATAAGAGTGGGAGAGACAGATAGACGAATACAAGATCACCAGAAAACGCATCAAACGATAATTGGCACATTTCAAGTTGATAACATTAATATTGTCAGAGACAGATGAAAATCGGAAGATAGAACTCGACAGAAAAGAGAACACTGGGATTATATTAGGGCCAATTCATAGATATCTGTTTTAGACCCGAATCCCTGAATGGCAGTTAGTTCCACACTCTATTTCAAGGAATCAGGTGGTTATTGATCATATGCTGCCTGAATAACTTTTTCAAGATTAAAGGAAAGACTGAAACCGAAGTAGTTCTAGACAATGAATAGGGATTTCTTTTGGATAACACTTATATTTTTGAGGGTTTGGCTAGTCTATGTATTCAATCTCAGCTTTGTTTTTCATGTTAAGTAATACGTATGTTTCCACAGAACTCATAATGACATTTCACAATATTATTCATTACTAGCTCTGCGGAAACTGTCACTTATGATCAATGCACAAACAGCTAAGCTAACGCAAGAAAATAAATTAGCTCCATACGATATCAATCAAGTAGTGAATTGCTGGTAACATCACCAACGATATCAACCGCTACCAACACGAACCACCGTTGATTCGTTTTTTCATTTTTTTTAGAATATTCCAAATGAACTTTCATAACACTTCATTTTATTCAAGGCTATAATCAACAGACTATATTTATTCTGTATTTTTCTAAGTTACTTCTTATTTTCTGTAATTTGGGATTAGTAAAGAAACCATCATCCAGTGCTTATAAAATTCACTCATGGGCAATATGCATGCATATTTCCCTCAGTCGTAATGGGAGATTTATGAACCCATCGGTCGCTTCCAAACAACTATATTCACCTCGAAATGATTGTTTTTCTATGATATACACTTACTCCAAGAACAAGGTACTTTTTTTCTGCAATCTTCCACAGAATTGATATTCTTGTTGGAAAATGTTCGGGGCTATCCCCTGAATGTAAATTCAAGTTGGCGGGACGGGGGGAGTTGAGCTTCAGCCGCCATCTTGGAAAACACGTTTTATCGAATATCTCGTGAACCGTGCATCGTACGATATAAACAGTAAGGATCGTTTTTGTAGATAATGAAATTCTCTGCAACTTTTATTTGAAACTTTTCTTTGTATAAAGCATAGGTTTTTATTTATGGCGCGCCAAAATACTGCCATTTATACTGTTTCATCAACCGTTCACTATATATTTAGCAATAACCATGCTGGGAACAGTTTGGCGCGCTACAAATGAAAACCTATGCACTATACGGAAAAAAGTTTCGAATAAAAGTTGAAGAGAATTTTATTATCTACGAAAATGATCCCTACTGTTTTTGTCGTACGATGCACGGTTCACGAGATATTTGATGAAACGTGTTTTCCAAGATGGCGGCTGAAGCTCAACCCCCCCTGTCCCGCCAACTTGAATTTATATTCAGGGGACACCCTCAAACATTTTTCAACAAGAAAATCAATTCTGTAGAAGATTGCATTATGAACCTACTTTTTTTGCTCTGGCTCTTGGCGTAACTATATTATCTATATTTAACATTGATAACCGTTAACATCACTCCTGGTTACCGGTGTGGGAAATGGTCGCCTCTCTTCTGTAGCGTTGTCGTGAAATATAATATGATGACTCAATTGGAAGCATTCATTTCATTTCCTGCTATCAAATGTCGAAAAGAGATATCTGCAGCGTTTTCGGATTAATCATTTTGGAAGAGAGGTTGTGGTTTTTCTCGAAAAATCACGGCTCACGCTATCTCTTTGTAGCGATTCTGTTTCCTATCAGTAGTGGGACTCTGATGAATAGAAATGTATCATAGAATCGAAAATTGGCGTCAAAATGACGTCAGAAACGAAATTTCGGTACTCTGATTCCTATCCTAGAAACGCTTCTGCACGAAAATATGAATAGATCTATTCATCAGAGTCCAATTGGATGAATATTTTCGTATCGAAGCGTTTCTAGGATAGGAATCAGAGTGCCGAGATTTCGACGCTGGCGTCATTTTTCGATTCTATGAGACATTTCTATTCATCAGAGTCCCACTGCAGGTATAGTCGGGCTGTTCAAAAGAATTCAGGGACGCGTGAACAGTAAATGCCTGCATAGCCACGCCTTCTAAACTGAAATAAATTAAGAACTGTTTACACTGTACTGTACACTGTACTCATTTGTGCTTTGTATTTACGTGTGTTACGTTAATTCAATAATATGGATGGAAACACTCTTTCACCTCCAAGAAAAAGATCAAAAAAAGACACTTAACTGTAGAGGAAAAAGGTGTAATAATGAACACATAAAAAAGCATCCCAAGAGTTGGTGGGAGGACGACGCGGCGACGTTTTTGTTGAGTGGTGTAAATCGGACTTGTAACATTGGGGAGAGGAACATTCAAAGAGTGCGTGCCGTTCACGTGTTCATTCTATCTTTTCAGCGGCTACACTATATACAATAAGCATCGAACGTTCCAAATTCGACCTCTGGACCTTCTTTTTGATGAACTGCCCCCAGATTCTATTTCACGAATTCGATTGTCGAGTAGCTCAGACTGTGACTGTAGCATGCGCTGTACCGCAAAGATACGCACATTCTAAACAATTCGATAATCGAATTCGTGAAATAGAATCAGTGATCAGGTCTTCACATTCCAATTTCGATTCATATTCTTCTGATGTGGAAAAGCATCTAAAGCTCAAAGACCATCGCATAATTCGTTGAAGTACTTTTATGATTCATACTAATTCACGTAACTCTTTTCAAAATATTCATGTTGAATTCAAACATTTTTCAATATACCTCAATACCTGGAAGAAGATCGAATAGACTTAATTTGTTTCTCCAGGGATGTCATAAGATTTAATGATATTGAATGAATTAGTATAGTACAGGTAGAATAATATGTAGTTGAACATATATATAACGGTTTCTGATCGGCACTTCATTAGTAGAACTAGATGTGAGTTATCTCGTGATTATACTCTATCTTCTATACGAGAGACCAGTTTTGTATTTACTGTGTCTCGTTGTGTGATTTGTGTTTTTTGAATTGGTGTAAAGTGTCATTTCGCCTTAGAAACTTTCACTGAATGTGACGGAAAAGTTCAGAAATTTGAGGATCTGAAAAAAAAAAAGGAAACCTGTTGTAAACAGTGGACTATCGACGTTGTTATAGCTTCATTCCAGAAGATTGATTGAACTATAAACATTTTGCAATGGTGAGTATTCAAATGGTGGTTCAAAAACGAATCGTTCTTATTTCTTATTATTGTCTCAACGAGGATCGTATTGACCATTCCTTACTGTATATTCCCTTTTCTGGAAATGGCTTCTGCATTTAGTCTGTTCCCACGTCAGTATCATGTGTTCTTCACGCAAAACAGTTCCATCTCACGACCGCGACAAGATGGCATATAATATGTGAAGCTCGAAGCAGATAGTGATAGACATAAGGCAGCAATGTCAGTTGTCATTTGGCTACTTTTTTGACTGATTTGAAAATTGTGTGTTTATCAAATCATCATTCAATGCTTCACCGGTTGAACCACTAGCTTTTTCCATTATTTCTCATCCAACAAAATGAAAATTCTGAATATCATGCACAGTTTGTTTTGATTTGTTGAGTATGATTCACAGAACTGTTTGAGCCCAAATTTCACTATAGCGCTGTCTGACGAGAATGAAATCGAACATCGCAGCCATTATGAGTATGAGTTCGATATAAAGAGTATACGTCATTTGATGCAAGATTTGGTACAGGTATATGATTTCCTTGCCGTCTATGACCTTGAAAATATCTGTGAGTCTCTTCTGCGGTAAGAAGCAGAAACTTATTCATGTGAAAACTGAAAATTTCGCCATATTGATCTTCAACTACACCCTTCAAATCAAAGGAGATGTTTTAATAACGCTCAAAAGAAGAGTGTTGAAACGTAAATTGGTAACCTGAGCCTCTATGAGTCATGGTCGATAAGAAAATTGTTCTAAAATTGTTCTAAAATTGTTCGTTTCCGTTAACCAGCTGACGAACGTCAACCCTCAGAAGTCGAAACTTGTGCGAGCAATGGATCAACGAGGCCTTACCTTTTAACGTGCGATTACCCAGCACGGTGGCCCGGCGAGGATTCGAACCCCGGCCTTCCGCTTGATAGGCAGATATGCTAACCACTACACTACCGAGACCACCAAATCAACATATTATATGGCAAATCAGGCAGAAGCAGTGAAATTTCACCTGAAATCCACTAGAAATTCTGATCTGTGTACAAATCATAAAATATAGTCAAAATATGGTTGATAATCTCAGAATATATATTGTAGGTCATTTACTATACGTGTTTCTGAAGTATATAAATAGCCTGTTCGTGACAACCACGTGATCAAAGAATTGACGCTCGCCAATTCGTTGTGAGCGAGAATCATTATCGTTTTTTTTTTCGTTGCGTATTAAATATATTTTCAGTTGAAGAATATTCCAACTTTTCACTTTCGACGTAGGTATCGTATAAATTGACACAGGTAAATTTTATACCCATACAGGTAATTATATTGAAAGCTTCTCGTGATACCGCTCGGTTTTACCTGCTGCTGTGTGTTGCATTCATAAATGATTGAACCAGTGTTGCCAATGGGGAATCGACAAAATATAATATTTCCAAATACCCTCGAAACTGTTCTCAGGGTTTCCTAGAAACCCTAGCTATTCATTAAAATAAAGAAAATAATAATGACACTAATAATCAAGAAATAGATGATATTTGATAGTGGGAGACCGGTTGCATATTTGTCTAACGGAAATAGTAATTTCTGTAATTGGTGAAGAGATACGTCATTTTAGGAATAAGTTTTCGAAGTTATATCATTTTCAATAATTGTGACGAGTAATTTTGACCATATCAACACCGATGACATGAAGCCAAGCACTATTGCCAATAGACGAATATAAATCTGGACGAGTTCACTACTATCCTGAATCACGCATACAAATGATTTGAAGTCATAAATCGAAAATTTGTCGTAAAAAAATTAATTGAAGCCATCAGCTAGCTTATAAATCGTTACTCTACTCAATTCACAATTATTTTTTTCATCAATCAATAGGTTTACTTGCCAGAGTGATAACCTTTATTGTTTGCAATGCATTTTTGTTGAGGAATAGTCTTTTGAAGAAGTATTTTTTTAGGTTTTCATGACTTTTCACTCTTTCATGCGAGAGTGAAAATTTTTGATGGGTAGTAAATTTGCAACAAATTCTATTCTGAAAACGAAAGAACTCAATCAAAAATTTGTCTTCACCAAATATTCCCCAGATAAGTTGGTTCACACTAGAAATGCAACTTGTTTTGTCGGCGAGACTCACCAGGTCAGCAGGTGAGTCTTCACTTATACGAACTAACCTTTCTGAAATTAGGGATATTACAGCGCTACTACTTTCCTGAAATATCATCATGAATTGAATTCACGAAAATCAATTCATAAGTCATAATTCACGAAAAAAATTATAGCAATACGCAATTCACTTTTTTTCAAAATATATGTCAATGAAATTAATTTACTGGAAATGACTTCAATTCAGCCCAATTTGTTTCCTAGTGATTTGAGGAAGCCCTGTATAAATAATATAATTTGTTTACGTGAAGATTGCAATTAATTAATTTTTGACAAACGTATCACAAAAAAATAGCGGAAATTCGAAATGAAGAAATATGAAAATGGGTGTACTTAGACATTTCGATTGCTGGTACCCGAAACTGAAAGCGGATACCAAGGATCGAAACGTCGTGATTACACTCACATTGAAACTTTTGTTTCCAACAATGTTTTCATACTGATTCATATTTCTTCATTTCGAATTTTGTTTCAGAATATTTATCTTATCGCAATATTTATTTATTTATTTATTCTTGGATGACGATGGGGTCCACTAGCAGATGGCCCCAGTGCAGTGGTGTCTAAAAAAGAGACAAAGTAATGAGATGATATTGACTACTCATACATAATGACAAAAGATGGCATTAAATTCAGAAAGAGAGTTGGCATTTTGTGTCCTTATCGTAGATCATTCATATTTTCGAAGATCATTCAATTTCCCAAACTTCTATTTCCTGTATGAACTTATATTGTCAACTCAATTTCGAAGCTCCATTAGCTTTCTTTTGATATTTCAGTCAAACTGTCACACAAAAATCTGCACCTATTTTACCCGTCAGGAAAAGAAACTTTGTCGTGCATTTTCGAGTGAACGGAAATATCGACATTATAGTGTAGATGGTGTAACAAAAACGCTTGAAATTATTGTTACGATATTCCCTGGGTTCGTCAATTAAAACACCAAACAACACTAAATTTCTTTTATTATAACTCTCTATCACAATACAATACAACCCAATCACTTAAATAGCTCCGATAACTTTCCAATGCTCGGTACTCAAACTCTCTGTACTAAAAATTCTACTTCCGCACAAAGCTCTGCTCCACTTAGCTCTCAATAACTCTCGTCACTTAGCTCTGAATAAAACTGCCGAATCACTAACTCTCCGAATGAAAATTTGTCTCTGCCGCGATATCCCGAAGCTTATATACTTGCGTATCTATCGAGAATCCTCGAGAGAAGCCCCGATGACGTGTCTCGAATTCTACAGGCGGCAACCAACAGTTCCTGGAAAATGACGATGCTACGACTCGATCCCTCATCTGCGTTTACGATCTCGTCAGGGCCGGCGTTAGGAGAGCGCTAGAGGATTCGTAACATTATATTAACTGAAATGTGTCATTTATTATACATTTCAGTGATTATTTTAAGAAAGTCATCGGCAAACTATTCTATCTTTGAACAATGGCTGGGAAATATTTATTTAACCTGTTACCTAAGAATATCACATCAGAAACACACTTGAGGAGGTTTAAACAAAGAAAAAGAATTGAAAATGAGTATATGTTTTTTATATTTCCATCGTGAACTGACTATTTTGCTAATGTTCACATATTATTTGACATATCTCATGTTGTGAGCACAATCCGAAGAGACTAATAAAAAATCTTTTCATGAACAAAATTTACTGACGAACCTAATATTTCTAATCAATTTTTTTTTTCAGGGGGATACGAGCGATACCGATAGTGAAATTTCTAATCCCGACCCAAGAGGATCCAACGAGCCTGAAGATATCAACAGTCCCGTACAAAACTTCGTTTATGATTTCAGTAGAAAAGACGGACGTCGAATTGTCACCCCGAAACGTTTGAACAGACCATACACGCAAACGTAAGTTACGATAATGAAGATGGATTCATGCATCAATAACTTTTGCTTCGACATTAACATAGTAATTTACAGCAAAAAAGTATTGGTATGCAGAACTTCCTTTGGATACTGCGCATGCGCAATATTCATTAAAGTGATTGGAGAAAAGGGGATGCTTTAAAAATCAAAAATTGATATTGAAATAAATAACTCTTGCTGAAAGAAACTAACGATGAAGACATGTTAGAAATGATGAATTTGTCAAGATTTCCTTAACAGCCCATCTTCAAAACAAGAATGAATTGTGGGTACACAACAATACGAAACATTTCGAATGAAATATTTTATGGCATGCAGACAAATTAAAATCAAAGAAAAATAAACTTCCTCGGGCGGGATTCAAACCCACGTATTCCATTAACTAGATGGCTACGCAGTGCTCCGCGATTATAGCTGCGCTACTATCGCTCTGCGATCATCGCAAGAGTCGCTCCAAGCGAAACGCACCTTAAGAGTTGTTTCATTTTCATTCGTTCTGTAATTTACAAATTCCAACCATCATGTTATTTTCCTTTCTTCCATACTCATATAAATAAGGGAAATACTTCTTTGGGGCAACTCTTGCAATACTCCAATAGTTTTTCCATCACAAAAAAGTCAATCCAGAATATTGCTGGTGCTAGATAGAGGGACCACTGCAAGTCAATTTCCATAAAATATTTCATTTCTGCTCAGAATATCATGAGCCCCTTTCGCCATAGTTACTTTGAAAAATAATAAAAAGGATCCATGACTGCCTTGAGATATTACAAGTACCTTGATTCCATTTACCATTCAGAAGTGAAAATGAAATGACAGATGATTGTATGTATATATTTATGAATTTCATTCATTGACCTCATTACAAATAATGCATGTACAAGTTTGAAATTAAGAAACAAATTAACTTCTGTGGAGAAAAGGAAGTTTTGATAAAATGATTTTTGCCTTTTTTCCTACAAGGGTATGCAAAAAGAATAGAATACTTCTATAAAAGAGGTAACATGAAGTATTTACCAAACACTCTCTGTTGATGTGTGTAAATCATTCTTAGAAGTTTAGGACTGACAAACTAATGTTTTAGGAAGAGAATGACAGTAATTGTATGTTGAAGGAGGGTTCCCATTCTAACCATTAGTACCTAAGTCCATCTGGAGTTCAAAATGAACGTACGAAACCGGCCCTGAATTATTCACAAAAATGCCTATACGGCATGGCGGGCATTGGATCACATAGAAATCACTTTTTCTTGCTCAATTTCTAAAGCAATCACTCAAAACTTGAATATTTCTACACAAATGGGGAGTTGTTTTCAAAAAAAATCACTCATCAAGATAATATTTTATTCTCAAACCCAGACAACCCAATATCAGTTAGATATTAGGGTTTTGGGGTAATTGATCTACACAAAATGTTGTATCCGACCTGACAAAACATTCTTTGTATTTTGATGAAATCAACTGAACTTAATTACACTTCCACCTCGAGAGTTGAATATTCTAAAATTGACATACTGTTAAATCATCCTCTGAAAATATTAGGTTCACCTTTCGCAGTGAAAGTGGAAGTGAAAACTACTGTTGCATAAATACACTGTAAGTATATATTGATGAATATATTGAAGGAACAAGGAGTATTTTGGAAGAATAATATTCGGGGGTTATATCCCGAGTGCACCAAGTTTATTCGGTTATAATGTGTGCTGCACTTCAATGATTCTCGAAATTTTGCTTAGCAAATGACTTGGATGTATGATAATTTGATAAAATCCCGAGACCGCAGGTCGAGGGATTTTATTTTAAATTATTATACACGAAAGCATTTGCTTGAGAGCAAAATTTTGAAAATCATGGAAATGCACGCATTTTGGTCGATTGAACTTGGTGAAGGAGGGATATATGTTTAGATTATTTCCAGAAAACATGTAAACTCAGGAAACATCAAAATCGAACACAGGAACAATATGGTACCAGAGATAGTACCTGAAAAGTGATCCAAACGCCCGGTTTATTTCGAACATTTTAATCAGTTAAAAGGTCTAGTGCATTTAATCGCTGTAAAACTCTGTAAAAGCAGTCTAGCCTTCAACTGTTTCATCGTTTATTCGCATTGAGGGAAATAATCAGGAAAACAAAATCAATCCGATTTTCAATGGAGGCACGTCAATATTATTGACAACTTGTATACGTTGTTTTTGTTGAGATGGATCGAAGTTATTGTAGTCATCTGGTACGAGTTGAGTACCAGTACTATGCGAATCTTTGACAGTGACTGTATCAAATGGCATAATGATTTATAGGCATCTGGAATGAGATCATCAAATAAATTTTATAGTAAAGAAACTTTGAATTCCCTCAGCCAAATTTCGACACACAATCACAGTTAGCTTATGGAATACTAGGCTGGAGCACATCATAGGATATAAAAAAATATCATTTATATTGAACATAAACTCGCAATAAAACTGCAATTACCTCTTGAAAGAAAATAAAGGTTTATGATACCATAACTTTAGGAGCTACCTAATGAAATAAAAAATATAATTTTCATCAATCAAACAAAAAAAGTAAAATATGGATTATCAAGACCCCTCGTTTTCAACACTTTTTTGAATTGTTTATGATATTGCTTTGTTTGAATTAATGATTATCCAGATGAGTTCAGAAATTGTATCGATTGTGAAATGTTATTACTTTTGGTTACAAGTTTTCCTGGTAATGTTTTGTCCTAAGTTGAACCATAAAAATGTATATTCATACCTTTTTCAACTTGTGAGCTATTTATGAATAAACTTTCAAGAATATTCTAAAAATAGTGTACTTAAATGCACCCCTACGGTGTACGCATAGAACATATTACTTTTCGTTTCCTAGAGGCAATAGGTAAACCTTTTATTGTCGAATACATTTCGAGGAGCAATAAAACTATTGAAATAGTGAATTGGAATTATTAATTAATTGATGTTATCTGGGAAGAGTTTAAAGATCTTGTGAAATTTTACGAGTTTGACTTCTGTTAATCGGACGCTTTCATCAATGTTCTTATGAATAAATATTATAACAAATACTTTCCAAATAAAGAGTTGAAGGAATGCATATCACAATGTGACTTTCAGTTATTCAATTTAGTACCATGCTTTGACTTTCAGAAATGAGCAAGATGCTGTTCCCTCGACATCTCGTCAGCCAGATTTTCCACCAGAGGTCATTGTAGATACGGACTCTGATGAGGATGAAGAAGTCGATGGAAAAGAAAAGCAGAAAGAAGAAAGTCGCAACAAGAAGAGAAGATTTGTTAACGAAAATATGGTATCGAGAATAATCAATATATTTCCCCAAATTTCTCCTGACTACATCAGGAGTGTTTGTCGAAACAAGGAGTGGCACGATGTCGATCAGGTCATAACTGAGATAAAAACCAGTGAGTATGACCGTTTTTTGTGATTCATGGATGATCGCCCACCAAAAATTATGCATCATATGAAAAAATTATTGAGTGTATATTCCTCGAAAACTATATGCCCCATAAAAGTTAATGCCTTGTCTACAACCCAAAATGAAATGATTTGTGATTTTCAGTGAGATGGACAAACTGATAGGGAAATGATTGCGAATAAAGTCAAAATACCCTTTCTCCTCAGTGAATCCAACAGAGTTAGATATTATTGAGCAGATTTCTGTCAGAAAACTTTTTTCTTGGCTGATACGGCGTCGGACATTGTATTCTGTATACTTCTGTATTAGCCAGTGACGTGAGTTTTTTCTAACGAACATCTGCCTATCGACCTTTGTTCAATTCATTGAAAAGAAGGGGTATTTCAGCTATATTTCCGAATTATTACAACCAGAATGTAATAGTGAATTTCATAATTTTGTTTTGTTGTCTATGAATACAGGATTCTATGACCTATACCTTTGGCCAAATCTAAAATTTTCATATTAACAAACAATTGAGAGGCGCTCTATACGAGGTATTTTTTGAATAAGAATAGTTGCAAGAATCTCTCATTACCATTACTAACATGTTAGACGACATTATAGATGATTCTGATCGAGATAAAACAGCATAATGATTCTATTCGTCTGCTCAAAGGCATAAGACTCAATAAATTATGATATTCTCTTGTCAATATTATTTTTTTGACTTGAGTTATTCAGCATGTTCGTTAATGATATCATACTTGCACAATACAGTTATCAAAACTAGACAAGCAACCAACTTCTATGGAGTTACTTTCTGAGGTTCTCCATTCCGTCACCATATCCTTCATCCTTTGAAATTTTGTTAATGCTCTGAAACAATGCAGCTGCTATAATTGTGGACAATGCGAAATTTCCTACCCCCCCCCCCTGTTTGAGGAAACTATTCCTACCAGTAGAATCTATCAACAAACATCTTATTTAATTACATGAAATACCAACATATCATGCTCTGGATATGACCACGAAAAATTATTAAGTTCAATATCTAGTAATGAAACTTGAACTCGAACCTAGAAAACTAAGTAAACTTCATAATGGGCTATAACAAACCCTCCATATTTGTGACTCTTTTCCCCTTCGAATAAATAGAAATTACTTTCATTGAAAAAGTTAAATGAGAAAACACTCTCTGTTGATAGGTACGTGTATATCATTCAAAGACGTTGGAACAAAGGAAATATCCACACAATGAAGGAAAAATAGAGAGCTTGGAGAAAATTATCTATGAATTATGGAACACTTCCACTATATATGCCAAACAGTTTCGTGTTCAAAGGGTATATCTAGACGTTCTGTCCGTTTTCATCACCTGAATATTGCCTTACTATAATGTAGAAGTTGCTTGTTTCTGTCTTTTGGTAGGAGAGGAGCAGTTCCTATAAATTGGGTTCTTTATTCTTTGATACATTTACCGGCCATTATTATTATTATCATTATTTTGATGTTAACACCTTTATAATACATTTCAGACAAAGATTTACCCCAATGGCCCCAAAGATTTCCTAGTCCACCCTTAACCGTAGAACAGGAAGAACAGCTAGAAATAGTTAAAGCCTTATTACCTGATGCTGATCCCACTTTTTTGAGGAAGAAGTATCGAACAATAGGAAATGACAATACACAATTGAACGAATGGATATGTTCTGCGAGAGAAAATAGGAATTACCCCAGCAAGGAGGAATATCTGAGGTAAGTAACAATCATGAATACTATTTTTTCTACGATCGTTATAAAAACTGAAGTTTTTAAATTTCATATTAGTTGATAACCACTTTTTTAAACACTTAAAAAAGAGTACCGCAACATGTCATTTTTTCATGATCCTAAAATGCATTTTGAAATCGCGAAGTCACCTATGAACGTCATTACAGTTAAAAAAACACGGTGGTTGGAGATCGTGAAGAATATGTAGATAATCCAAATGATTGTATTTTCAATATAAATATAATAAAGTGGCGTTTCAATCGTTTACAGTTACAATCGCACCTATTTTATAATCTTATATTAGTTTAACAATTGAACTTATATAAAAATGTAATATGTTTTATTTATTACGATCGTAGAAAAAATATTTTATGAAACTTGTACATAGTGTCTTTTTATCAGTCATGAGGTTGCGGCCGTTGCGGCATTCGTCAACGGCTCATGCGCGCAAATTTCTCATACGTGAAAAAATAACCTATTTAATACACTTGTTGCATAAATAACCATTTTCTGCTACCTATCTAGAAAACTTCATTTTCGAACTGAAATCCATTTTTGGGTTTTACTTTCCCTAGAAATGAAAAAAAACTTTGAATTAATTGTTATAATATCTGTTTTCGGGGCATATTGGTATATTTGGGGAGAAAATACAAAAATGGATTTCAGAACATTACCATACCTCTTCAAAAAACATTGAAACAATAATATCGGGCTCACTCCCAGTTGGATATGACTAACAATTTTTTCCTCGTTCATCATATGCGTCATTTCTTTTTTTCAGGAAACAGAAGTTATCCGATGAAATCAAGCAATACACCACAGATTTCGATCCTGAAAGAGTCGTCCACGTTGACGAATGCTCCTACCAATTCATAATCCATTTTTTCCGCAACGAATACAGAGAACTGAGTATAAGTACCATAAAAACTCTTCTTTCGGTTAACAACTACAGGATCATGGACAGCGCAAGAGCTTTCAGTGCATTTCATGGCAGGAGCACGTGTAAACCAAGACCCCGCCCTTTATGCGATTATCCTTCCAATATCATGATCTTGCAAGAGGTAGGGAAAAACCGATAAACACGTTGTTTATAGAGATATTGGCATTGTTAACAGATTGTTCATAGAGATATAGATAGTCAATGTGTGCGTGAAAATAATTTGAAGCGTTTTTGTTACGCTATCTACCTTTTTATTTCGATTATTTTTTTCACTTGTCAAAATGTGACGTTGTTGGCATTTCAACCAATAGTAGCGGGTTATTCTATGGTTATTCAAGCCAGTCATTGGGTATTATACCGATTATTTCCCTCAATGCGAATAAACGATGAAACAGTTGAAGGCTAGACTGCTTTTACAGAGTTTTACAGCGATAACATGCACTAGACCTTTTAACCGATTAAAATGTTCGAAATAAACCGGGCGTTTGGATCACTTTTCAGGTACTATCTCTGGTACTATATTGTTCCTGTGTTCGATTTTGATGTTTCCTGAGTTTACATGTTTTCTGGAAATAATCTAAACATATATCCCTCCTTCACCAAGTTCAATCGACCAAAATGCGTGCATTTCCATGATTTTCAAAATTTTGCTTTCAAGCAAATGCTTTCGTGTATAAGAATTCAAAATAAAATCCCGAGACCGCAGGTCAAATTATTATCATACACTCAAGTCATTTGCTAAGCAAAATTTCGAGAATCATGCAAGTGCAGCACACATTTTAACCGAATAAACTTGGTGCACTCGGGATATAACCCCCGATAAAACTGCCTGGTCGACTGTTTCGATAAAACGTTGTTTACCTTTGAACTGTCAAAACTATAAGGTTTACCACGTCGATTCTATTGAACTGGCTCATATTTATATGAATTATCATGAATGAAGAGTTACCTTATTAAAAGTCATTCACTTTTCACTTTTTCAGCATAATAATAACATAACACATTTCAATGAACACTCAAACACGTAAATAGCTCATAACCCCAACTTTATGACAGATATAGCGAACGACCGATTCAAATATTTAAGGTTTCCTAAACTCAAATGAGGATGGCGTACAATTAGTTTTTATTGAATACAATTCATTTTTTGTTGTATGAGAAGAAACCTTTGTATGAAGATTTTGACACAACGATATAACGAATGATTTTATAATCCTTCTGGCGCGATTTTCATTTCATAAGAAATTTTCAATTATTAACCTTGTACAATGAGAGGTGTGACGCCATCTCTTGGTATCGGCAAGCATTATAATATTCACTGCGTAAGCATCATATCTCTTCTGGATCATAGAGGGCATACATCGTTGTTTGACATTTCAAATTTGTAAAATTTTTACCTATTCTCTTTTCCTTCTTATGTAAATGAAATAATGATCAATTAAATTGTTCTTCCTTCTTTTTGTTCAAAAAATAATCCTCCAAATACAACTCGTTCTTCGAATTTAATATGATAAATTTTCATTTTCGAAACACTCACTTTTTTATTTTGAGGCAGAAGCATTCAAACAAACCGAATTTGTCCGAAATCAGTTTGTTTTCATACTTTTGCCAAATAAAAAAGTTTTTGTGGAAAATGAAAATTTATCGATTGAATTTGAAGGACTCGTGGTATTACCTTTGATAATTCTGTTCATTTAACTATGCCCGACGAAGTTTTCTTCTCTAACGGGAAAAGATAATGAAACTCAAAATAGAAGTTTATGGAGGAAATTAAATTTTAGGCATTGAAATAATCTTCACAACATAAATAATATACATTAACAAAAAATTCCACTTCTGTTTCTGAATTTATTGTGCCATGTTTTGATATTATGTATAAGCATTGTTCATAGTGATACAGTAAGTCAACCTTATGGAAATATCTTTTGAACGGATGGACACTACGGGTAGATGACACTAGTGATTTCGTTTCCAAGTCATGTTTTTTTTTTGCGTTTTTCTTACGGACGTCGTAGCCTTAATCACACATTTTCTTGAGTACTATAATAATACACTTATATGCCCATGATCCGTTTCATAATGAGATCCATTATGGTACAGATTTTCATAAGAGTAGAATGTGACTTTGATACTTGACGCAACCTAGTTGAGAAACCATCGCCTAGTCAAACGTAGGTGATATTCATCATACAAATAGCAATTGTTATCGGTATAAAGAAATTTTTAGTGATGCTTCACTAGCAAATTCACTTCTCTAGAACACCGTTTGAAAATTCGATGACTTATCCCCTTTCTTCGACAGTCGTTTCATGCCCATCTGAAATATCATCAATCGCTCCTCTTTTGTCAGTTCCATCGCGGTCGACCCGACTCACCCCACTATGGTAATTATAGAGACCCATCGAGCTTACCTGTCTTTCCTCAACAAAGCGGTTCAATTTTTCCCTGTCTTACAAAAATGATTCAAAGTTAATTTTCCAATGAGTGCAAAATTACCAAAGTGTCTCCAATTTTCAAAAATGGGAAGAGAGATGAAATGAGTAATTACCGTCCGATTTCAGTATTGCTAGTGCTTGAACAATAACTGAGAAAGTAATGAATATTAGATGAATGAAATATTTAGATTCTTTCAAATATTTATTTGATGAACAATATGATTTTCGTAAATCTGGTGATACAGAGACAGCAATTTTAGATACAATTTCTTATTTATCAGCTTCAACTAGATACAAAAAATATATGTGGATTGCTATCACTTGACTTACGTAAAGCTCTCGATACAGTCAATCACGAAATTCTTTTGAAAAAACTTGAAAACATTAGTACCAGAGGTAATGTCTTCTTGTGGTTCGAATCCTATCTCACTGACAGCAGTATGTTTGTCTAGGAAATAAAAAGAGTTCTTTGAAAAACATTAATTGTGGAGTTCCACAGGGCTCTGTGTCAGGACCAATTTTATTTCTCATCTATATCAATTCAATTTCAAAACTGAATCTTTCAGGATCCATCAAACTCTTTGCTGATGATACAACTTTAATTTACAAATAAAAAAATACAAAATTAATACAATTATCTATGACACATGACTTGGAACAAATATCATCCTGGTTACAGTATCACAAATTGAATCTACATTATGAGAAATCGACTTATATGTTTTGAACAAGTAAATATTTCAAAATTGACCAATGTGACCCACTTGAATTTAAAAATAATTCGATAAAATTATATGAAACTACCAAACTTCTAGGACTTCACATAGATCAGAATATTTCATGGGAAACTCACATTGAAGAATTACGCAAAACAAATTCACCTTTACTTGGAGTCCTTTTCAGAATAAGAAACGGAATTCCATTCAAATGATTGAGAATAATATTTTTCTGTTTGGTATATTCCAATCTACAATATCACACATCTATATGGACAACGTCAACCGCTTCAATATTGAATCCGCTACTTTTCAATGAAATCAATACTACACATTCTCACAGCACTAGACAGGCTCAACAACTTGTGGTACATTCAATACATGAGGGAACAAACCTCTACAACAAAATACCAAATTCAATTGAAACTATTGAAAATATCAAAGAGTTCAAATATAATCTCAAAAAATATATTTTATCATTAAAATGATATATTTTAGAATTCAATTATATCGATCATTGATCAATTCAACAGTCTTTTTTCCATATATTTCTACTACATGAACATATTTTGTTTTATTTTACTTTTCATATGTTCAATATCCCTATTTACAAACTGTAAATGTTTCTTGGGATGAGTAGATGATTATTATTAAACCTGTAGACGAAAATACTTATTCAATTATTATTAATATTTTGTTGATTGTAGCTTGCTTACGTGAGCCATAAGGAAGAAATCGATCGATTCATTGCCGAAAAGAAGGCGAAAGAAGAAGTAGATCGCCAACATGCCAAAGAAAACGGACTAATGAGCACTTGTCAGTGTTGTTTCGACGAAGAAATCTTGCCGAAGGATACCCTCTCCTGCCCCAAAGGGTGCCAATTTTGTCGAACATGTATCCAGAAAAGCTGTGAAGTAGCTTTTGGCGAAGGAAAAACTGAATATAAGTGCTTGAGTGATTGTTCTGAAGAATTCACAGTCCAAGTCTTACAGGTAATATAAAAATTTGATCAAGAAACTCTAGGTTTTCAATGCCATGATTTCTATAAATCTCTTGTTTGAGTTGTTGTTTTATATGTTTCATCACTTTAATGCTTTTTGTCATAAATTACTTTGTTCAATTGTGGAATATGTTGCTTCGAAAAATGCTATTCATGGGCTACAAGAGATACTGATGAGTTGCTCTCAAATCATATGGTATTGAAAAGTGTAATAGAGGTCAATTACCCTAAAACCAAATTCAAATCACTCGCAGTCGATGTGCTTCTCGCTAATAGACCGGGAGGTCATGACAGGTGACATTCCACCATTTTTTCGTGCATGCCTTTTTAAGGCTTGATGAATAACCCAAAAATATCAAAGATAGTCGGATTTTTAGCCCCCCCCCGCGCGTCCTCTTCATAATGAAAAACGCTTTTCTTTCTGTAGCGAATTTTCGTGTTTTTCCGTGATATTTTACTGCATGCCATTGTAATATACGGAAGTTCAAACTAATTGAAGCTCTAATAATTGATGGCATGCACCCCGCAGCGGCCCAAGATGATCAAAGGGTTGTGAAAACCTGAAAAAAAATTTAGGAAAATTCCTTGTTTTCAAATTGCATGCCGATGTGAAGAATTGAAGTTTTTGTAATAAAAAAACTATGGGAAAATTGGCATGCACCCCCCGTAGGACCAACGGTGAAAAATTTCCGGAAAATTCTGTGAAATTCTAACACCAATTTTCCGTGATTCCAAATCACTCCTAATAAGGATGAATATTAATTTTATAACGGAATAATTATCTAATTCAAATGGCATGCATGTTGAATAAGCCCATCGTATTATAAATAATAATAAAAGTTCCAAAAAAACAGTGCAAATTTAGGTGACTTGTTTTTGCATGCCGTTTTGTATTTGATGAATTTACCTTATTTCAAGTCATGAGTGTAAATGGCATGCATGTAGCTACAGCCCAATACACAAAAATTGTGAAAAAATTGAATAAACATCAATTTTTGGATTGAATAAAATATCTAAAAAATGCCGTGACTTCTTCTTGCATGCCACTTTGTATTTCGTTTGTAGATACTATTTTAAGTTGAAATACGAAATGGCATGCATGTGGCTCCATGAAAATTGTTTGAAAACACATTATTTCAAGTTGATGGCTGAAATAACATACATGTTATCACAGTCCAACATTCAAGAATTGTAAAAAAAATAAATTCAAATGACACGAATCTTCCGGTCTCTAGTGTATAAGTGGCCTATCATACGTCGACTAGCACGTGAGGTTACTACTACCCTATTGTTACGATCTTTCTTCTGGAAAATATTAATTCTGACACCATTGTTACGATATATCCTTTCAAAATCCAACTTCTGACACTACTGTTACGATTTATCCCTGGGTTCGTCGATTAAAACACCGGGCAACACTGAACTTCTTTTATTATAACTCTCTATCACAATACAATACAACACAATCACTTAAATCGCTCCAATAACTTTCCACTGCTCGGTACCAAAACTTGTACTAAAAATTCTACTTCCGCACAAAGCTCTGCTCCACTTACCTCCCAATAACTTTCACCACTTAGCTCTGAATAAAATTTGTCACTTCACTATTTCTGTCAATAACTAACTCTCCGAATAAAACTTCTCTCCGCCGCGATATCACGATGCTTATATACATGCGTACCTATCGAGAATCCTCGAGAGAAGCCCCGATGACGTGTCTCGAATTTTCCAGGCGGCAATCAACAGTTCTTGGAAAATGACGACGCGATCCCTCATCTGCGTTTACGATCTCGTTAGGGCCGGCGCTAGCACGTAACACTATGATAGACGCTACGCCATTGCCTATACCACCGTATAGAAGTAAACAACAAGTTCGTTACCAGTCGGCATGATGTATCAGGTCAAGATTTTATATTAAGCTGGGTTCTGGCAGCATGTGGTGCGGTAGGAGGGTGTCGGCTGAGAGCATTCTTTGCTCACTTGCACTCACGCCTCAGATACATGCATCGGCTGAGCGTTAAGTAAGCGATGGGAATATTAACCCAAATAGGGTGGCGAGTGAATTTAAAGATAATACTTCATGTATAAAATAATGATGCTGAAAATGAATTTCTACTTTCATTTTTCATAAAAAAATTGAAAAATAATAAATTTATTAAATCGGACGATTTTTTTGTTTATTTAACCAATTGTCATAAAGCTACATGCATGCTATTTTGCATTTCGGCTCAAAAAAGTACATAGGTACATAACAGCATGCAAAAAGCAGTCACGCCATTTTTTAATTTTTTTTTCAATTAAAAAATTGATGTTTATTCAATTTTCTCACAATTTTGGTGTATTGGGCTGTAGCTACATGCATGCCATTTACATTCATGACTTGAAATAAGGTAAATTCATGAATTTCAAAATGGCATGCAAAAGCAAGTCACCTAAATTTGCTCAGTGTTTTTTGCAACTTTCGTCACTATTTTGCAACACCCTGGTGTGCATGCCAAATTTTCTTCTATTCAATAATGGTACGAATTAAGTATTTTTTCAATGGCATGCAGTTTGGAATCACGGAAAATCAGTGTTAGAATTTTACAGAATTTTCCGGAAATTTTTCACCGTTGGTCCTACGAGGGGTGCATGCCAATTTTTCCATAGTGTTTTTATTATAAAAACTTCAATTCTTCACATCGGCATGCAGTTTGAAAACACGGAATTTTCCTTAATTTTTTTTCAGGTTTTCACAACCCTTTGATCATCTTGGGCTGCTGCGGGGTGCATGCCATCAATTATTAGAGCTTCAATTAGTTTGAACTTCCGTATATTACAATGGCATGCAGTAAAATATCACGGAAAAACACGAAAATTCGCTACAGAAAGAAAAGCGTTTTTCCTAAAATGCCGACTATCTTTGATATTTTAGGGTTATTTATCAAGCCTTAAAAAGGCATGCACGAAAAAATGGTGGAACGTCACCTGTCATGACCTCCCGGTCTATAAGTTATATACTGTTGCTGCGACTAGAATTCACAGTCCAAGTCTTACAGGTAATATAAAAATTTGATCAAGAAACTCTAGGTTTTCAATGCCATTATTTCTATAAATCTCTTGTTTGAGTTGTTGTTTTATATGTTTCATCACTTTAATGCTTTTTGTCATAAATTACTTTGTTCAATTGTGGAATATGTTGCTTCGAAAAATGCTATTCGTGGGCTACAAGAGATACTGATGAGTTGCTTTCAAATCATATGGTATTGAAAAGTGTAATAGAGGTCAATTACCCTAAAACCAAATTCAAATCACTCGCAGTCGATGTGCTTCTCGCTAATAGACCGGGAGGTCATGACAAGTGACATTCCACCATTTTTTCGTGCATGCCTTTTTAAGGCTTGATGAATAACCCTAAAATATCAAAGATAGTCGGATTTTTAGCCCCCCCCGCGCGTCCTCTTCATAATGAAAAACGCTTTTCTTTCTGTAGCGAATTTTCGTGTTTTTCCGTGATATTTTACTGCATGCCATTGTAATATACGGAAGTTCAAACTAATTGAAGCTCTAATAATTGATGGCATGCACCCCGCAGCGGCCCAAGATGATCAAAGGGTTGTGAAAACCTGAAAAAAAATTTAGGAAAATTCCTTGTTTTCAAATTGCATGCCGATGTGAAGAATTGAAGTTTTTGTAATAAAAAAACTATGGGAAAATTGGCATGCACCCCCCGTAGGACCAACGGTGAAAAATTTCCGGAAAATTCTGTGAAATTCTAACACCAATTTTCCGTGATTCCAAATCACTCCTAATAAGGATGAATATTAATTTTATAACGGAATAATTATCTAATTCAAATGGCATGCATGTTGAATAAGCCCATCGTATTATAAATAATAATAAAAGTTCCAAAAAAACAGTGCAAATTTAGGTGACTTGTTTTTGCATGCCGTTTTGTATTTGATGAATTTACCTTATTTCAAGTCATGAGTGTAAATGGCATGCATGTAGCTACAGCCCAATACACAAAAATTGTGAAAAAATTGAATAAACATCAATTTTTGGATTGAATAAAATATCTAAAAAATGCCGTGACTTCTTCTTGCATGCCACTTTGTATTTCGTTTGTAGATACTATTTTAAGTTGAAATACGAAATGGCATGCATGTAGCTCCATGAAAATTGTTTGAATAAACATTATTTCAAGTTGATGGCTGAAATAACATACATGTTATCACAGTCCAACATTCAAGAATTGTAAAAAAAATAAATTCAAATGACACGAATCTTCCGGTCTCTAGTGTATAAGTGGCCTATCATACGTCGACTAGCACGTGAGGTTACTACTACCCTATTGTTACGATCTTTCTTCTGGAAAATATTAATTCTGACACCATTGTTACGATATATCCTTTCAAAATCCAACTTCTGACACTACTGTTACGATTTATCCCTGGGTTCGTCGATTAAAACACCGGGCAACACTGAACTTCTTTTATTATAACTCTCTATCACAATACAATACAACACAATCACTTAAATCGCTCCAATAACTTTCCACTGCTCGGTACCAAAACTTGTACTAAAAATTCTACTTCCGCACAAAGCTCTGCTCCACTTACCTCCCAATAACTTTCACCACTTAGCTCTGAATAAAATTTGTCACTTCACTATTTCTGTCAATAACTAACTCTCCGAATAAAACTTCTCTCCGCCGCGATATCACGATGCTTATATACATGCGTACCTATCGAGAATCCTCGAGAGAAGCCCCGATGACGTGTCTCGAATTTTCCAGGCGGCAATCAACAGTTCTTGGAAAATGACGACGCGATCCCTCATCTGCGTTTACGATCTCGTTAGGGCCGGCGCTAGCACGTAACACTATGATAGACGCTACGCCATTGCCTATACCACCGTATAGAAGTAAACAACAAGTTCGTTACCAGTCGGCATGATGTATCAGGTCAAGATTTTATATTAAGCTGGGTTCTGGCAGCATGTGGTGCGGTAGGAGGGTGTCGGCTGAGAGCATTCTTTGCTCACTTGCACTCACGCCTCAGATACATGCATCGGCTGAGCGTTAAGTAAGCGATGGGAATATTAACCCAAATAGGGTGGCGAGTGAATTTAAAGATAATACTTCATGTATAAAATAATGATGCTGAAAATGAATTTCTACTTTCATTTTTCATAAAAAAATTGAAAAATAATAAATTTATTAAATCGGACGATTTTTTTGTTTATTTAACCAATTGTCATAAAGCTACATGCATGCTATTTTGCATTTCGGCTCAAAAAAGTACATAGGTACATAACAGCATGCAAAAAGCAGTCACGCCATTTTTTAATTTTTTTTTCAATTAAAAAATTGATGTTTATTCAATTTTCTCACAATTTTGGTGTATTGGGCTGTAGCTACATGCATGCCATTTACATTCATGACTTGAAATAAGGTAAATTCATGAATTTCAAAATGGCATGCAAAAGCAAGTCACCTAAATTTGCTCAGTGTTTTTTGCAACTTTCGTCACTATTTTGCAACACCCTGGTGTGCATGCCAAATTTTCTTCTATTCAATAATGGTACGAATTAAGTATTTTTTCAATGGCATGCAGTTTGGAATCACGGAAAATCAGTGTTAGAATTTTACAGAATTTTCCGGAAATTTTTCACCGTTGGTCCTACGAGGGGTGCATGCCAATTTTTCCATAGTGTTTTTATTATAAAAACTTCAATTCTTCACATCGGCATGCAATTTGAAAACACGGAATTTTCCTTAATTTTTTTTCAGGTTTTCACAACCCTTTGATCATCTTGGGCTGCTGCGGGGTGCATGCCATCAATTATTAGAGCTTCAATTAGTTTGAACTTCCGTATATTACAATGGCATGCAGTAAAATATCACGGAAAAACACGAAAATTCGCTACAGAAAGAAAAGCGTTTTTCCTAAAATGCCGACTATCTTTGATATTTTAGGGTTATTTATCAAGCCTTAAAAAGGCATGCACGAAAAAATGGTGGAACGTCACCTGTCATGACCTCCCGGTCTATAAGTTATATACTGTTGCTGCGACTAGAATTCACAGTCCAAGTCTTACAGGTAATATAAAAATTTGATCAAGAAACTCTAGGTTTTCAATGCCATGATTTCTATAAATCTCTTGTTTGAGTTGTTGTTTTATATGTTTCATCACTTTAATGCTTTTTGTCATAAATTACTTTGTTCAATTGTGGAATATGTTGCTTCGAAAAATGCTATTCGTGGGCTACAAGAGATACTGATGAGTTGCTTTCAAATCATATGGTATTGAAAAGTGTAATAGAGGTCAATTACCCTAAAACCAAATTCAAATCACTCGCAGTCGATGTGCTTCTCGCTAATAGACCGGGAGGTCATGACAAGTGACATTCCACCATTTTTTCGTGCATGCCTTTTTAAGGCTTGATGAATAACCCTAAAATATCAAAGATAGTCGGATTTTTAGCCCCCCCCGCGCGTCCTCTTCATAATGAAAAACGCTTTTCTTTCTGTAGCGAATTTTCGTGTTTTTCCGTGATATTTTACTGCATGCCATTGTAATATACGGAAGTTCAAACTAATTGAAGCTCTAATAATTGATGGCATGCACCCCGCAGCGGCCCAAGATGATCAAAGGGTTGTGAAAACCTGAAAAAAAATTTAGGAAAATTCCTTGTTTTCAAATTGCATGCCGATGTGAAGAATTGAAGTTTTTGTAATAAAAAAACTATGGGAAAATTGGCATGCACCCCCCGTAGGACCAACGGTGAAAAATTTCCGGAAAATTCTGTGAAATTCTAACACCAATTTTCCGTGATTCCAAATCACTCCTAATAAGGATGAATATTAATTTTATAACGGAATAATTATCTAATTCAAATGGCATGCATGTTGAATAAGCCCATCGTATTATAAATAATAATAAAAGTTCCAAAAAAACAGTGCAAATTTAGGTGACTTGTTTTTGCATGCCGTTTTGTATTTGATGAATTTACCTTATTTCAAGTCATGAGTGTAAATGGCATGCATGTAGCTACAGCCCAATACACAAAAATTGTGAAAAAATTGAATAAACATCAATTTTTGGATTGAATAAAAAATCTAAAAAATGCCGTGACTTCTTCTTGCATGCCACTTTGTATTTCGTTTGTAGATACTATTTTAAGTTGAAATACGAAATGGCATGCATGTAGCTCCATGAAAATTGTTTGAATAAACATTATTTCAAGTTGATGGCTGAAATAACATACATGTTATCACAGTCCAACATTCAAGAATTGTAAAAAAAATAAATTCAAATGACACGAATCTTCCGGTCTCTAGTGTATAAGTGGCCTATCATACGTCGACTAGCACGTGAGGTTACTACTACCCTATTGTTACGATCTTTCTTCTGGAAAATATTAATTCTGACACCATTGTTACGATATATCCTTTCAAAATCCAACTTCTGACACTACTGTTACGATTTATCCCTGGGTTCGTCGATTAAAACACCGGGCAACACTGAACTTCTTTTATTATAACTCTCTATCACAATACAATACAACACAATCACTTAAATCGCTCCAATAACTTTCCACTGCTCGGTACCAAAACTTGTACTAAAAATTCTACTTCCGCACAAAGCTCTGCTCCACTTACCTCCCAATAACTTTCACCACTTAGCTCTGAATAAAATTTGTCACTTCACTATTTCTGTCAATAACTAACTCTCCGAATAAAACTTCTCTCCGCCGCGATATCACGATGCTTATATACATGCGTACCTATCGAGAATCCTCGAGAGAAGCCCCGATGACGTGTCTCGAATTTTCCAGGCGGCAATCAACAGTTCTTGGAAAATGACGACGCGATCCCTCATCTGCGTTTACGATCTCGTTAGGGCCGGCGCTAGCACGTAACACTATGATAGACGCTACGCCATTGCCTATACCACCGTATAGAAGTAAACAACAAGTTCGTTACCAGTCGGCATGATGTATCAGGTCAAGATTTTATATTAAGCTGGGTTCTGGCAGCATGTGGTGCGGTAGGAGGGTGTCGGCTGAGAGCATTCTTTGCTCACTTGCACTCACGCCTCAGATACATGCATCGGCTGAGCGTTAAGTAAGCGATGGGAATATTAACCCAAATAGGGTGGCGAGTGAATTTAAAGATAATACTTCATGTATAAAATAATGATGCTGAAAATGATTTTCTACTTTCATTTTTCATAAAAAAATTGAAAAATAATAAATTTATTAAATCGGACGATTTTTTTGTTTATTTAACCAATTGTCATAAAGCTACATGCATGCTATTTTGCATTTCGGCTCAAAAAAGTACATAGGTACATAACAGCATGCAAAAAGCAGTCACGCCATTTTTTAATTTTTTTTTCAATTAAAAAATTGATGTTTATTCAATTTTCTCACAATTTTGGTGTATTGGGCTGTAGCTACATGCATGCCATTTACATTCATGACTTGAAATAAGGTAAATTCATGAATTTCAAAATGGCATGCAAAAGCAAGTCACCTAAATTTGCTCAGTGTTTTTTGCAACTTTCGTAACTATTTTGCAACACCCTGGTGTGCATGCCAAATTTTCTTCTATTCAATAATGGTACGAATTAAGTATTTTTTCAATGGCATGCAGTTTGGAATCACGGAAAATCGGTGTTAGAATTTTACAGAATTTTTCGGAAATTTTTCACCGTTGGTCCTACGAGGGGTGGATGCCAATTTTTCCATAGTGTTTTTATTATAAAAACTTCAATTCTTCACATCGGCATGCAATTTGAAAACACGGAATTTTCCTAAATTTTTTTTCAGGTTTTCACAACCCTTTGATCATCTTGGGCTGCTGCGGGGTGCATGCCATCAATTATTAGAGCTTCAATTAGTTTGAACTTCCGTATATTACAATGGCATGCAGTAAAATATCACGGAAAAACACGAAAATTCGCTACAGAAAGAAAAGCGTTTTTCCTTATGAAGAGGACGCGCGGGGGGGCTAAAAACCCGACTATCTTTGATATTTTAGGGTTATTTATCAAGCCTTAAAAAGGCATGCACGAAAAAATGGTGGAACGTCACCTGTCATGACCTCCCGGTCTATAAGTTATATACGTTATATACTGTTGCTGCGACTACTGTTAATGCGTGTCAATTTCCTCTTCAAGAGATGTCAATTTGATTAGCGAAATTTGGTATTGAGGTAATTAATCTGTGGTTGGATTTTTCGAATTTACTAAATATTCATCAGAGAAAATGGAAAGTTTTTCATTTACCAACAATTGGGAAGGAAAGCAATAATTCGAATACCTGGTTCTTGAAATCAGTGGACAGTCTATTCTCATTTCAGAGAGGAAGTTTCGTGCTAAGCACTGTGAATAATATTTTCAGGATTCGTCATTCTATTTCGAAAATGTTGTACTGGTTACCACAGTGATCACCATCCTGAGTTACCAGTCTCGTTAATCTTACAGGGAAACGGAACACGGCCTGAGTGTCAGAAAAGCAATAATACATTTTTCATTGGTTATAACACAAAACTGCTCCATCTGAACTGTTTTTGATAGATCGAATAAGGTACATTGTATGTCTTCCATTTCATTTCCTTACCTTACACAATTACTTCATTGTGTTACAGTTCTCCCATGAAATGTCAAATTTCAAAGACTTATTTAATTTTACTTGTCGAATGGAACTTTTGAATGAGATTGAAGAAGTTCATGTTATTTGTTAAATCATTTACATTTATGTAACGATAGAATCAGCGTATATGAAGATGAATGTCAATTTATAGTCTATGAATCTTGACTTGAATCGATAGATCAAATCATCTCAAAATGGAACCATACTCCTGAAATATTCATATAATTTGCTCTGTGATGTTGTGAAACGAATGAATTCCAATGAATGAATAATACTGGTCTGTACTTACCTAATGACCATTGAAAAGAAAAATGAATTATTTGTTTATAATAAATTTATAATAAAATTGTTAAGAACTTCCCAAGATCATATATTATCTAATTTTCTCATAACCTTTGATGAAATAAAAGAGTTCTTTATAGTAAACCTCAAAATTTATCACACAGCAGAAGCAGAAATATTTCGGGGGGTTCATACCACTTGAATACCCTAGCTACGGCCATGGTGGAAATTGTAAAATGTGGCACTAGCACATCTCCTGCTGTACGATATAAGAAATAACTTGACACTTACTTTCTTATGGATGATCTTTCAATTTCAGGATGTTCTTCCTCCGAAAATGTTTTCCAAATTGACGCAGAAGAAAACTCTGGCCGAAATAAAAGCTGCAGGCATAGAGGGATTGGAGACGTGTCCGTTTTGCGATTTCGCCAGCATCCCCAACGAAACTGACAAAATATTCCGTTGTCTAAATCCGGATTGCATGAAAGAGTCTTGTCGCCTGTGTAAAGAAAGAAATCACGTACCGTACAAGTGCGATGAAGTGGAGAAGGATAGCGAGGTAAAAGCGAGAATTTACCTGGAAAATAAAATGTCCGAAGCTCTAGTGAGGTAAGTTTTTCATATTTGCAGAGAAACAATTTAAAGAAAAATTTAGATTGATGAATGTTATTTGATATATAAGCAAAATCATATATTTATATATTATTATGATCTTAATTTCTTGTTCATATTATCAATCCATTTCCAATGAACGTGAATGAAATCATCATCATCATTTATTGTTTTTTACAACCATAGTGTATAACAAAGAGTTTTGTGGCATACAGTTTTCCTTAAACAAAAAAAAATACAAATAACAAATTTCAACCATCAGAAAATGTTTTGCTCAAACGTAAATAGGGTGAAATTAAAGGGGTGTTGAACATATAAAGAAAAATCAACAACATAAGCCTATCCTACAATATTGCTTCAATCTATTCATTGATTATGAAAGATCGTAGTCTCATTACTTCCATCGTGAACTGACTAATAATTTTGGCCTCGGTCAGAGTGATGTTGGTGAGAGTATTTCTCAGTGAGGTCATATTTTCTAGGATGTGACAGTCAGGTTTCAGAGAGCTGAGAATGGAACAGGTGAAAAATAAATATTCCAATGTCTGTGGTAATTTTAGGTTACAAAGTGTACAAAGCTCAGTAATATCGACATGGTAATAAATATTTGTATGCGTTATTCTCAGTTCTTTATCATAAGATCAGTCGTAATTGTGCAATAGTTCTAATTGTATGTATGGAACAGTTAAATGACAGGTAGTTTGAAGTACATTGGGCACTGTTTGTTATGATCCCCCTAAAGAGGGAGTATCTGGAATTGCGTATTTATTCAGGTGTGATTCATAGCAAAATTGTTTATATTTATCTAAGAGATATTGCGTGTTTCTTTTGAGAAGCCGCGTATCTAACTCATCATATAGATCTATGCAGTTGATTGAATCGAAAAACTAACGTAATTGACTCGCCCAGTTGTACCTGACGTCGTGACATGGAATCGTAAACAGGCTGCGGAAACATTTTCTCGGAAATTTTCCTTCACCCATCTGCAGGACTTTTATAAGCCAGGTTAGGGAGTGTTTGAATACCGTGAATGAAGGGTGGATTATGCCTGTTTCGAGCCGGACGCAGAAATCCTGAGTATTTTTCGGAAGTATGAGCAGCCGCTTGAAGAACCCAACTTGAGCCCTCTCGATTGTATCAGTATAGCGTAATGCCCAGACTGGCATACAGGACGCTAAAGTACTAACAACAATCGAGTTGAACAGGTGGCTTCTAGCCTCCCATGAGTTCACATTACCCTTAGAAAGAAGTGAAAATACCGTTCCGGATGCCTGTTTACATTTTGATACCGATGTGTGTGCCATTTCTCTAAATAGGGAGGAAGAGACGAATTCAACTCCAAGATAATTGTACTTATTCACAATTTCGAGTTCATTGCCATTCAGGAGAAAACGATAATTATAGACTTTCTTGAATCCACTTTTTGAAAACCGCATTATTTTGGATTCATTGGTATTGACAGATAGCGCATTTAGTTCAGAGTATTCTTCCAGTATTTTTAGTTTCCTAGAGAGATCAATCGGTGAGTCGCTTAGTATAATCAGATCGTCAGCGTACAGTAGGATAACGATGTCAGTCTGACTATCTACATATATTCCTCCTGAACCGCGATCGCGGAAAAAAATTTCAATATCGGCGATAAAGAGCGAAAATAAACTAGGGCTGAGCGATTCCCCTTGTAGAACCCTTGAAGAAACATCGAATTCCTTAGTCAGCTGTTGATTGACCTTGACTTTGAACGTAGCGATGTTATAAATATTTCTCAGAACGCGAATAAAATTGGAACTGACCCCCAGAGAAAAAAGTTTCTGCCAAAGCAATGTGTGTTCAACGGAGTCGAAGGCTCTTTTGTAGTCTATGAATGCTACAAATAAATTACGGTTTTTTAGGCGCAGTTGTAATTGAATCAAAGAGTTGAGAGTGAAAACATGGTCGGTACAGCCACGCGAACTACGGAAGCCGGCCTGGCACTCGGGAATTATTTCATTGGTGTCACTCCAATAAGAGAGTCTGTTTTTCAGAATAGAAGTGAATAGTTTCGTACAGCAATTCACGAGAGCAATACCACGATAATTTAGAGGGTCTCCAGCAGTACCATTTTTGTGCAGCATAGTCATAACTACTTCACCCCAAGCGGAGGGAATTAGCCCTGTTTCATAAATCCTGTTGAAAAATGAACATAGGTAAAGAAGCCAGTTCTCTGGCAGGTGTTTGAAAAACTCGTACGTTATTCCGTCCCCCCCGGGAGATTTGCCATTACGACTTTCGCTTATGACACGTGTAACTTCGTCCATTGATATAGTGCAGTCCAATAGTGGATGTTGAGCGTCAAAAAATAATGAGTGGTCGAGAATTTTTGGGGTAGCAATCGAGTCGTAAAAAAGTTCCCATTCAGCGGTTCCCAAAGCACACACGCGAATTTCAGAACGCAGTGCTTTTACAGCACTCCAAAATTCTTTGGAGTTCCGAGCATTGCTAATAGAATTTGTTACTGAAAGTTCGTGCGAATATTTTTTCTCTTTTATAATTTTCTATAGAATGCTTTGGCTTCTAGCAGTTCAGATTTGGCAGCAGGGGGGAAATTATTCGTTTTACAAATTTTAAGTTTGTTTTTCAACGAGAATTTTGCCGCTTTACATTCTTTATCATACCAAGGTTTATTCTTTGACGTTGTTTCTAGAACGGAAGTTATGTAAAAGTCCGAGGTTATCGGCTGTTTCATGTATCGCAAAACAGAGGTTTTTATATGATTCATTTGGGCAAGCAATAAACATACTTCTTTGAGACCAGCGCATTTCATTTTCAAAGTGGGTGGCAATATTGCTGTCCCATATCAAAGAACGAACATTATAACTATCAGGCTCTCTGACGTGAGTTGTCATCTCGTAATTAAGTGTGATTCCACTATTTGAGGGCGGTTTCTAATATATTTTATTGTGATATCCTTTTCTCCCTCCTGTAAGCGTTTATCCAACTCTACGCGAAGTTCAGACAGTGTTTTTTGCTGTTGTGGAGTTAGGTCAGACTTCAGAGAAATTTTAGGGTACTGACTTCTTGAGAGTCGATTTTTGTTTCTTAGTATCTCTAGTGCAGTGTCGGATGTAAATAGGGTAATTTTGGTTGGGCGTGAACCGTTTACTGATCTCCCAAAATGGGTGATATCTTGAATTTGGGATGAAGCGTTCGGAACCACAGATTCTAGAATAGAATTCACGATCACACGGCTCGCATTCCTGTCTTGTTCGGCTAAACCCATTAAAATAATATTTTTCTCGCGCTTCAGGCGTTCTCTTAATTCATATTGAGAGTCGACTATTGCATTTTTATGCTGTGTTTCAAGTCGGTTTACGTTGGCTCTGAGGGACTCATTTTCTTTCTGAACTTGTGAAATATTAGTGGACGTTTCATGTGCGGAAACTAAAGTGTGGAGATCATCAATTTGTTTATTGCAAGCGGCGATAGCCGTATTAATGTTCTTGAATTGATCCATTATTTTATGGAAGTGTTTCACAGTGAGTGGTTCAAAAATCTCGCGTTGGAGTTTTCTTTGGATTCAATACATCGCGGGCATTTCCAACGAGAGCTCCCTGCAGAGTTGGCACACATATCATGCGCGATGCAAAGACAGACTGAGCACTTCCTGTGTAGATCAGCTGATAGAATGATAGGGCTAGCGCACACTCCGCAGATAAGAGGTGGAACCATGGCAACTGTTTACTTCAATCGTATTTGTGAAGAAAAACCAAATTATAGGCGAAAATAAAAAAACTCTACTCACAAATGTGGACACTTGTACTAGAGCGAGGGTGAACTGATTTTGGCACTATTACTTCGGTTTAGATGGTGATTTAGTAGAAATTTCAAACTATTTCACAGAGCAAACTGAGACACGTGTGTCTCGTATCGCATTTACACTCAAATAGTATATAAACCTCGACACTCTACGCCAAGAGCCAGAGCAAAAAAAGTAGGTTCATAATGCAATCTTCTACAGAATTGATTTCCTTGTTGGAAAATGTTTGGGGGTGTCCCCTGAATATAAATTCAAGTTGGCGGGACAGGGGGGTTGAGCTTCAGCCGCCATCTTGGAAAACACGTTTTATCAAATATCTCGTGAACCGTGCATCGTACGACAAAAACAGTAGGGATCATGTTCGTAGATAATAAAATTCTCTTCAACTTTTATTCGAAACTTTTTTCCGTATAGTGCATAGGTTTTCATTTATAGCGCGCCAAACTGTTCCCAGCATGGTTATTGCTAAATATATAGTGAACGGTTGATGAAACAGTATAAATGGCAGTGTTTTGGCGCGCCATAAATAAAAACCTATGCTTCATACAAAAAAAAGTTTCAAATAAAAGTTGTAGAGAATTTCATCATCTACAAAAACGATCCCTACTGTTTTTATCTTACGATGCACGGTTCACGAGATATTCGATAAAACGTGTTTTCCAAGATGGCGGCTGAAGCTCAACCCCCCCCGTCCCGCCAACTTGAATTCACATTCAGGGGACACCCCCGAACATTTTCCAACAAGAATATCAATTCTGTAGAAGATTGCAGAAAAAAAGTACCTGGTTCTTGGACTACTCGACAAAAGATGAAATTTCTCTTTCCAAAATGTCTTTGAAATTTCAATAAGTTGCTATTTGCAAAAATCTTCGAGAAACGCATTTTTACACTAAAGAATCTTAATTTAAAAAACATTTCAACCTCTACGTAAGAGCAAGTGACATTCACAAAGATTGACAATATTGATATTTGTGGACGCGTTGTGAAATTTGTTTGTATCCATTGCCCATTTACACAAAATGAATTGAAATTAGTATTGCAAATATTCATTTATTTTTCAATTTGATGAATTATCCAATGATTAAAATAATATACAAACCTCGGCAAGAAATAAAAAATCTCTTCGTAGTTTTCTATCAGTTTGTTAACATAGCATATCTCAAAAATAAGAATCAAGATTGTTATCTATACAAGGGTAGAATGGGTGATTTATTTCGAGAAATAGCTTACTTAAGTATGTAATATACTATTTCTCTGGGTTCATCGATGTTACTGAAATATATTCAGTGGAACATAGGTACATAAAAATTATATGTTATGCAACAAGCGCAGAAACACAGGTGATCCCACTCAAATTTTTATACTAATTGAATGAATAACTAGTTATGCAACTAGTGCGAAAAGTTAGTTTTTATTATACGGGACGTTTTTATGACAAACGAGATCATCAAGCCCAGTTGGCAGTTCACGTCGCGTGCACTAAACATTTCTCGCACTAATTGTAATAGTGTATTACGAAACGAGGAGGAGAAGTAGCCTATTACGCATGAGCGAAAATTCCGAGCACCAGGCGTTAGCTGAGTGGGGCAATTCGCTAGTGCACGTAATTAGCCTTATCTTCATGATGCGTGCTGTACTTTTTCTACTATCATCATGCTCCTACGTAATTTCTGTTGGTGTAGCAAAAATTTCTTCGTTATCCTCATTTTCAATGATCAACGAGACACTGGATGACAGCAAGTACTTAAGATTGAACAATTGCTTGCTTCGTGGATATAACTAGATACAGTACACAGTACAATCCAAAAACTCTTAAACAATGAATTTCCTAAAAATATAATTTTCAATTCAATTTCAGAAAGAATTTGGAACGATAATTCGCTGAATTTGGTTTTGGGCCATTCAATGTAGCTATGAGATTGAATTTATCAGGTCAAATGTTACATATCCCATCGTATAATAAAATCAATTCCGGAAGCGGCCGCCATTAATTTTGAATACACCTGTATTCCAAATGAGCCATTACTTGACATCTGTCAAATACGTTATGAACGGTTTAGAATAGTGGGAATAGAAAAACTACTTATAGTTACTCAATTAATAATAGGTATACAAAGTAAGAAGGGCCTCGTGTGCAATGACTTTTTGCAAGAGTTGGTCAGCATTTTTTACGTTCTTATAAAATCCAAAAATATTCTACAGCGAAATTTCATTTCAGTACAAATTCAATGGTCAACGAGTTCTCAACTAGCACGATGACATTTTCTTCAGATATTAACCCTTAGTTCATTGTTATTATAAAATTCTTTTTTTCAGAAAATGCTGGAAATGCGGAATAAGTTTCTTCAAAGAGGAAGGATGCAATAAAATGACCTGCACATGCGGTGCGAAAATGTGTTATCTGTGCAAGAAACCCGTCACCGGTTACGATCACTTCAATGGCATCGGCGGAGATAAGTTCCATCTGTGAGTATTCATTTCACTATCGTCCTTCAATAAACGCAGGTACATCCAATGAATATTCCGTGGACATCCCGTGGGCTCTCGATTTGGGCATCCAGTGCACATCTTCCGAATGTCTCTTGGACATCCACTGAATATCCCATTGACATCCAGTAATATCCCATGGATATGCACTGAATCCACTGAATGTCCCATGTCCAAGCTGGACTAGAAAATAACTTTTTCGGTCCTTCTGGGTCAACTATGTTTTTAGACTGAACCTCTTATGAAGATCAATGGATATATGAAATATGATTCTTCATATGCAAGGTATAGGCAACGGCTATAGGACATTTCCTTTGGAGTCCGTTATAGGATATCTACATCCAATGAATATCCCATTGACATCCAGTAATATCCTATGGATATACACTGAATATCTCTTGAACATCCATTGAATGTCCCAGGTCCAAGCTGAACTAGAAAAGAACTTTTTCGATCCTTCTGGTACAACTATGTTTTAAGACTGAACCTATTATGAACATCAATGGATATATGAAAAAATTATTCTTCATATGCGAGGTATAGGCAACGACTATGGTGATTATGAGGAGAGCTCTGTAACCAACTACTGGTATATCTAATAGAAAAGTACAATTTCCAAAAATATATGCAAAACACCATGGTGACATCTGAAAATGCACTTAAGAATGAAAACAAAAATTTGTGACAGAAGTCCACGAGGACATTTCCGTTGGAGTCCTTTATAGGATATCAACATCCAATGGATGTCCTTTTCATGCCCGTATCCATGTGAGCGTGTAATGACTGCACACGTCACCTTTTCATATCCATATAATGGTCTCCGGTGAATGGATGTCCATTTTTTGTTAATTTCCTTACAGACCAGTATTGGACTTCGATGAATATCCATTAAATGTCCTGTGTTTACTAGTCTCTTTATAAATCTTATACTCATCTCCACTTTTCAGTTGTCCGCTATACAGCGATTCCAACGAGGTGAACAAAAAGAACGTTATTGAAGCAGCTGAAGCTGCCAAGGCCGAGATAGACCGTTCCAAACTGAAGTTCGACCCGACCTCGAACATCGAAGAACACTTCGAAGAGAGAAGGAGGGCGTTGCCCAGGGAGGCGCATTTAGAAATCCTAGAGGAGGACGAAGATGAAGAAGAAGACGAAGACGTGAGTACAAAATTGTTTGGTTAGGAATGCCTCGTTGTTATAAATGATGCATATGCCCGCTGATAAGTTCAGGCGATATTTTTCTCTGAGCGAAACAAGCTTGTCTGAGTTTGAGAATGAAATATTATTCCGATGAATGAATTAATTTGCAAATCACTCTCTTTTTGAGTAGACACATCTTTTAAATGGTATCTTGATTCAAGTTTCGAGTCTTTGGTATACGGATTAACAAAAAAAATGAAAACTATGTGATACTGCGTCCATCGCGCGAAAGCGACAGGGGGGTTGCTGTTTTAGATATGCCCTTTTTTCTTTTAGTGAGTGACTTAAATGTCTACATGAATGATTTACACACATATCAACTGAGAATATTTGCTGAATAGTTGATGTAACTTCTTTCATAGAAGGTTTTATTCTTTTTGCATTGACTCGGAGAAAAAAAGCCAAAAATTACTTCTCTAATAATTTGCTACTACTTGCTAAAGTTTTTCATAAAGTATGGCATTATGGCAAGTGTGACGATTGACTTTTTCCTCAATCGATCATTTCAATTTTTTGTATACAATTACTCTTTCACTTTTACATATTACATCGAATAGGAGCTTATACGGATTGCTTGAACAATTAAATTTCTGAACAACAGAACAAATATCAACTTTGTTATCACTATATTGAATTTTTTTGTATGAATACTAATTTTTGTAACACTCATTTATTTTTTCAAGGCGTTTGGAGGACTAGATTTCGATGAGGACGATTTTGAAAACCATGTACCTGGGTTCCAGGTAAGATATACTTTTTTGCATATTCGGAATAATTCCATTATTTATGTCAATTTATAAACAAATGGAAGGATGTGTGAAGCAAAAAAAAACAGAAAGTTGAATCAATGTAGTATCTATTGAAACTAAGCTACAATTGTAGGTATCCAGCATATCCAGAAATGTACACACTTAATATGAGGTATATTTAGGTCTCAAGGAATATTGTCAACCGCATTCAAAGAACTTCTATTCTTATGAGGTCAGTTTTTGGTAGTACAATACTCAAGAGAACCTGATTTTTAGAGTAATAGAGCCAGAAAAACCTCACCCAATGACGTAGGAAAATGAAGATCCTGAAAACCATCAAAATATATTTTTTTGAAAAATCGAAAACTTTCAATATATTTGTACAGCGCTGGTATCTTCGTGTTCAGTTTTTCAGGAGCTATTTGAAAATACTTTGAGTGTAATATTCAGTTTTCCCCTGTATATAGTCAACTGTAGCGCTGAAAACTGGTGGCATGAGGATACAAGTATCACGATCTGAAAATGATTCATTTGGCCCCCAAAAAAGTGGTATGGGTTTGTAGTAAATTTAAAACGTAATAAATTTCGACCGACATTTCGAAATTCCGAAACATCCCAGTAGAACAAACTTATGTGTGAAGTGTTACGATTTTTCTGGCTTAGTGAGCCCGCGAGAGGAAGTATAAATAATATTCTATCGATATCCCAAATCGTCTGAAGTATGAGTAACTTCTTCTGTTGATAGCTCCAAAGCAACAAACCAATGCTGGGTGGCCAAACCGCCTAAATCTATTTGAATATTGAAGTAAGCTCACAAAAATGTGTAGGCGACCTGAAGTATATTGGGTTTTCGTCATGGGCTCGACGTCATACAAGGTTTGTTCGCCTTCTCAGCAGAAGCAATTCATGGCCAGTGGTTCGGTTAGGTTACAAACCAAAGTTTTGCACTTTCCACAAACCCTTATTCATGACCAGCACAGATAAATGTTCCTTTATCGGACAGTACCTAGTTTTGGAAACATATTTGGTTGTTCCTCAGTATTTTGATGCACAGAACATGAACACCAATTATAGTAATAAATTTAGACGTGCTATAGCTGCTTTCCCGCGAAGAATGTGGCAGCTTCAAGTGGACAACCACTTAAGGCGCTGATGACGGTAATGTTGTTCAGATTCAGAGTGAAGCTATCAGACAGCACCTAGTTCTGAAAACAAATTCGGTTATTATTTAGTTTTTTGATGCAGAGAACATAAACAACGATTATAGTAATAAATTTTGAAGTGTAATAGCTGCTTTCCCAAAGAATGTAGCAGCTTCAAGTGAACAACCACTTAAGGCGCTGATGACGGTTATGTTGTTCAGAATCAGAGTGAAGCTACTTAAACAGATACCATTATAATGGTGTCAATCAACATATATAAATCCATCCAACTTTGTTGAATAATTGGGGTATACAACCGCTACAGGAATCTATAGTGTTTGGTATATTCAAGTACGCTGTTGCCCATCAAACTTGTTTCCTCAACTGGGAACATGAATCTAAAGTACATACGCAGAGGTCTTTTTTTGTTCTGAAGTTATGGCCCTTCAAACTTTGTTTTTTACAATAAAGACTACTAAACATTCTCGCTTTTCATAAAGATGTCAGCTGTATAGCTCATCCCACCTTCCTCGATGTTTTTTTCAGCACATATTTACATTTTTCACAAAAAAAATCATCAACGAAACGAAAATTTCCTTTTTTGTGTCTAGCGTTGCGATACATTTTCATGAACAAAGCCATTGATCCATTGCTCGCACAAGTTTCGACTTCTGAGGGTTGACGTTTGCCGGCTGGTTAACGGAACGAACAATTGTGGTGTTTATGTCGTCATCAATGAAGTGATACAGTCTTTATTTTGAATGAGCTAGTGTTTTAGATATATATCTTGTGGGAGTTTGAGGTGAAACGTTCTGTACTGATGTATTTCTAATGAAAAACATTTTTTTAGGTAGTGGAACCTCTTCTGAACCCAGCACTCAGGTACAGGCCCATACCTCCTGCCCATGATGGTGTAAGTTATAGATTTCAATAAGTTTTTTGATCATGTTAATTGTTCACTGTACAATACAAATTGATCAATTTTTCAACAATTGCACAACGTAAGCATTTATTGCACCCAACGTGAAATTGTTGATAAACTTGATACAAATTTAAAATGGCGGCTTTATGGACAGCCCAAGTCGAAATAATTACTCATACGTTTTTAGTATTTTGCAAGAAAAGATTCCAGTTGATGGGTTTTTAGGTAATTACTAATAAAATGCGGTGTTTTTGACATCAATGAAGACACAGTCTTTATTTTGCATGAGCTAGAGTTTGAGATGAAACGTTCTGTACTGATATATTTCTAATGAAAAAAAATCTTTTTAGGTAGTGGAACCTCTTCCGTATCCAGCGGACAGATACAGGCCCATACCTCCTGCCCAAGATGCTGTAAGTTATAGAAAATTTTAATAATAATAAGTTTTTTAATCATGGTAAATGTTCACTGTACAATATAAATTGATAATTTTTGCAACAATTGCAAAACATTAGCATTTGACAAAATGGTTAAGGCTTTCGCCGCCGAGGTTTTCATTATTACTTTTCTTCGGGTTTGAAGGCCGTCGTTATTTGGAATGTCTTCCTGACGTTTCGCTAGTGCGAGTGGCTAGCTTCTTCAGAGGCTCACTCATCTTAACTATTAGTCATCGGAGTAATAGTCAAGATGAGTGAGCCTCTGAAGAAGCTAGCCACTCGCGCTAGCGAAAAGTCGAAGAAAAGTAATACTGACATTAGTGTTTATTGTTGTCATGTTCCGATATTCCTGAACAGTACTGTCCAGCTAATTCAGTCGTTCCGATTTTACTGACATTCACTGACAATTTTTTCGAGCCAATTTTTGAGGTACCCCGTTAGAGACTAAAAATTTACTGGTGCTACTGCTGCAGAAGTGGTCCTGTAGTCCCAGTATTCCTCAAATTGAGTTAGGTTAGGTTGTGTTCGAATAAACGTCAACGGATAACAGATTAAATTTGTTGTCAGATCATTGCAATTGCAAAATTATCAAAAATGTTTCGAGTTGTACTGGAAGATATTTATGTGTAAAAGTTGATGCTGAATTGAAATCAATCCAGCAGATCAATAAAATCTGCGGGAACCCCATTTTTCGAGATTGCGAGCCGTATTCGCACTTACCTGAAATGTTGTTGTTTGAAAATCTTAGGGGTGTAAAAAGTAAAAACCTACTAAATTTTGGATGATCCCTTCTATTCTAGATATTTCTTCTATGCGACCTCCAATTTTGTCGAGGACTAATGTAATTTTAGTCATTATATTCACTAAAGACTCATTATAAGAGCTTGAGCTCCGTATCGCTATTGCTTTAATATTTCTTCACATCCTAATTTCTTCCAATATTTAATTCATTGTCACCGCTGACAGTTCCTTTGATGGATGTCCGATGGCGATCCGTTCCGATATCATCAGCAGTAGATTACTATCACTGCAAAAAGCGTTCCGAAAATGCTTACTGTGGCCAGTAATACCAGCAATATCAGAACATGACAAGAACCTAACGTGAAATTGTTGTTAAACTTGATATAAATTCAAAATGACAGCTCAATGTCAGCCCCAATCGAAATAATGACTTTTTTCAGTATTTCACAAGAAAAGATTCCATTTGATTGGGTTTTTAGGTAATTACAAATAAAGTGCGGTGTCACGATATTCCTTCGTTGATAATAATCCAGAATTGTTCGCAGACATACTTAACAAACCATGTTAGTTGATATCTACATTTATAAATTGAAAGTGTTTAATTTCTTTAAAATCAGGTATGACGCAAAAATAAACCTCACTTTGATTTTTTGAATCAAGTGATATACAAAATCAAGAATGAAAAATCGCACTGAAAATATATTTACTGGCATACTTGAAAATTTTACCTTATTCAAATTCTATTTCTTTGAAATTATCTTTTTTATGCCTGCCGTTTTTGAACTAAGTAATTGCGGTGTTTTTGCTGTCATCAATGAAGTGACACTGTCTTTATTTTGAATAAGCTAGAGTCCGAGATACATATCTTCTAGGATGTACTGATATATTTCTAATGAAAAAAAATCTTTTTAGGTAGAGGAACCTCTTGTGAATCCAACACTCAGATACAGGCCCATACCTCCTGCCCATGATGGTGTAAGTTATAGAAAATTTGAATTAGTTTTTTAATAATGGTAAATGTTCACTGTATAGTACAAATTGACCAATTTTGCAATAATTGCAAAACGTAAGCATTTATTGCACCCAACGTTGAATTGTTGATAAACTTGATACAAATTCAAAACAGACAGGTATATGGACAGCCCGAATCGAAAGTTGATTGGGCTTTTAGGTAATTAGAAATAAAGTGCGATGTCTCGATGTTCCTTCCTTGATTTTCGGCCTCTTATAATCCGAAATTGTTCGCAGATTATACTTAACAAACAATGTTAGAGGATGTCTACATTTATAAATTGTTCGCAGATTATACTTAACAAACAATGTTAGAGGATGTCTACATTTATAAATTGAAAGTGTTTAAATTTATCAAAATCAGGTATGACGCAAAAATTAACCTCACTTTGATTTCTTTCTCAATCAAGTATATACAAAATCAAAAACAACAATTTGATAGCAGGAATCCAAATCTGTGATATTCAGATAATCTATTTTTAAGAAATCATCACTTGCAAGCTGTTAAATTAAATCAAAATGTTTTTCTATGTGGCAATGCAAAATCGCACTGAAAGTATATTTGTTGGAATTCTTAAAAACTTAATCTAATTCAAATTCTATTCTTTATGACATCGATATTCACCAAGATTATATAGTATCAACTTGGCATTTTCTCTATAAACAATATTAAAATTATTACATATTTAAGGCCATCAACCAGATGCCAAGAGAGCTTGTGTATCTAGATCCTCAACCCAGGCATTACATCCATGTACTACCAAGACCGTGGCCCCTTTTACACGATCCCTATGAGGTAAGATGTTATTTTGTCATTGTGAGTATTTCGTTCTTACCGAGCTTCCTCTGAATTGTTTACTGATAAGGTATTCAATATTCAGTACCACTTCACGAGTTTCACTATAGAATAGATCATTTTGAGTGCTTCTTGTCATTACCGCTTCTATTTTATTCATTTGAAAAAAGTCTGCATCTGTAGCAGTCCCAGTTCAGAAGATTAATTCTAGCACTTATCACCAAAAGAATATTATTTCTTCTTTGAAGAATCCTGCTTTGGCTCTTCTTGGATATAATGTAAGCTCTTCATTATATTTGAAAGGGTAATTGTTCTCTGAAAGATGTTAGACCATCAATGTAGTTGAGACTGACTTGAACCAATGAAATCATTTTGCCATCAGCAGCCTTTCCGTATAAAAAATTAGTTTTAAAAACGTCATTTTTATAACAGACGGGTATCAGAGCAATAAATTATTAGAGTGAATCTGATTTATTACCTTCAAATAACAGTCAAATACTTCTAACCTCCTCATATAGTCCAATACAACTTTGCTGCTCGAGAACAAGAACCGGCTGCTCAAGTATAAGAAAATTTTGCACATCGGGAAAGATACCCTATTGTAGTGAATATTTATTTTTTTGTATCACTGAAATTGCTCCGTTTGTAAAACAATGGAAAAATACCAAACTATTTCACACAATTTATTCTCAAGTTTTGAATTCTCAATTTCAACATCTCATTCTATTCAGTAGATTCAGTGTTTCCTTATTACAAGGTTCGTTTCCTGTTGATTTGTTGCAATCTGACTGAAAAATTGAATTGAAAAATGAAAATCGCTCAAAAATTTTGGGTTAACAATTTGAATTGAAAACTATTTTTATATTAAAATCAACTTTTTTTCAAGGAACCTCAAAGAAATGAAGACTACTTCCTCAACGCAGCTCCAGAGCCCGGACAAATTCTTCCTAATCAGGTAACTTTATAAATCAACTTATTCTCATAAAAAATATGTCTTGTGAAATCTTCACTTGCAAAAAATTCACCCAATCACCTATCATATTTGAGGAGGTAAATATGTCATATAATCCATTTTTTTGGGTTTTCTTCCTACTGAAAATGAAAGCGAAAGAGCTTTAAAGTCTTATATTATCTGTTTTTAGGGCAAAGTGGTATATTTGCACCGTTACGTAACTGCAATATTCTAAAAAAGCAAAATTGACTAGCTTTTTTGACAGTTATGTTTTGTATTTTTCATGAATTTGCAAACTGAATTGAAAAATATACCAACAAATTCGTATACTTCCCCTTGCGACTTTTCGAAAGCTGTAGTCTGCTTTCTTTCTCAAGCGTTTTCAGAAATTTGTTATAAAACTCGAATCTCATAACAAATTCTAAAAGGGCTCGAAAAAGGAAACTTCCGAAATATCACCAAAGAAAGTATATTCATTTTTTCATACTATTTTCTCAATAAAATCTCCGAATTCCTAACTGACAAAATTGTCAGCTATTTTGTAATATTGCAGTTATATACCAGGCAGATAATGCCAATTTGCAAAAAAAAAACATAATATAAGAATTTGAAGGTTTTCAGAAGAATTTTCAGGGAAGCGAAAACCCAAAACATGAGCGACCATATGAAAATATATAATGGGGGCTGAGCATGAGCTACTGCTGAATCCAGTTTATAGAACATTTCTAATTCTCTTCAAAAATTATTTCTGTCCACTTCCGATGCCTGTATATTTTGTTCTTTCTCTAGAAGCCCTTGCTGACACACCACTTGAATCGGTCTCTCCAAAAAGGGCGTCAGTTCATTCTTTTCTTAAGCCCTTTCTGCAGGGACCGGATCATTTCAATTAACGTTTCTATATTCAAACACATTTTTTTCAAGGCTCAAGAAATTCAAGGCCACCATCCCAATGCTGCGCCAGACCCGGCACATGTTCCTAATGACGTGAGTTCTGTAGATAAATCAATTATTTTTTGTTACTGAAAATGTTTTGTTATATAACCATACACAATTGGGAAGTTCATAATTTTATGGGACGTCTGTCGGAAATATAACGCACTGCTATAATTTCACAAAGAAACGGCTTCCATTTTATGTGTGTGAATTCATTGAGTTCTTTGGTGTTTATTTAGGAAATCTCATCTAAAGTTGTGTTTTTTTTTATTAATAATATCAAACAATCATGGATGCAGATCGCTCAGTGAGCCATATAAAGTGTTTGGTGCCAAGTTGCCGCAACTCTAGGAACCGAAATACAAAGTTGTCTTTCCACACGTTTCCAAAGAGAAATACATCTTTGGTGGGAAACATTACGGAAAGTGGATTGAAAGAGAAAATAGACAGGTACAAGGCTTGGAAAATTAAACTGAAACTGCATAAATCACCACCTAGAGCGGCTGCAGTGTGTTACTTGCATTTCAAGAGAGATGATTTCTTGTTACCTGATGAGTCTGTTTGTCTATTTTTAGGCGAAGTTATGGCGCATTTCATCATCCATGTAATAAAAGCCTCTTTGGTTCACTAACACTACACTAAAACTAAAAAATGTCCTGGAACAAATATCATTAGATTTTAAAACACAATGCATCTATTTTCACCTCCAATGAATGGTATTGTGCGGCTATTCAAAGCATCATGAACACAGTTATATTGTCGGGAACGGGGCTTGCTCCCGGTATTTATTCGTAGGAGAGCTTAGGGCTCAATGATTCATCTCGGTCTGTACTCTCTGTTCAACCCAAATCACCAAAACACCAGATTTTCCAAGTAACATTTATTCATATAAAACACAATAGCAAATATAAGTCATCGGAAAACATTCACAAAAGAATAGTTAGGATTAAATGGTTCTTACATTGAGATAGGATGCATTCCGGGCTCTTCTTTCTTCAGGAGATCAGTCAGCAACTCGATCAGCGAACGTCATACTACTGCCCCGTTATTCATCCTCCCGTTTATTTATAATGAATCTTCAAGTTCAAGCGAACGTGATGAATCATTACCATGATTGTTTTCCAAAACATGGACGGGCTCGCAGTGCGAGTTGATGGCCTGATGTTTTTCTAAACATTACTGAACTTGTCGCAAGGTTTTTATAACAAAATAATCCTCGCCCTGATTTCCCCAATGAAATGATAGCAAGAATAATTAATGATTTTTTCCAAATTTGGGCATTTCATGACAATATTAACCTTCACGAGAAAAATTTCGTAAAATGAAAATATAGCAAAAAAAACACCAAAATCTTGTCTAGCGAGGGCAACTGATGACTGGATTTCAGTTTGGCGCGTTATTTCACAAATGTAAACAAGGTAACTATTTCAAAATGGTGGATATAGTTTAACCACCACCAGCGCCCTCATCGGTCGATATTCTTCCCTATAGTCGAGAATAAGACTGATAGTGCAGTATCATTTTTTTTCTCCTGAAGATGCTAACCTTATAAGCGGAACGAGCGTCGAGTACAAATAAACTCAATTAGGTGTTGAGGTATTCAGAAATTAGCCAATGTCTGTCTAAAAAGTATTACCTTTGTATATATACAAAGGTATTACACACGTTTTTGTGGCGCCATCTATACTATACTGTCGATATATCCGTTTTTTACTTGGTGATTTACAACAGTTTCCTTCTCTGAACCAGGCGCGTATACAGCTCAAGTTTGTAGGGGGGGTAATGAGTGAGAAAATTATGCGTTTCCACCATTTTATCAAAACACAAATGCATATTGGCCTTTTTACAAACTTACCTTTCACAGAGCCTTAAATTATTAGGAAACTGTGGAATAAAAACGTCAGATTTGTTTAATCTTCATTTTTTTCATAAATAAAATTGGAAAGTAGAAAAAACAATAATTTTATATTTTCGAATAAACCCTAGACTTTAGAGATAACTAACATTTGCCTTGTCAAAGGAAGTAAAAATAAACCGTTATGATGATGTTCGTTCATGTATTTACCATACTACATATCAATATGAGTAGAATGAAAAGTATATACTTATTGAACATAAGATAATGCAACAGAAACATTAAATAATGAATCTAAATTCAGATTTACCAATTTCTCTCGAAATACCAGAGACTATATAATCTTCTGAGAGAGCATCACTTGAAAAGTTACGGTCCTTTTTCAAAATTATTTTTTCTGAAAATAATTTCGAAAAAGGACCGTAACTTTTCAAGTGATGCTCTCTATGAGGAAATTCGAATACTGGATCCACGCCAGATTTATTTCTATAAAATAGCAATGCATTGTCAAAAAAACAAGATAAGTTCTTGCTTGTTTTCCACTCTCATGAGACCAGAAATAAAACCAATAAAAATTTTTTTCTTTCAACTTCTAATAAAACTGTTGGTCAAAAATGTTACACCTTTCTTGTCCCTAGAGTATTCAATCACCTTCCCCAGCACTTGAAAAATATAGCTCATTATAATTTATTCATATCGAAGCTCAAGCAATTCATTTTGAAAGAAGGTAGAAGAAAAATACACCATATAATAGAGAATAAATTTGAACGTATAGCGTAGCACTCAAAATTTCATATCTTACTTTCTGATTGAGCTCATTAATTAGTCACGTCTTAATTGAAACTGAAAATTGGAACTTGATGTTGGTATTATACCCTAAGTGGAATCCGTACTAGTACATTTTTTCAACCTGTAGGCATTGTTAATTTGTTACTGATAGATACACTTACTGTTAGTTGGTAAAGCATAATTCACTATGGCGAATATGGCGTTGCCAAATTTTGAACGATATTCCGCATAGCTCGCAAAAATCTTATGCAGACAGGCCCTTGGCTTTGCGATTTTGCGAATTTGTGCTGGACACTCTTGTCTCAAAAATTGTATGATGTTTGTGAACACTTTATTGTATACACTAGCCGCAGACAGCCAATTAGGCTTTGCGGTTTCCTTTTGTTTATTTGTCCTATTATTTATGTAATTATTTTTTTGTATTGTACAAATAAACATTATTATTATTATTATTCTGAGATATTCTATAATTTCGATAATAATTTTGATTTTTATTACTGGATTCTGCGATCTTACAGGGTTACAGGGAGTAAAGGTGAAATAAAATTGTGATTGATTTTTAATTCATTCATTATATTTTTTGATATTTCCCTAAATTTTTAAATATATATTGTAATATGTTATGTGACTGACTGATCATGGGGGGGGTGATTACCCCCTTTACCCCCCCTTTTTTGGATTATTCTGTAAGATTCAAGCTACTACCTCCTTAAGGAAATGTAAGAAAAGACCTGACTTGGGAACCAACTCACTAATGCCATATATCCGTAATATCCATCCTTTGAAAAGATATTACCGTATCGTTGGCTGACTATCGCATGATTCTATAAACAGTGATATCATAATATCACTTTTATGTTGCGAAATTTGTCCGAGGTGTCTCAAAAATCCTTACGATGGCTCATCATGGTCCTATTTATGCATTCAATTATATCTCCTGCAATAATTGCTTAGGCTTAGGGACATTCACTGCACCTTGATGAAGTATTCAGAATTCAACGCCAAGCAATACGCGTCAATGAAGACTTATAAAAAATGATGACTGTTTCTTCAAAATGGAAGCAGTGGGAACATTTATTCCATAGCATTTTTGTGGCACTAATATGAATTCAATTAAATTCCTTTTTCAATGTGATGAAATCAACGTATTACGATGAATATTTCCCTCATATATAAAATGTCCCTTAAGAGCAATGTAATTATCGAAAACTTACAGCGGTAATTGCATTGTATCAAGTCACCATAACAACACATTTCAACCGCATCGCTAGACGTCATTAAACAACACAAATAAATGTCAGATAGACTTCAAAAATAGAAAAACATTTCGCGTTTAGGTGAGTACTCCATACAATCTATAGAGGAAAGTATAAATGAACAAAAAATAACATTTCCTTGAGAATTTCTTTATTCGTGAAATATTCCAATGAATTACATTCGTACATAAAAATGACCAGATAATTTTGCATTCAAGCGTGATATCTTATACAAATTGCATTCGGTTATTTTCATATTTTGCAAAAGAGCCCTCGTCCTTCGGACTCGTGCACTTTCGCCAAAATATGAAAATAAACTCTTGCAATTTTTAGATATCACGCTTTCTTGCTAAATTATCGGTAATTTTTATGCATTCGTGCAATTATAACCGACAATTTCCAAAATGAAATATTCCATATTTACCGATGATGACTTGATGCTCTCGAAATAAATTTAAATTCTGGCAACATCCAACAAAGGACTCTCTCAAGCACATTTCTACAGTCCATTGGCAATGACAATGTGGAGTAGTTTTAAACCAGGTATAAGTGAAAACAAATATGATTTTTTTTCCTGTATATATCAATAATGAGTGGGTTAGCTCAGATTCTTCAACTTCACAATGATGAACTGTTCTATAATACGCAACTCACACCTTTAAACCTTTTTTGTAACTCTTGCCGTTTTCGAGATTCCCATGCATCAATTCTACTTCCACTCACCCAGTCAGTATATGTAATAATAATAATAATAATAACGTTTATTTCCCAAGAAACTTACAAAGTGTATATGTATTATTTTATAATTTATTTAAATATTCTATATGCAATGTCTATACACTTTTTATTACAGGTTCCTTTATTGATGCCAGTAGATTTCATATATCGAAGACCGGAACCTGTCCGACGTGTAATTATTAATGAGGTAGGTAGTGAGTTCTTTTGATTGGACAATGAAAATCACCTTTAGAGTTTCCTGTGATCCGTCATTTGTATCTCTACCGTAAATGGTTCTCTGGTTAGAGTGCTAATCACTGTTTTGGTTCAAATACATTTATATATTCAGTTTATGAATATATTTGGATTTCCTTCAGAAGTTTTCGAGATAACGAAATATATTATGTTCCTTTGCAATTTTTTGTCATCTCAACAGTTATGAAATTGTTATCCCAGGTTCCTCTTATGGTGCCACCAATCCTTGTATGTCCAAGACGGGATCCACCACGACAAGTTAATAGAGGGGTACGTATATTCGGATATTTCTATATCCAGGGGTGCGCAAAAGTCCGGAATAAAATTAATATCTGTTTACCCAGTAACTTAAGGAAAAATCGGTGGAACACGTCAATTGAAATCAAAGTGTACGCATTTCTTGGCAATAAAATGATTTTTTTTTCAACCCCTTAGCTGCAACCCTCCCCAACTCTTTTTTTCAAATGCAAACCTATGTCGTGTATTGGCTGATCGAAAAGTTCGTAAAAAATGGAATCTGACCATACCCTTTTTTTTTACCCATGTGGTTACCACGAAATGAGACAAACCTCTTAAAAGTTAGGAATACCTACTTAGTGCTATCTACGGTGAATTAACGTTGTTTCCAAAATTTAATAAGTGGCATTCAGCATATGATAATGTACACTGCTCAACAATTGCTAAGGATCACCAGTAACTAGTTTCTAACAGTTTACAAATTTTAAGAACAGACCAACCTGGGCAGGTACTTCAACAAATTTTATTGATTTATGTGTAAAACTGATAACGTAATTTAGCATCAACATTCTTTGGAATTTATTTTTTCACAAAAAATTTACCCATAAAATTTGTTCCATCCCAAGCAATTGTTGACCTGTGTACTTCGAAAACAGAAAAAAATTGTTGCATTTTTTGTACCAAATTTAATGCCCTGATAAGAAATATGTATTTGTAACGTTAATTCACCCGTAGATAAAACTAAGTAGGTATTTCTAACTTTCAAGAGTTTTTTCTCATTTCGTGGTAACCACATGGGTTAAAATAAAAGGAAGGGTATGGTCAGATTCCATTTTTGACGAGCTTTTCAATGAGCCCATACACGACATAGGTTTGCATTTGAAAAGAAAATGGGATTTTTTCGTAAGTTACTGGTTAAAGAGATATTAATTTTATTCCGGACTTTTGCGCATGATTTTTTTTACACATAAATTTCCTTTGCTGAACACGCACACGAGTGCGCCCAAAAGGCAGAGCATTGTGCGGGCAGGGGCGTCTTGTCGATTTTCACGGTAGCGCATTTGCTATTTCAACTGTAGGAAAACCCATAAAAACACACAGTGCTACCGGATCGGTTGGTGTATTGAATCCAAATATCTCACCTACCAGAATGGTTTTCTAGACAACTAACAACTGCCTTTCGCATCGAGCCGGTCAGAAAAATTCTGCGCTGAAATAACCGATAACCGGTTCATATTTTTTTATTTCTATGTCCGGAAAGATCAAAAAATATTATTCATATTTCATAAGTATGTAATTCGTATCTATGTTTGATTTACAAAAAACACGATTTACCAAAAAAAAAACAATCATCGAGGTGTTTTACATCAAACGATGAAACACTTTGTGTACACTTCGAAAAGATCCAATCATTCAATTTGTGAATATACATTCGGATCCCATAACAGCTTGTCAGATTTGGGAAAATATTGAGAGGCTTAGATTTTGAGGGCAAAATGTTCTTTCAAACCATATTTTATAAAAATGTGGAATTGTCCTGTGATCAGAATATCATTGACAATTGATATTGTGTTGCTACATGCATGGATTATTTTTTTTTTCAATTTTTCACATCATCGCCCTTCGTTCCAGGTTCATCTTTTGATGGCACCACCCTTTATATGTGGAAGACCGCCACCCGCGCATGTTCATAATGAGGTAAGTACAACATTTTTTTCATTGGAGTATGAAAAACATCTGTTCAATTGTCTTTAATCCATAACTCTCTGGCATCTCTGCCACAAATGTCAGGCATATAAGGAGAGGGGTAATGGTTCCCATATTCCTGGGAACGAAATATTATTTTCATCTGATAATATTATAACGCCTACATTTCTAATCAATTTTTTTACACCTTCATTCATTCTAGGGTAGAATACAACCACCCCCTGTACGTCAAAGAATGGAACCCGGATGGAACAATAATATTGGGGTAAGTACTATGTCCTTTCCATCGGACAACGAAAATCTTTAAATATATAGTTTTCTGCCCGTATTTTACGGAAAGGCGCATGTAAGGAAAAGGGTAATGGTGATTATTACTCCCCACCTCAGAACACTTTTGGAAGAAATCAACTACAACTGTGCGATAAAGTTCTACTTAGAAATTATTCTGAGAACGAAATAATATTTCTACTTGATATATTATCACTACATTCTTTCGCAATTTTTTTATGCCATCGTTCTCAAGTAAATGAATTTCATTCCAGGAGCCTGCTGTAATACCACACCCTGTTTATCCAAGACCTGAACTCGCACGTGTTGAATGGTTGGTAAGTAGAATGATTTTTCCATAAGAACACAGTTTTCTACACCTTCGGTTCAAACACATTGTAAGATTAATTTGTGAAAATATTCATAAAGCTTTAAGTGTAATCAATTGTGACAGCAAGTTTTACTTAGAAATTGCTCTGAAAACGAAATATTCCTTTCTCTTGATATTTTTATTACAATACCCACATTTTTCAATTTTTGACACCTTCGCTTTCAAGTATATGAATTTCATTCTAGGCTCCTTTAAGAAGACATATACCCCCTGTACCTCCGAGACCAGAATTTGCACATTTTGGTGATCAGGTAATCATGTTCTTTTCATTGTATAAATAATGGTTATAACCCTCTTGGTTCAAACCCATTCTCACATTCAATTTGTGAGAATATTCATAAAGATATAACCACATCTTAAGCTGTGATATAACTGTGATCCATTATTACAGGTTCCTATTCGAAGAATACCGTCACCCCCTGTATATGCAGGACCGGGACCCGCTCATGTTCATGATGAGGTAATTATGTTTTTTTTTAAGAAGTAATGTTGAAAACTCATTTGTACATGTAGTCAACATTAGGTCTAGTTCCTAGATTGTAGATAGTGTTTAGTGATAGTGATATGAAGCAGGTCAAGAAATATAACATAAATTACCTTGGTACTAGGTTTCAAATCAAGTTTTACTTTCTTACAACCTCTCCGCTCTTCCAAATACCCCAAAAACTTGAAAATTTACGATGAGTCACTATCTACAATTTAGGAACTAGAGCATATTGTGATGGGCATGGCCCAGCTCTTCAGGCTGACTGACAGTCATTCGATATCTGAAGTCAAGCAACGCCGAGCGCGGTTAGTACTTGGATGGGTGACCATACAGGGAAATACCGTGTCGAAAGCCCGTACAGCTGCAGCGAAGTAGCATATCATAGCTCGCAGACAATATATCAATGAGCACAAGATATATTGAGGATATGCCGTCCTTCGGAGGGGACGTTAAGCCGTCGGTCCCGAGTCCATGGATGTTGGGCTCGTTAAAGATCCCTACCTCTGGTTGGAATACCAGAGGGTTCGGCAAAATTTCCGGTTGGGGGAAGTGTGCTCACCGGCGTCGGTGATTGGCCTTGGTAGCGGAAATAGGCCGACGTTAAATAAAGAATTAAAAAAAAAAAAGCATATTGTGATGGATCTGTACCATGATGTTCACTATGAGTTGTCTTGAAAAGGAAATAGGTACTTCTATTATATTGCCACAATGATTTTTTATATTTATTACAGGCTCCTATTAGAATACATCCACCTCATGCTCATGTACATCCAAGATCAGAACCAGCACGACAAAATGAGGTAATTTCATCTTTCATTGGTCAATGATCGAAATACATTCAGTTTCCTTCAACCCGTCGTATATGACGGACAGGTACAGATACAAGAAAAAGAAAAATTGTGAAATCTGTTTTGATTCAAACATGTTTTTATATTTATTTTGTGAAAATGTTGAGTTTCCGTATTTATGAAAATATACCTGTAATCAACTGGTGTAAAGTTTTCCAAAGAAATTGTCTTGAAAACGAAATATTATTCTAAACCAATATTATAACTATTTTTGTAGCTTTATTCACTCAAATATATCAATTTCATTTTAGGCTTCTGTTCGAATACAACTAACCCCTGTACATCCAAGAGAACACACCCGACATATTGATGAGGTAAGAGGAATATCCTTATCCGAAAGTATTTTACAATCTTCCTTGCTGTGTGTGTGTTAGTATTATTGGTTCGAACTCCTATTGTCTATGTAATAAACTCGATCAAAACCTGTTGAAAATCTAAAGACTTCAAATTGAAACAATGAATTCAAATAAAAAATTGCAGAAATCAATCACGAAGCAATAAGTATAGTTGTCATATAATTTGGTCAAATCAAAATAGGGCACTCAATCCTGATTTTATTTATTTATTTATTTATTTATTTATTTATTTATTTATTTATTTATTTATTTCAGAAACAAACAGACCTAAGCCTAATTACATGTTTCTTCATAGCAAGGAAATAACATTTTGTTTAACAACATTGCATTTAAACCATATTGTTCGAGTACTTAATATGACCTAGAAAATAATTGTATCCAATACATAGTATTCATTCATGGACAGTAGGGTTCCTCGCACCAAATCTCTTTTTCGAGTTAATGTTGAAATGTAGAAAAACAAAACAAAAAATCGTATATATTATTTGGACGGTGAATGAAAAGACACATGGAATAAAGAGTGTTGGCGAGTATAGTATGCACAATAAATTTCGTACTACCAAGTTTTACTTAGCTCTCTCACATTGATTTTGAAATTAGAAATAGAAACATCGAATATTCCAGAGGCAAGAGCATTGCAGTGCGTGTTATATAGCTTGCACATTCTGTCAATTGGGCCATCACTTGTTACTCTAAAGGTAATTGGACGAGGACGCAATCCTGATGGTGGAATGCAAAATTTAAGTTGTTCAAGTAGATATCACTCGTACTCGAAGTGTCTGTCTTTATTCAGGGGTGCTATTTTCAAATCAAATTCGTATACGAAACCGATATTGTTTCGCAGTTCAGTAACCATAATCCATATAGCTCCATCTCATTCTACTCGCATAGAAATCTGTTCGCATACATAATAGTACCCCAGTTAGGAATCACTGTACTACTCTTATTTATTTCATACAAAGTGGTCTAATATTAAGTATAGACCTAGCTTTTCTCTTTTATTTGTAATGTAAAGCAGGAGTGCTCGGATACGTACAGTTTGATCGTGGAGGGGACACATTTTGTACATATTTTTTAACATATCCATTCAACCCTTTAGCGAGGAGGTGCCACAACTGTTGAATTTTGGATGGAAAGTGGGGTCGAGTGCTATATCATGTGAAAAGGCACATAATTATCTTTCCAATGATACCCTGTATATGTATATATACATAGGAAATCAATAAAATATATAGATTCTGGAAATGAGAGGTCAAGATTAGGTGATTTGGTATTATATTGAACCTTTAATTTGCAAGAAATAGGTAAAAACGAGACAATTCAAAATGTTGGAAACGGTTGCTCATGCAGTGAACATTTCATTAGAAATAAACCTTTATATATATTTCAATATCGAAATCTTGGAATTTTCAGTTCCGTGTAAAATACTTTTTATAATCATAGACAAGAAAACCAGATATCTATGTGTCAAACAGTTTCCTTCATTTCAAATCGTTGTTTATATCTCATTTTACCTTTGTGCTTATTTATTCTATTCTTTTCATATGTGTATGTATATTTTCACTTCAACCTTGCACTGCCCCGAGGGTGACGTTATGAAGGTCGAAACGTCGGCGAAGATATAATAGTCTTTTCAATTGCTTTGACGGTTGTGGTTACTATTATCATTGTTTGTAGAGATATAGTTCGCAAAGCCTGTGTGAAAACGAGTTGAAGCGTTTTTGTTACGCCATCTACAGTATAATGTGATTATTTCCGTTTACTTGACAATGCATGAAGAAGTTTCCTACTCTGAAGGAAAAAATTGGTGCAGAATTATGTGTGTCAGAGCGACTCAAATGTTGAAAGCAAGATAATGAAGCTTCGAAATAGAGTTAAGGATACAAGTTTATGAAGGCAATGAAAGTTCAGAGATTAATCTTCAAAACATGAATGTACGACATTAACAAAAAATTAAAAATTCCACTTCTGTTTCTGAATTGATTGCCATCTTTTGTTATTAAGTATAAGTAATCAAGAAAATGGGTTATTCTGGCTACGACGTCCGTAAGAGAAGCGAAAGAAAAGACATGCCTTGGAAACGAAATCACCAGTGCCATCTACCGGTAGTATCCATCCCTACAAATGATATTTCCATATGGTTGACTATATCTCTATAAAGAATTATCATTATTATCATTATGCACAATCAAATATACTCTGATTTGTTTCAGGCCAGAGGCGTTCCTACTACTTGCCTGATGTGTGAACCGTACATGTGCGACCACCCCTAGGTGGTTGTCAAATCGCATTTTACATGATGCCACATCTGGTAATTTTCAGTACGCATTCCTTTATTTTTGGAATTTGTTTACGTTCTCTTTCGGCTTTATATGTAAACTGTGATGATTGTGATCTTTATTTGTGATAATGTTACATAGGTATTAAAAATAAATGGAATTTTGTATACATTCTTGCGTTTACGTTAATACTAATAAACTTTGGCCTTGCGCAAAGATATGATTATTTATATGGCCCACTTCCAGTGGCGTAGCTATGCCCAGGGTCCGACCCGATCACCAACCTTCAGTTAAAGACAGATAGACACATTTATTTCAACAGAGTATTATATAATCAGTCACAAGAATGTCAGAAAATTTTTGTCTGAGAAATACGTCAGAACGAAAATGGTAAAAGTATCAAAATGTGTACTAATGAATCTAAAAATGAAACATTCAAAAAGGATAGCTTCAAGTTTCAAACCCAATTGATCACAAACATTATAAAATGGGCGTTAAAATGCGCATGAAAATTAAAAATTGAAAAAATTTCTATAAATACATATATACATATATGGCGTGACTTGGAATAAAATTTGATTCATAGATTTCTACAGGCCAGAAAATATTCGTCAGTATGGTAAGGCTCTAGGTTACATAAGAATTCCTTTCACAAATTTCAGAAATCTGTTAGCAAACGACAATATCCTTTATGTTTGTTGCAAGGTTACTGTAGAATTTCATTCCACTATAGATAGCGCTCTGTTCATAAAGAGATTTTGTATGGATGGGATATGAAAAATCTTTTTTTCGTCTTGTCTCATAAAGGTGTTTTTTGCGATGTAGGTATGTCAAAGTAGTCTAAATGATTGATAATAAATTTTATTTCTTATAGATATACACCGCTGACACGGTAAGTAGTTTGTTAATTTTGAAGATTCCTCTGTAGGAATCTCTATTAATTATATTGAAGATTATTCTGATAATTTTTTCTTTACAAGAAAACTCTGTTCAACCCATGACTTGAGCCCCAGATGAGATCTCTCTGCCATGAGATCTAGTCTCACGGCAGAGTAAAAATTCGCATAATATACTGTAATTAGTGAATCTAGATCAACATTTTTTTTAGAATTATCTATATCCTAGAAAGTCACTGATATTGTTATAAAATGGCATAGGTATATTCTGAAAAGCTCGAAGCAAGTGACGCTAGATATGGAGGTATTATGTCGTCATTTGGGTAGTTTTTTTATTGGTCTGAAACTCATCATCTTTGGATTCTTCAATTTATTCATGCTCTGAAGGTTAGCTTTTTTCATTATTTCTCTTACACATCTAACAAATGTTAAGTGGCGAATTCTGATTGATACAGATGGATGAGATTTTTTTTATATATGCAGAATCACACGAAAGGGAAGCCCTGTAATATTCAAAGAACACCGCGTGAATCAAGGGACAGGAGATAGGAATTAACATTCTCTTTGAAGTTCGTTAGTCTCGGCAAAAACCTCTTTCAGCAAGGAGTTCCAAAGTTAAACTGTTTTATTGTAAAAAGATCCCTGGGCAAGAGATGTTCGACAGGTCTCCAAGCTCACAACAAAGGGTTGGAAATGCCTTGTAGAATGATGATGATTATACAGAAAAGCATCGACCATGAAAATATCTATAGAAGAGAGACGAGTCTCCGACCCTTTTACGATGCTCCAACGAAGTGAGCGAGTCTGCGAGCGAGAATCACCAATAGACGGATTGCCTTTCTCTAAATAGAATCAAGGAGCTTCTAGTCTAAGAGCTACTGACGCACGTTTCATGAAGTGTTTTATGCACCTTGAAATTTTGCTATAATGCATCTCTTGGGTAGATGTGAAGGTGAGTATGTGTTGGCTAGACTGCTAGACCTACCTTGGGACACCAGGTACTGCGCACAGAAGAAAGAAGAAAGTAGTTTAATCGGCGATAAATCGCTCAGTCTGGCAACCCTGCCAGGGTTATCAGCGAGTGATGAGCAGGTAGAAAGTCAGTCCTCGCGTCTCGATTGGTCGGCTGTGATATCGAAGAACGCACAGGGTTGTATTAGGCTGTCACAGTCTATTACTTATGAATAGTATTAATACATATCGTTTGGAGAGCACGTATTATTTCAGACAATATGTCCAGCACAGATACGGATGGGATTGAAAACAATGTCGTATCAAATGAAGAGCGCACGGAAAAAACGATGAATGCCCAAGAACCAAGAATATTAAGGAAAGCGTTTTTTAATTGAAATTCGGGTTATCAGCTATTCACTCATTATCTTCAGCTAGTGAGAAAAACAGTCCCTCTTGATATGTTTTCTTATAATCACGTTTATAGCTAGCCATCAGAACTACCTTTCAGAATTCGAAATGCAAAATCTTTCATCGTTTTTGCCGAGTATATGAATTTTCAAATTCACGTTTCCTATGTGACTGTTATCGATATTCCCGTTCATTCAGGTACCAGAAGATGCAGCTTATTGACAGAAAAAATATTATGTCTACAAATGAATTTGGTGAAAATGGACTGTTTTCATTCTTCCCATGTGCTCTTAAATTGCTAATAATAATAATAGTCCTCCTCGAAATAGAATAAAGAAAAGGCATTTGAGGCATTCTATAGAAACACCTCTTTTCAGTAGTTCCAAGTCCTGCCCTGACCCACTAAAAGTGTATGCCTTTTGTTATTATTTTTAATTATTGAATTGAAGACGGTGTTTGAATGTCTTATTCATTATCCTTTGTGAAATTAGCTCAATTTTACATTAATGATTGTTGGTTTCTGAATAAAACACTTCATTTAGTTAAGAAAAAATAACAACTTTGTAAAATTTGATTTTTATGTTAACCCCATCGAAAGTGTCTGCCTCATTCATTATCCATTGTAAAATTAGCTCAATTTTACATTAATGATTGTTGGCTTCTGAATAAAACACTTCATTTAGTTAAGAAAAAATAACAACTTTGTAAATTTTTTTTTTCATGTTAACCCCCTTGAAAGTGTCTGCCTCATTCATTACCCATTGTAAAATTAGCTCAATTTCACATTAAAGATTGTTGGCTTCTGAATGAAACAATTCATTTGGGCCATATTTTTTTGCACTTTTCCTCTATGCGCAGTACCTGGTGTCCCAAGATTGGTCTAGCCAACACACACTCACCTTCACAACTACCCAAGAGATGCATTATAACAAAATTCCAAGGTGCATAAAACACTTCATGAAACGTGCATCAGCAGCTCTCCGACTATTCAATGAATGTTGTGGTGCTAAGCTCCATACAAAAGAACTTGTACCGAAACAAATCCTCACCCTAGCAGGTTTCAATTCGTACAAATAAAATTATGTCTATTTTCTCAAAAAAGCCCAACCGAACTTCATTCGAATTTGAACCTTTTGTTTGTTTGTTTGTTATAAGATGAAACTGTGCGTTATTTACTATTTTCATAAAGCCTTTTCGACATTTACAAAAGTCAATAATATTATTAAAAATCGTAGATTTCTTGGCGTTGAAAGAACTTCAACTTATAATATTGTGTTCGTCTTCTGACAACTAGATGGCGAAACGCGAGGTTAATTTTGTTCATTATTTTATAAATATCAACCAGTAACAAAGTTTTAATAATGGGGAAGATGACCCAAAGCTTTTAGTAGGTGGCAGCACGACTGCATGTGCCTTACGAGTGATTTTGCAGGTTATGTTTTATTTTTATTTTAATGAATATTTTCGAAAGATACTTAAGAATCATAAGGATGTTTTCTCCAGCCGATAGATATGGATGTTTGTCTGTAACAGAACTGAAAATTTTGTTGAGGGAACGTGGTGGATCCCTCAAAGGAGAAAAAAAGATCTGAGTGAAAGGTAAAAAATTCAAACTGATTACAGAGTTGTTTCGTTAAAAATCATCATAATAACCATCTACTAGCCCTGCTACGTTCTTTTGTAAGTGACTGGAGCATAATCTAGAATGTTCAGAAGCCTGAAAGCTCTTTCTTTTCAGGGCTACTTTCCACTGCTTTTTCAGTTTTGTTTCTTTTGGAAATAAATGCGTACCTACATTTTTACATCCGAATGCACTACATAAGACCATTTTATGTCGATTTCGAATCTTTATAATCTCAATTATTGCAAAGAAGGGACGTTTAATGTTTTGAATTGTTGTCATTTGACTTGAGAGGCTGTCAAAAGTCAAAAGTGTCAAAGGTACATGCAGTGGTAGAGCTCCTAGTGGTAGAGTTTTGCAGCCGTCATCCCCATTGTTGCCTACCGATTACTTTCAAGAAAGAATTTGAATCTGCATTCATTTCGAGCATTGTACAAAAAAAAGTTCAAATCCTTACACATACAAAAACTCTTGAACTTTTTTTTGACTAGTGTTCTTTATCGCTGATTTACGGCCTTTTCATTGTTATAATTATTGGGTTATAAAGTTTGAGCCATTCGGCAAAAGGGAGAAACTGATCGTTATCAGTCAACTACTCGATGCAGGTCATTTTTTGTAGGTAAGTTGCATTAACTGTATGAATTTGAACGCTTAAACTTGCTTTTGCTTTTTTGCATGTAATTTTTTGCTCTTGGCTATTTCGTCATATGTACCAGTTGTTGAAATAAAGTCAAACTACTTTTCATTCTTCATAAAACATTTATATTGAAGTATGATATTGATTTATAATAAATTGTTTGTCTTCTGTGCATGTATGAATTGCTAAATTGTTGACCATGTCATTTAAAATTTTGATGTTAACATTCTCCACATTTTTTGTAGCGTATAACTAAAGCTAAGATGTCTATATACTGGTGTTTTTAATGTTGCGATATTGTTTCAGACAAACCTGTGGACAAGGCGTGATAGTTCATCAGTGGCCATGAGGGGCGCTGGTAATCAAAAATTTCTATTAATTTTCGTGATCACTCGATCCATGGAACACGCTGTTGCCAATTCTGATGTTTTTGTTAAAGGATAGAGAATTTATAGGGACTGGATATGTGAGGTTATTGAAAACACCAAAACGCTCCAATTTGTGTTTAACTTTATGCGTTATTTATTCCATGTAGTTTGAAAATAATTTCTCAGTTGGAATGAATTTGCATTGTGTTTCTACTGATCTGGACCAGAATTCGCAACGACATGGCCACTTGGCAACACAGGACTGTTATCTCCACTGCAAGAGTGCCGGTACCTGGCGGATTTTTTGCAGTACTATTACGCCTACATCATCAAATTTTTCATCAAGTTGGCCATATCGGTCGTCTGATTTGCTGACAATCTTTTATATGGAGTGAAAACACCAGTATATAGCCACCTTAACTAAAGCAATCGAATATATGAGATTTTTCAACGCCACCTCTTGGATTTTATTAACCAGCCAACCCACACCCACTTCTCGTTCTGAGCCTTGTAGATCATTAGAAACTGACGAAAATAAGTGAAGTATTTCTTAGCACGAAATAGAAATCCAAGTTTCTGGGAAGCAACTTTAGCGATCGATCTCACCTGGTTTTCCCATGAGAGATTACTACTGATCGTAATACCTGGCATCAAGATGCTGACTTTGTAGGCCATCTAAATACTATGTAGATAATGATAGATCGTTGAGAAGAGGACATGCCTGGGTTTTTTCAGCATTAATTTCCATCAAGTTGATGTTACCCCATTCTATTATTTTTGCCAAGTCATCGTTGATTCTATTGACATGAATGTTTCTTTGAATTTTTGGTTTTCGTTTTGGTAAGGGGACTCTGGAAGCGAAACTAGTAAGAAGAGTACTGTCGTTCGCAATACTTTGCACTGAACAAGATGTTTTCTCCAGCTTTCCGATGTTACAAAAATTACACATAGCTGGCAACTGATAACAGGGTCAATATTTTTTTTATTGACGATGCTAGATGCTACTTCGAATTGACAAAAACTGCAGTCGCATGAGATATTGAACCGAATTCAATCATTTGTTCTCAGATTTTATTGCAGGAACTAGAAAATATAAATATACATAACGTTCCATTTTTTATTTAATATTCCGCACGAAAAAAAATCTTCACTAAATCAGGCTATAAACCGCCTCGATAGCAGGTGTGTGGAATCGGTGGAACTATTCACGAATTTAAGAACGTCATGTGGTAACATCTGTAATCCAAATGATAAAAAAACAATTTTGATGTATATTGATGGGCTCACCGATGGATTTAAGAACTCGCCTAAGTAAGTAACAGCCGAATGCTCCGACTTTTCGTTATGAAACCATTAATAAATAAACTCTTTGAATTAGTGAGGGTATATTAATGAGTGTTCAGAAAACTTGTCTCATTTTCATTGTTGTCGAAAATAATTTTCAGTATTGCTCATAGTAATAAATAGTCTATTGACTTCTATACTTCATATCTATCAGTTATATGTACAAATTATGAATGAATAGGCTATAACAGAAACGAAAAGAAAAACAAATTCAATACAAAACTTGTTTTTATGCAATAAGTAAATGGGAGGGTACTCGAATTATCTTTGCTAGGTAGCTATTTCCATTTACATGATGTTTTTTTTATACCGTAAATATAATGTTGAAATTTATATACAGGTGAAATATATTCATCTTATATACAATTCAAAATTGATAACAGAGAATATGAAATAATCCACGTTCAACATTTGTTGCAAGATGAATGTAATGCATATCTATAATTGATATCTATAATTGATGAAACTTTGGTGAATTGATCCGTTAATGAACGTTCCACTGAAGCCCGTTTGACTCAGACGAGCACCACGGTCAACAAGACATGTAACCGTTTAATACGTACTGCTATAATTATATTATGCAACGATCGTATAATGATGGTTATTAATATATGAGCATAAACCGGGATACGAAACGAGCCGAAGGTGAGTTTCGTATGGTTTATGCGAGTGTATTATTAACCATTACAGGAGAGTTGCATACGCTATTTTATCTACACCCGATAAATAGTGAAGAACTACAAATATTATATTTATATTTGTATTGTACACAATAATACTAATATAACGAATTTCTTTGAGAAATTTCGCAGAATTGTAATTAATAGTACTACTTCGAGAAATAAAACGATGAGATATGAAAAGAAGATCAAAAATCAAAGAAAAAACGGTTAATTGATACCGGAATCGAACCAATATCTCCTCCAGCTAGAATAATCAATGTCAGCGCCACAGACGGCACGGCTATGGAGAGCCCACAAAATTTGATGAAAAAATAAGTGATAAATCATGCATTTGCCAAATGAAAAATGTAATCATTCTAACTGTATTTCTGTCGGTGAAGGTGTCGAAGGTGATTCTCCCATATCGCTGGTATCAGACATTTTGTTATGATTATCGAAGTTTGGCTATATTCTTCAAAAGTTCAATACCTATACCGATTTTGACTTGGCAAATGTCAAATGCAGAGCATGCACATCATGCTTGATTGAAAAATAATGGGTTTCTATTGGTTCAAAATCTGTATCGTAATGAAAAATCTGTATCGTAATGGATTTCATTATAAAACGGGTTGTGGACATATAAGTGTATTATTAGAATACGGGTGTAGATAAATAACTATTATGTGACAGTTTGGTACTATCACGGTTGAATTACTGTGATGTTCTCTATAATAGTCCTTGTATAAGTTCCATTGACATCAGTCGGATACAAAAATTACAAAATGGTTGCTTGAGGTTGATTTATGGTATAAGAAAGTTTGATAAGATTTCATACACTCTCAAATTGAACAATTGGCTTAATATGAGTGACCGAAGATTCCTCCATTCTGCTTGCTTTTTCAATAAGATTTTAAAATATAAAACTCCTCCTTACTTATACAATAAAATAACGTATCGCTCTGATATTCACAACATTAATATCCGACACAAATTCTTCCTTATGCCGCCCTTGTTTTACACGGAGTTTTCCAGAAGGTCATTTTTATATAATATCACTAAGTGTATGAATACACTTCCATCAAAAATGAAAAACCTTTCGATGTCAGCGTTCAGAGGCCAAATTATCGGGTTTCTCCTATCGAAGTATAACTAATGTATTTTTCTGAGGTCTTCATTGTCCTATGACTTTTATTCATTTATTTTTCTTGTTTTAGTTAAATACTGTCTTGATAGATCATAGAATCACAATTTATATCAGCTAAAAGCTGTGAGCATAACATCCCGTGAGAAATAAAAAACAGGGTAGTTGAATCAATATGTATTCGAGAGTTTGTTTATTGAGCCATCTGCAGAGTCTGTTTCGGGTTAGGTGGAAGAACAGATGGCTGTCTGTATTCACGGATACAGGTTGCCACGCTGAATCTCGCCCAATGTTTTAATTACTCATAAATGATTGTATTAATATCAATAAAGACCTTTATTATTATTATTATTATGTATTTGTCGTCTAAACAAGCCTAGTCGTGTCCGTACTCCCCACTGCTCCGACCCAGTGGGCGGACGCGCTAGTATAATTAACCAATGACCACTTTCCGCACCGCGAGGTAAGTGGTCACTGGCTCCGAGAATCGTGAGTCCTGAGCAGACGCAACGAACCGAGAATAACGGCCTTCTGCATGCGGCCGGCCAAGATCTCTGCCGCATTACGGCATGCCGGTATGATCTTGAGCTCCGAGAGTAGCGTTGATCTGGAACCACCGAGAACACCTATAATCAGAACCACCTATAATCAGAACCACTAACTTGACAGAATAGTCTGGGTGGAGCCTGCGGAGTTCGTAAAGTAAATCCTGGTACTTTGTCCGTTTTTCCTCCTCTTTTCGGACGATATTCGGCACCTTTCATTTTCCACAACGGACTCAATATCCCCTGGAGCGTAAGGCAGCACCGGTGTCCTGTCTATTTCATACGAGTGCCTGCATCTAGTATCAGGGACCTCTATACCCATCACGCGGCTCCGGTAGACTAGTGTGTTGAAGACACCGTCTTGGCACGCCATGATAAACCCTTCAGTCTCCGACTTCAGCTCACCTGACCTGAGGAAGGCAAATGTCAGCTTAACAGACAAGCCATGGTCCTCGATGTTCTTAAAGAAGACTCCATGCATGGGCTTGTCTGTATGCAGCTGCAGCATTTTGGCATTCTCTGCAGCCTTGATGTGAGCTTTTCTCCGTGCGGGCTCCAACTCGGTGACAGAGAGTTGGTTCACCCGCTCGGTGTCGAAGACTATACCAAGTTCATCAGCAGCGCGCCTTGCTGCCTTGAATAAAAAGGCTCCGACTCCTGCATGTTCGTGATGTCGGACCATGCGGTGTAAGGGATCCGAACTCCTGATGACTCTACAGGCTCCATCCAGCACCATTCTGTTGTGGAGACACTCCAAACTCAAAAGTCCACAGCCCCCTTGTTGTCGAAGGAGATATAACCGTGGAACGGACGATTTGGGATGCATGCTTCTGTGCATATGCATCATTTTGCGAGTCTTCACGTCAAGTTGCCGCAACTCTTCCTGAGTCCACTTGACTACTCCGAAGGAGTAGAGTAGAATCGGAATGGCAAGCATGTTGGTGGCAGAAACTTTGTTTTTGCCCGACAGCTCTGAGGACCAGATCTGCCGTAGTTTCTGCCTATACTTGCCACGGAGAGCATTTTTCACCGAGTCTACCTCTTGGGTGTGGCGTTGTTCCACACCCAAATATGTGTATGTCTCTCCGGCATTCAAATGATGTAGAATGCTTCCGTCTACGAGTTGGGCATCCTCCGCGAAATCCTCGCATCGTCCTCTTTTGAGATGAACCAGTGCACATTTGTCAATCCCGAATTCCATACCGATAGCATGCGTGAACTCCTGCACCACCCTGAGGGACTCCTGTAGGTCCCTTTCTCCAGAGGCATAGAGCTTAAGGTCATCCATATAAAAAAGATGGGTGACCTTATGCCTCCGGTTTCCAGGGGTGCCGCAGTTATATCCCCGGGTTTTCCTGAGCGCAACGGACAATGGCATTAGTGAGATGCAGAAGAGAAGAGGGCTGAGGGAATCTCCCTGAAAAACACCTCTTCTTATGATGACCGGCTCTGTTTGGATCCTGCTTTCACCTGATGTTATGGTGAAGCGGGTCCTCCAGAGCGGCATCAGTTGTTCGATGCATCTCACTATTTGATCGGGTACCGCAAGGCACTCGAGTAAGTACAACAGCAACTCATGTGATGTTGTATCGAATGCCTTGCGATAGTCGATCCAGGCCATAGAAAGATTCCGCTTATACTGCACGGAGTCCTGCGTGATACATCTATCAATGAGCAGGTTCTCCTTACAGCTCGCGGAACCCCTCTTCGACCCCTTTTGCTCATATATCCGTTCGAACACCGGGTCAACTGCTTGGAGAGTACGCATATACAGGATGCGTGTAAACATCTTGTAACACGTATTCAAGCATGCTATCGGTCTGTAATTCTTAGGATCCGACAAATCTCCGTTCTTCGGGATTAGCACGGTTCGCCCTTCGACAAACCATTCCGGAATCAGCTGCTCTCCATTCAGCCAAGAACTGAATATTCTGGCCAAATGGTGGTGAGTGCTCGATAACTTTTTCCACCAATAGTTATTGAGGCCATCAGGGCCTGGAGCAGCAAAGTTCTTCGAACCCTCAAGAGCTTTCCGAACTTCATCCGTGGTTATCGGTTGACGCAGTATTTCGGGCTCAGGCTGTTGAAGCCTTCTACAGAAAGCTTCAAACTGCGTCAGGGCTGGAGTGTCTCGGTTGAGTTGGTTGCGGATGCTAGTAGATACTTTTCCAGAAGGATTCCACCCGATCAGCGGCCGGCGGATTATCCACAACACGCGGAGGCGATTGGAATAGGCGTGAGGGTTTCTCGCGGAACTGTTTGTTCTCGGAGAAAGCCCTCGCCCGCCTCACTAGTGACTTTTTTGCAGTCACCAGCATTCGTATCCTCTCGAGGCAATGCTGCTTGATGGTGAGCAGCACCCCTCGATTCAATGTGTGATGGGATCTGCGCAGTTTTGCAGCGATTTGCCGCACTGCGTGCGTAAATGGTCTTTGAACCGCTAAGTAGTCCATCACACATTGGATACGAGACGTGTGTTGTCTCGCCGACTTGATCTTAGCCTCCATCTTGTGTATGCGCTGTTCATGCTTCCTGGAGGGGTCGAAGGGTCTGTCACCCCCTTCTCTCCCAGAAAGAGCCTGAACAGAGTCATATTATTATTATTATTATTTTCCGTTTAAACAAATCTAGTCGGGTCCGTACTCCCCACTGCTTTGACCCAGTGGGCGAACGCGCTAGTAAAATTAACCAATGACCACTCCCCGCACCGCGGGGTAAGTGGTCACTGGCTCCGAGAATCGTGAGTCCTGAGCAGACGCAACGAACCGAGAATAACGGCCTTCTGCATGCGGCCGGCCAAGATCTCTGCCGCATTACGGCATGCCGGTATGATCTTGAGCTCCGAGAGTAGCGTTGGTCTGGAACCACCGAGAACACCTATAATCAGAACCACTAACTTGACAGAGTAGTCCGGGTGGAGCCTGCGGAGTTCGTAAAGTGGGTCCTGGTACTTTGTCCGTTTTTCCTCCTCTTTTCGGACGATATTCGTTTCGGCAGGGGCCGAAAACTCAATAACGAATATCGTCTTACTTTGGTGGTCGAAGAGGACTATATCAGGCTTATTGGCCTGTATTTGCCTGAGGGTGGGGAATGAAAAGTTCCAAAAAATTCGACACCTTTCATTCTCCACTACGGACTCAATATCCCCTGGAGCATAAGGCAGCACTGGTGTCCTGTCTATTTCATACGAGTGCCGAAGAAAATAGTACAGCACTCGTAAGGCCGCGTTATGGCGATGGATATGGACCGAGACCGCATAAACTGCACAAGATGACAGCAAATGCATCAAAGTCTCAGGCGCCTGTCGGCAGGCCCTGCATCTAGTATCAGGGACCTCTATACCCATCACGCGGCTCCGGTAGACTAGGGTGTTGAAGACACCGTCTTGGCACGCCATGATGAACCCTTCAGTCTCCGACTTCAGCTCACCTGACCTGAGGAAGGCAAATGTCAGCTTAACAGACAAGCCATGGTCCTCGATGTTCTTGAAGAAAACTCCATGCATGGGCTTGTCTGTATGCAGCTGCAGCATTTTAGCATTCTCTGCAGCCTTGATGTGAGCTTTTCTCCGAGCGGGCTCCAACTCGGTGACAGAGAGTTGGTTTACCCGCTCCAATTATTATTATCATCTGTCGTTTAAACAAATCTAGTCGGGTCCGTACTCCCCACTGCTCCGACCCAGTGGGCGAACGCGCTAGTAAAATTAACCAATGACCACTCCCCGCACCGTGGGGTAAGTGGTCACTGGCTCCGAGAATCGTGAGTCCTGAGCAGACGCAATGAACCGAGAATAACGGCCTTCTGCATGCGGCCGGCCAAGACCTCTGCCGCATTACGGCATGCCGGTATGATCTTGAGCTCCGAGAGTAGCGTTGGTCTGGAACCACCGAGAACACCTATAATCAGAACCACTAACTTGACAGAATAGTCTGGGTGGATCCTGCGGAGTTCGTAAAGTAAATCCTGGTACTTTGTCCGTTTTTCCTCCTCTTTTCGGACGATATTCGTTTCGGCAGGGGCCGAAAACTCAATAACGAATATCGTCCTACTTCGGTGGTCGAAGAGGACTATATCAGGCTTATTCGCTTGTATTTGCCTGAGGGTGGGGAATGAAAAGTTCCAGAAAATTCGACACCTTTCATTCTCCACTACGGACTCAATATCCCCTGGAGCGTAAGGCAGCACTGGTGTCCTGTCTATTTCATACGAGTGCCGAAGAAAATAGTACAGCACTCGTAAGGCCGCGTTATGGCGATGGATATGGGCCGAGACCGCATAAACTGCACAAGATGACAGTAAATGCATCAAAGTCTCGGGCGCCTGTCGGCAGGCCCTGCATCTAGTATCAGGGACCTCTATACCCATCACGCGGCTCCGGTAGACTAGGGTGTTGAAGACACCGTCTTGGCACGCCATGATAAACCCTTCAGTCTCCGACTTCAGCTCACCTGACCTGAGGAAGGCAAATGTCAGCTTAACAGACAAGCCATGGTCCTCGATGTTCTTGAAGAAGACTCCATGCATGGGCTTGTCTGTATGCAGCTGCAGCATTTTGACATTCTCTGCAGCCTTGACGTGAGCTTTTCTCCGTACGGGCTCCAACTCGGTGACAGAGAGTTGATTTACCCGCTCGGTGTCGAAGACTATACCAAGTTCATCAGCAGCGCGCCTTGCTGCCTTAAATAAAAAGGCTCCGACTCCTGCATGTTCGTGATGTCGGACCATGCAGTGTAGGGGATCCGAACTCCTGATGACTATACAGGCTCCATCCAGCACCATTCTGTTGTGGAAACACTCCAAACTCAAAAGTCCACGGCCCCCTTGTTGTCGAAGGAGATATAACCGTGGAACGGACGATATGGGATGCATGCTTCTGTTCATATGCATCATTTTGCGAGTCTTCACGTCAAGTTGCCGCAACTCTTCCTGAGTCCACTTGACTACTCCGAAGGAGTAGAGTAGAATCGGAATGGCAAGCATATTGGTGGCAGAAACTTTGTTTTTGCCCGACAGCTCTGAGGACCAGATCTGCCGTAGTTTCTGCCTATACTTGCCACGGAGAGCATTTTTCACCGAGTCTACCTTTGGGTGTGGCGTTGTTCCACACCCAAATAGGTGTATGTCTCTCCGGCATTCAAATGATGTAGAATGCTTCCGTCTACGAGTTGGGCATCCTCCGCGAAATCCTCGCATCGTCCTCTTTTGAGATGAACCAGTGCACATTTGTCAATTCCGAATTCCATACCGATAGCATGCGTGAACTCCTGCACCACCCTGAGGGACTGCTGTAGGTCCCTTTCTCCAGAGGCATAGAGCTTAAGGTCATCCATATAGAAAAGATGGGTGACCTTATGCCTCCGGTTTCCAGGGGTGCCGCAGTTATATCCCCGGGTTTTCCTGAGCGCAACGGACAATGGCATTAGTGAGATGCAGAAAAGAAGAGGGCTGAGGGAATCTCCCTGAAAAACACCTCTTCTTATGATGACCGGCTCTGTTTGGATCCTGCTTTCACCTGATGTTATGGTGAAGCGGGTCCTCCAGAGCGGCATCAGTTGTTCGATGCATCTCACTATTTGATCGGGTACCGCAAGGCACTCGAGTAAGTACAACAACAACTCATGTGATGTTGTATCGAATGCCTTGCGATAGTCGATCCAGGCCATAGAAAGATTCCGCTTATACTGCACGGAGTCCTGCGTGATACATCTATCAATCAGCAGGTTCTTCTTACAGCCCGCGGAACCCCTCTTCGACCCTTTTTGCTCATATATCCGTTCGAACACCGGGTCAACTGCTTGGAGAGTACGCATATATAAGATGCGTGTAAACATCTTGTAACACGTATTCAAGCATGCTATCGGTCTGTAATTCTTAGGATCCGACAAATCTCCGTTCTTCGGGATCAGCACGGTTCGCCCCTCGACAAACCATTCCGGAATCAGCTGCTCTCCATTCAGCCAAGAACTGAATATTCTGGCCAAATGGTGGTGAGTGCTCGATAACTTTTTCCACCAATAGTTATTGAGGCCATCAGGGCCTGGAGCAGCAAAGTTCTTCGAACCCTCAAGAGCTTTCCGAACTTCATCCGTGGTTATCGGTTGACGCAGTATTTCGGGCTCAGGCTGTTGAAGCCTTCTACAGAAAGCTTCAAACTGCGTCAGGGCTGGAGTGTCTCGGTTGAGTGGTTGCGGATGCTCGTAGATACTTTTCCAGAAGGATTCCACCCGATCAGCGGTCGGCGGATTATCCATAACACGCGGAGGCGATTGGAATAGGCGTGAGGGTTTCTCGCGGAACTGTTTGTTCTCTGAGAAAGCCCTCGCCCGCCTCACTAGTGACTTTTTTGCAGTCACCAGCATTCGTATCCTCTCGAGGCAATGCTGCTTGATGGTGAGCAGCACCCCTCGATTCAATGTGTGATGGGATCTGCGCAGTTTTGCAGCGATTTGCCGCACTGCGTGCGTAAATGGTCTTTGAACCGCTAAGTAGTCCATCACACATTGGATACGAGACGCGTGTTGTCTCGCCGACTTGATCTCAGCCTCCATCTTGTGTATGCGCTGTTCATGCTTCCTAGAGGGGTCAAAGGGTCTGTCACCCCCTTCTCTCCCAGAAAGAGCCTGAACAGAGTCATACACGGCACAGTTGATCTGCCAGATGTCGGCCTCTTCTGTAAGGGCACTACGAACCTCTGCATCCACTCGGGCCAGTTGTTCTGGCCTGAGGGGCTTCATTTTGTGAAGCATCCTCCTGGTCCCGATGTTCTGTGTTCTCGGTGCTTCCAGGCGCACCCTCTCCTCCGCCAATCGCACTGGCGGTATTTCTACCGCCTGCTCAACCGGCCTCGGTGGGGCACGTACATAGCCACGGCCACGAAGATGGGATACATAATCCCTGAGATTTTGGGCGGAAAAGGCGACATGCTCCGGGTGTGCCACGCACCACAGCGCATGCATTCTCGCCATGTATCCCCTTCGGGCGGGCTCACTACTCTCGTAGCACCGCATCAGGTCGTCTCTCAGTTCGTCGGTCCACTCAAAACGTTGTCCATGTCCATTGCCAGAGTCGTCATTGGGCTGTCCATCGGTTTGGGCCCCTCCACCTTGCCCTTGACCCCTATCCGAATGGGGTCGGTTGTGGGGGCCCTGTCCTCTAGTGACAGGAACCAGAGTTGAGGGCCTGCAAGGTGGTTAGCCCAGCAGGCCCACGGCCGGCACCAAAGAGAAAAAGCTTTTCTCCCCCGGATGCGCATTAGCTGCCGGTCCGATTTTGCATCCTAAGCTCAGGAAAGTGGTGGCGCTACTCACCAGAGACTGTTCAGATGTTGTTTAGTCTCCCCTGCTTTTCTATTATTCTATTATTATTATTATTATTATTATTATTATTATCTGTCGTCTAAACAAATCTAGTCGGGTCCGTACTCCCCACTGCTCCGACCCAGTGGGCGAACGCGCTAGTAAAATTAACCAATGACCACTCCCCGCACCGCGGGGTAAGTGGTCACTGGCTCCGAAAATCGTGAGTCCTGAGCAGACGCAACGAACCGAGAATAACGGCCTTCTGCATGCGGCCGGCCAAGTTCTCTGCCGCATTACGGCATGCCGGTATGATCTTGAGCTCCGAGAGTAGCGTTGGTCTGGAACCACCGAGAACACCTATAATCAGAACCACTAACTTGACAGAATAGTCCGGGTGGAGCCTGCGGAGTTCGTAAAGTAAGTCCTGGTACTTTGTCCGTTTTTCCTCCTCTTTTCGGACGATATTCGTTTCGGCAGGGGCCGAAAACTCAATAACGAATATCGTCTTACTTCGGTGGTCGAAGAGGACTATATCAGGCTTATTGGCCTGTATTTGCCTGAGGGTGGGGAATGAAAAATTCCAAAAAATTCGACACCTTTCATTCTCCACTACGGACTCAATATCCCCTGGAGCGTAAGGCAGCACCGGTGTCCTGTCTATTTCATACGAGTGCCGAAGAAAATAGTACAGCACTCGTAGGGCCGCGTTATGGCGATGGATATAGGCCGAAACCGCATAAACTGCACAAGATGACAGCAAATGCATCAAAGTCTCGGGCGCCTGTCGGCAGGCCCTGCATCTAGTATCAGGGACCTCTATACCCATCACGCGGCTCCGGTAGACTAGGGTGTTGAAGACACCGTCTTGGCACGCCATGATAAACCCTTCAGTCTCCGACTTCAGCTCACCTGACCTGAGGAAGGCAAATGTCAGCTTAACAGACAAGCCATGGTCCTCGATGTTATTATTATTATTATTATTATTATTATTATCAAATCTGCAACATGGGGACAACTGGAGGCAAAACTAAAAACCCACCGGGTACATACTACACAAAGCCCGTTCATCTGAAACAGACGAGCAGCAGAAAATAAGGTTCAAATCTGTCAGAGTTGAAACAAACTCTATTTGTTCGAAAGAGCATTTTATTGGACGATGTGGGTACAGCCGCTGAGTCTTCTTGCATTGTCTATATCCCTATCTCACTATTGAAAAAAAAATCTAATTTCACAGAGACATATTGCATTCGAATATATTTGTGAAAACGGTTTGCAACGTCAGAATATAAAAATATTTCTTATTATATTTTTCCTTTATTCAGTATTAAAGTTCAGCATAACGTAGTCCGTAAACTGGGGTGAATAGGGACAAAAAAATCAATAATTGTATAATTATATATAAATACAATAAAAATAAAGATATTGAAATTGGGTTTGTGGCAAAAGAAGGGCCATTCGTCATTTGTCAGTTGTTTCACATGAAGGCGTCAAAAAAAAATTCAAACTGTTGACGGAACGAAACATGAACGAAACACGTGGTTGTTATTATCAGTTCGGTGAATCTAACTGTTAATGAATTTGTATTTGGTAAGTAATTTGTCATATTAGACTTTGAGATTAAGGCTTTCATTGAATTGTTATGGTTTTTTTTGTAAAGCAAGACCTAACACATGGCTAAATTGGGGTGAATGGGGACATAGCAAAGAATACGTTTGAATCGTTCGGTGCCATTATTTATAGTGTTAGGTATTTGATAATACCTATATCTACCATTTTGAATAGGTTGTTGTTTGTTTTTTCTATTCAGGTGATGTTCAAAAATGGTCAGAACATACAAAAAGGACCCCAAAGCTGGAACACATGCTCCTGTTGATCCAGAGTGCGTTCGGAATGCAGTTCTGGATGTACAAAGAGGGATGGCATTGAGAACAGCAGCGGCGAAATGGAAAATTTCAAAATCCGCTCTGCATCGATATTGTTCTAAACCGAACCTGGAAATTGGAAAGAAAGGTGGACAAACAGAATTATCCACAGCTTTAGAAATAAAACTTGTTGAATGTTTAAAAAGGTGCGCTGAATGGGGCTATCCGCTCAGCGTTTTTGATATTCGTTGTTTTGTAAAATATCATTTAGAGCGAGAGGGGAAAGTCGTGCCAAAGTTCAAGGACAATCTGCCGGGGTCCGATTGGGCACTTAGCTTTATCAACAGGCATCGAAATCAGCTTTCACAACGAATATGCCAAAATATTAAGAGAAGTAGGGCCGCTGTAAGTCCTGAAAACATCAACGCCTTCTTTGAAGAACTTGGTGCCACCTTGGAAAATGTACCGCCTCATCTCATAATAAATTACGACGAGTCTGCTCTATCGGATGATCCTGGGCGGCGTAAGCTAATTTTCAAAAAGGGATGCAAATATCCCGAACGGATCATGAACCAGACCAAAGCCGGGGTCACAGTAATGTTCGCTGCAACTGCATCGGGTGAACTCCTTCCACCTTATGTTATATACAAGGCGGTACATTTGTATAAACTTTGGATCCAAGGTGGTCCCCAAGGGACAAAATATAACAGAAGCAAATCAGGATGGATTGATGGACACTGCTTCCTTGACTGGCTTCAAAAAATTGTTTTGCCATATGTCCGACGTTTTGAAGGGAGAAAAGTCCTCATTGGGGACAACTTGAGTTCACATTTGTCCCCGGCTTTAGTTCAGACTTGCGTGGAGAATAACATCTCATTTTCTTTTTTGCCAGCAAACTCAAGCCACTTAACCCAGCCGTTAGACGTTGCTGTTTTTAGGTCCCTTAAGACCCATTGGAGAGCGGTTTTAGAACAAAGTAAGGTCCAAAGCAAAGAATACCAATCAGCCGTTTGATTAAAAATTATTTCCTAGACTCCTAAATCAAACTTTAATTAGAATGAAGAAAGAGGATGGTCTCAAAAACGCCATATTATCAGGTTTTAAGAAGTCAGGCTTGTGTCCTTTAAACAGACACAGGGTTCTTGAAAGACTTCCTGCTTTTGAACCAAGAGAAAATCCGGATATTCCGCTAAATGACAGTCTCACTACATTTTTGCAAGAAATGCGCTATGGAAATGAAGAATCCAAAAAAACTAGAAAAAAAAGACTTCTTGTTCCACCAGGTCGAAGCATTGGTCCTGACGACTTCAAAACTAACACTGACGAAAGTAGTGATGATGGTCATCAGAGTGATAACGCTGACGAAATTAGAGATGATGATCATCAGAGTGATCTGGAAGGAGAAAATTCCGGTGAAAATGAGGGCGAACTAATTGAAGATGTAGTAGGTGGACAAGAAGAAAATAAAATAATAAGCAATTCAGAAGACAACAGAAAAAAAATTGAGGAGCTGAAAATAGGTGACTGGGTTAGCGTGAAATTCAAATATGACAGAGGAGTTGACAAAGTATTTTATGGCAAAGTGCTACAGATTGCAGCAAACAAATTTCTTGGGACTTTCCTAAGACAGACATCTAAAATGGCATCCATATATGTATTTCCGGATGTTACAGATGAATGTGAATTTGACAGGGAGCAAATTGTGGATGTATTACCTCCCCCAAATATTCGAAGAGGAAGGCACACCTTTAGGACATAATTTAGCTTTAAGAGATACTTTTATATATTTTGAAATAAAGTTTTTTTCCTAAAAATGTCCTAAAAACTTTTTAAAATAAATACAAAGTCCCTATTCGCCAGATAGAAGTATTGAATAGGGACGTATACAAGAAATATAGACGTGTCCCTATTGACCCCACTACGGGGGCGAATAGGGACACCCATTAAAAAATATATATATAAAAACCAATAAAAATATGATCATATGCAGTATGTCAGTTCGTAACTTTAGGTTGTATGCCATATCATAAAAAAACATTTTGAAAAATGTTGTCCGATTGGTCAGGATTTTCAAAAAACCTTCAAAACTGTCCCTATTCACCCCAGTTTACGGTATTAAATAAAAGAGAAGCACAAACTTCCACGAGATGATACTCTGGCATAATTTTATGATATTTCATATTCGGTTCCGTCGCCGTTTGATCAGCCGATTTTTGTCTGATTTTGTCATGATCTGTACCTACAAAAATATTTCAGTGCGTAACCTGAAATGCATAAGCTGTAGGCTAACCGATCAGAATTTTTCATGATATTCAGGAACATGTATTTTCATATGGAAACATAGTGAGATAATAAAAAATTAATATTGATTTTTTCCACTGAACTCTGCAATATAAAAATGTGATGTTGGGAATTCGACTATCATCCAAACACGTTTCCAACATTACTAATAACAATTAAAACATATTGAATAATCAATTTTGGCATAACTTTATACAAATAGCGTGATGTAAACTTTCAAAATTCGTGGGTTATAGTAACGTGTGACGTCACATGTTTCTATATCTCCAATCACTTCCTTGCAAAACTGTTTCACGAGAGAGATGCAGATAGTAAACTTTAGAATGTAAATTCGTATCATCTGTCCCTTGATTCTCGCGGTGTTCTTTGAACATTACAGAGCTATATTTCATTATAAACGAACAAAAAAATTAAGTGAGAAATGATATATTTAAATCAAGTCGGAGAAAAGCGAACGAGATGTGATGCTTCAACGGTGTGCGCTGACTAAACGGTTCGGTATAGACGAACATAATGTGCATAAAAAATGACGGACTTTATTATAGTTCTACAAAAAAGTATAGCTAGCTTTTATATCTGAATCGCTACGAAGGTTCCTCCGTTAATCTATAAATAAGAAATGCTGTCTTGAATAACTGACTGACGGATCAACACACAGCCTAAATCGCTAATTAAGACCTGAAACTTTTATAAGGGTGTTCTTTGTATGACGTAGGCATCCGATAAGAGGTTTTCCGAAATTCCCCTTTCCTAAGGGCAGGCGCGTATACGAGGGAGGGTAAAGGGGGTAATTACCCCCCCCCCCCCCCATGACCAGTCAGTCACTTAACATATTAAAATATATATTAAAAATATAGCGAGATATCAAAAAATAAAATAAATTACCTACTGAAAAATCAATCACAATTTCATTTTACCTCTACTGCCTGTATCCTTGTAAGATCGCAGAATCCAGTAATCAAATTCAAAATTATTATCAAAATTATAGAATATCTCAGATTATATACTCTAGTATTTCGGGAGGAATTGATTATCACCAACAGTTCTGGAAGAACGTTCGTGCGTTTCCACTTCGATAGATGCCGCTTTCAGAAAGTTCAATTCTAACATTATGCCTCTCATTAAAAAATGTATGCTATTGACTTCGACGTGGTCTGACCTGACAATATCTCAGGATCGGTTAACTGGGTTAGCACTATATAACACATTCATTCCTGGGACTTACCCATAGAAGCTGATGCATTGATAGATCGTCATGTTGATGAGAAAACCCGAAATTTAAATTTATTATTTAATTTTTCTGATGCATTATCTTGTGTTCAATAAGTATATACTTTTCATTCTAGTCATATTGATATGTTCTATGATAAATACATGAACGAATATCATTATAACGGTTTATTTTTACTTACGTTGACAAGGCAATTGTTAGTTATCTCTAAAGTCTGAAGTTTATTTTTATCGAAAATTGTTTTCTCTACTTTCCAATTTTATTTATGAAAAAAATGAAGATTAAACAATTCTGACGTTTTTCTTTCACAGTTTCCGGATAATTCAAGTCATTGTGAAAGGTAAGTCTGTAAAAAGGCCAATATGCATAACTCTATTGAGCAATAAATGTAAATATTCCTTCCACTTCCAGATCAGTGGGAAACAGAAAAAACTGTTTATAATTTTCTTATATCCATGTTGATACCCGAGGTAATACCATTAATTACAATCTTGTTGAATTTTTTGAAGATATACGAGTAATTATATCTGTTATATTGCCCAGTTAACACAAACATCTATGCGATGTCACTTTCTTGTCTCTTAATCTATTGGAATGTGAAGTTCATCTATACATCTCTGTTACCGTAAAGGGAAATGGAATTCGATCAAACGAGTTATCTATCATCACTTTTTTGCTATAACGATACACAAATAGACGTGGATCTGTGATGCTATTCAATGTACCAAGGATGTCCAAATCTGAATCACAAATTGATTTTCCGTTAATTCACATTTTTTCGTCTCAGGGCAGTATATGCCATTCACCAAACAGTTCACATTTGGGACTTACAAAGTAGTGAAAAGTGAGTTGAATGTCAACCGAAGCTCATTTATTTTCAAAATATGCATCTGCGCAGCCTGCACACGCTCGCATTCGCATTACCTACTTGTTGCTGGTTGCTGCCATTGCCATTCGTTTCGCCCGTTTTTGTTTTTACCTACCCTTTAGATTGTGTTGTGTTATCAGTCTATTTTCACATGGACTGCTTGGAAGTAAGTTATATTTTGAAAAATATTTGTGACTCTTTTTTCTGTGACGGGAAAAAAGTTTGACATTTTATCTCTGATGACAGGTAACAAAATGTCACTTTTTATGAAATTACTCTTTTCCCGGATATATTATATACAGTAATGGTAGGAATTTAATTTTAGAATATTTTCTTATACAAAAGTTACATTTCCTTTATGACAAAAGTACAATTATTAAATGTGCATTGCATGAATGATATGTTCCTTGAACTATTCGGTACGACAGTCGAATTTTCTTGTGTTGAAATTATGTTTTTTTTCAATATCAAATCGTCGTTTTTCCCGCCACAGAAGAAAAATGTGTATTATACTACCGATTCCCTTATATAATAAATAACTTTTTTTCTCTTCAATTTGGAGAAGAAATTTAAAATGTTCTCAGAAATTTGTTACCTTTCATTTCAACAATGTTTTATATGATTCTATACACCATGCATTTAAACTTATATTTGTTATATTTCTGTAGTTTTCCTGGAAATTGTAACCTTTCACTATATTTACTTTTGTGGGAGTTTTGGAAGTTACATTTCTCAGAAAAAATATAAAAACAAAAATTCTTCCACCTCAGATATGAAGTTCGAACAATACTTATATATAATTATTCATCCAAACATTTTCAGACGAAGTATTTTCTAACCATTGGAGCATAAACTGTCAAAGTCTTCATAGCAGAGCTATGGGGAAATTGATGACCAACTCCGTGGCGATGATATACAGCTGGAAGGGGTTGAAGAATAATAATCATAAAATTTGTGGTTACCAAATACTACAATGTTTATATGGTAAATATGATTTCATTCAAACAACTACTTATTTAATTTAACCAAGTATTCATTTTTCTCCATGTTGACTTTCTTCTCCGACTCAAAAAATAAAATTCACAACCTCTATGATAAAAGTAAAATGAAAAAAAATTCAAACACTCTGTATATTATTCAGAGACGTTTGATTCATTCACAAAAAAGGAAGGAACAGTTCATCTAAAACAGCTACTCCCTTATCTATACACTACGACGGGCACTGAATCACATAGAAATAACTATTTCTTGCTGAATTTGTATACCAAGGCTATGAAAATTAAATCAAATGTATAGCATACATAGAAAATATCTACACAATAAAGCAAAAATAGAGTTTTTTGTGGAAAAAAATCTCACTCATCAGGATAATATTTCATTAGATAGTACAGATAAAAAAAAATCTTGTTGTGCTCAGAGAGAATTATCTCTTGAGAAAAATGGATAAATTATGGAACACGTTCATTAAACACCAAACAATTCTGGGCTTGAATAATTTATTTGTTTTATTAGGCAGCAAAGTAGTTGATTGACTGCCGCGGCTGATAGTTAGGCAGTCAATCTACTTTGCTGCCGAGTTGAACATAAAATTTTTTCTCCGATGGTTTATGAAGATATATGTAGGATATTGTATTTGCAAACTATTACAATTCTCGCAATCTTTTTATTTTTCCTCTAGTGAAAAATTAAAACAAAATTTGTAGGAATCGCAATTTGTTGGCATTGTTGTAATTATAGTTTGACAACATTATGTACAGTGATAGCGACTTTCCTACTCCTCCAAACACATACCAATCAGCTAAGTATTACTTTGCTGCCTAGGCAGGAAAAGTAATACTTTGCTGATTGATATATGTCTTCAACATCAATTTTTGCTGTCAATCGGAGAAAAAATATTTTCCTGGAGAGGAAGATTTTTTTCTAAAAATTAGCTTCGTTGTGCAGGTATTTCCTTTGTATGCAATCTATTTGATTCAATTTTCACATGCTTCACATACAAATTGAGCAAGATGAAGTAATTTTTATGTAATCCAGTGCCCGTCTTGCCATATATAGGAAGGGGAGTAGCTGTTTCAGATAGACTCATCCTTCCTTTTTGTGAATGAATAAAACGTCTTTGAATGATAAACACGTACCTATCAGCAGAGAGTATTTGTTATTTGTTTATTTAATAGAAGTAGTAATTTCAATTTTTCGATTCAAAGAAAAAAGCAAAAAAAAATAATTCCTCAAACTTCATTCTCCCCACAAAAATATACCCAAGTTCCTAATTATTACCATGTTTTTCACATGAATCGATAGAAATTCTTACTAAACGATGAATGTTGGCTATTAACCTTTCTCCTTTATCCTATCTTTCAGAGATGAAGAACTTATCATTTTTCAGTACATTTTTCAAATTTGAATAAAGGATTAGAAATTGGGCGATTTTGAAGGCGGTTATCCAGGAAGCAAGTCATCAAGCCATCTGATTAGATCGCTTTCAACGAACTTTTTGATGCTTGAAGCTGTTCATTAACAAAACAGTCATATTGAAAACTTTTACAAAGCTTATTGAATTGGTATGACTTGGTTTCCTGAAACCTGAAATTATATCAATGTCAAGCAAATTGACATGAGGAAGCACAATAATAGCCCTAATATAAGAGGTTCAGTTGAGTGAAACCTAATATTCACACTCCTTTCACACAAACAAGTTAATATTGGGGAAAATGAGTCATACATTACGAAAAATAATATGTTACAAGATTACAAGACAGTATTCAAGTTTGATCCTTGTTTTTGACAATAAATTAGGATGCTGTGATATATCGAGAACTGCAATATGCAATATGTTTAAAATAGATTAATCAAACCTCTTTTTAGAAAAATACATTTTACTTTGTCAATGAATTTTTATTGAATATGAATCTATACATTGAATATAGATTATAAACAACCAACCTTTTCTGTGACTAGTCTGATGAAATATTGTACCAGTAATATTTTCATATCTATATATTTGATAAAAATATATTACAGTTTCCTGTATGATTTTCACTCACAATGGGTTTACAAAACCGCGACATGTGTTTCGCTATTACAATAGCTTCTTCAAGCAAGATAAAATTTTATCTTGCTTGAAGAAGCTATTGTTATAGCGAAACACATGTCGCGGTTTTGTAAACCCATTGTGAGTGAAAATCATACAGGAAACTGTAATATATTTTTGTTAATATGGATTTTCATCAAGTATCGGCTCGAGTATCGGCCAGTTCAATTCAATTATATATTTGATGATGATGATTGAATTCTATTCTAATATATTGAAATTAAATGTTATCTCCTGAAGAATCTAGTTTATTTTTCATTATTACAATTTTATTGGAAATTAACATTTTTGCAAGTGTTTTTCAAATCAAGTGTTTCATTCATGAATGTATAGATAAACCACTCAAGTTCGCTTCTTGAGAAGTCTTTTGTGTCCTGAATTTCAGTGGGAATAACTCGGTAGCTCAAGAGTGAACATATATGTGCATGTTTTCTTCCACTTTCTCATACATTGGAATATTTACCTTTAATGGATTTTAACATGTTTATAATCATTACTCACAACGGATTATCACAGAATTTATGTATTGAATTTGGTGTATAAATTTTTCATATCATTCAATTTCAAACTGAATTTTCGATTTCAGATTCAATTTGTCAGATATTCGAAATGACTTGCAGAGAGTTTGAGATTCTGACGAAAGATTTGCTCCGCCATGACAAGCAGAGGAAGATTAGGAAAGAAAAAAAATAGAAGTTTCTTTGTGATTTGAGAATAGTTCTTTCAGAATTTTCTTTTGTTGCTCACAGTTTATTTTTATTTATATTACATATTTGAAATAAATCATTTGAAGTTTCTATGAAAGCTCCAATAAGTGGCACAGTATATCTGTGAATTAATAAGATACATCGCATTTACAACAGAAGTGACATCTAGGCGATTCACAACACACTTCAGAAAGAGTATCGTTTTTATCGAAATGTGAGCTACTGAGTGAATCTTAATGTGACTCGCATTCTGAAAATTGTGAGCTGGTTTCAACCTCTCATTTAACTGCTACAATCACAATTATGTTCGTTTGATTGTGAAGCACAAAAGAACTTCACATTCAGTTCTTTCAGAGTTGAATTGTGCAACACAAAGTGAAGCCTGAAGCCGGTCACCATGGTCCGAAATAGCAGTTAATGGGATGTCAATGTGACTCAAATTGCGATTCAAGGCTGTGATCTGAAATATGAATGTGCAGCACTTCAACATCTCTGAGATCGTTTTGTTTTAACTGGGTGTGTTCAATACAAATATATTTATAGTTCATAATACACGATCCTGGCCAATATTCTATTATCTACACCCGTACTCTAATAATACACTTATATGCCCACAACCCGCTTATAATGAAATCCATTACGATACAGATTTTCAACCAATAGAAACCCATTATTTTTCAATCAAGCATGATGTGCATGCTCTGCATTTGACATTTGTCAAGTCAAAATCGGTATAGGTATTGAACTTTCGAAGAATATAGCCAAACTTCAATAATCACAACAAAATGTCTGATACCAGCGATATGGGAGAATCACCTTCACCGACAGAAATACAGTAAGAATGATTAAATTTTTCATTTGACAAATGCATGCTTTATTATTATTTATTTTTTCATAAAATTCTGTACGCTCCCGTAGCCGAGCCGTATGTGACGCTGACATTAATTATTCTAACTGGAGGAGACGTTGGTTCGATTCCGGGCTCGAGTGATCTTCTTTTCATATCTCATAGTTTTATTTCTCGAAGTACTACTATTTATTACAATTCTGTGGAATTTTCCAAAGAAATTTGTTAAATTAGTATCATTGTGTGCAATACAAATATAAATATAATATTTGTAGTTCTTCACTATTTATCGGGTGTAGATAAAATAGCGTATGCAACTCTCATGTAATGGTTATTAATACACTCGCATAAACCATTCGAAACTCACCTTCGGCTCGTTTCGTTTTCCGGTTTATGCTCATATATTAATAACCATCATTACACGATCGTTGCATAATATACTATTATCTACACCCGTACTGTAATGCCAACAACCCGTTTCATAATGAAATCCATTACGATACAGATTTTTCATTACGATACAGATTTTCAACCATTATTTTTCAATTAAGCATGATGAGCATGCTCTGCATTCGACGTTTGTCAAGTCAAAATCGGTAAAGGTATTGAATTTTTGAAAAGAGTATAGCCAAACTTCGATAATCATAACCAAATATGTCTGATACCAGCGATATGGGGGAATCACCTTCGACACCTTCACCGGCAGACATACAGTTAGAATGATTAAATCTTTCATTTGACAAATGCATGATTTATCTCTTTATTTTTTTCAATGAAACTTCCTGAGCTCTCCGTAGGCGTGCGGTCTAAGGCGCTGACATCATAATAGCTAGTTGGAAGAGACGTGAGTTCGATTCCGGCCTCGTGTAATTTGTTTTTTTTTTTCTAATTTTTGATCTTCTCTGCATTTCTCATCGTTTATCTCTCAAAGTAATACCATTAATTACAATTTTGTAGAATTTTTCAAAGAAATTCGTTTAATTGGTATTATTGTGTGCAATACAGATATAAATATAATATTTGTAGTTCTTCACTATTTATCGGGTGTAGATAAAATAGCGTATGCAAATCTCATTTAATGGTTACATGATCATTGCATAATATACTATTACTTATTGGTGCATTTTCTTCACCAATTTTAATATTTCTAGGCCTGCCCGGGGTTGCTTGAATCGAAGTCATTTATTTTCAGTGCATAAAATTTCAATTGTCCAACAGATAGAAAAAAATCCCAATTTACACACTATATGGACCACATGTGTAGTTTACTCAACAGCATATTATCAATATAATATTGATGTGATCGAAAATAAATGCATTAATTTGACTAGATTTTCATTTCAACAAAAACAGAGTCAAAAATTATCTCAGAAAGTACCTATGTGGAAATTTTCATCCCATCACGAATTGAAAAACTAGAAGCATGATACTTTTGTTATATTTTATACATCTTCAACAAAACTGTTTTTATACTAACAATCACTTCACAACAACATATATAAAAATTCAAGTTGGTAAAACAATCAGTATACTCTATTTAACATAATATATCATATAGAAAATAATAGAGTATAATAGGATTAGCCAAAAGTAGCTCCACAATTGGAGCACTTCTTTTCTTTCATCAAAAGGCAGCAGAGTATACCAGCAGGGAAAAATAGAATGGCGCACAAAAGCCCCATGCAAGTGTAATCATCTTCTAATACTCCGATTCGGCATGCTGGACAAGCTCCGATGACAACAACTTCTGGTTCTGGGACTATTATAGTGGTAGTATGTGTTGTGGCACCATAAGACGGTGTTTGGTAAACATTTATAGGTGGGGCTGTTGGCTGATAGTAGCTGTAATGTTGATGGACACCTAGAATAGTTTCACAAATAATCTGATGAAGCATTAAGAAACGATCTCAAAAATTTGAATCAGAAAATAGTACATACAGAGTTTCGTATGGTTTATGCAAGTGTATTAATAACCATTACATGGGAGTTGCATACGCTATTTTCTACACCCGATAAATAATGAAGAACTATAAATATTATGTTTATATTTTTATTGGGGGTTTCACTGATCTGGAAGTGGAAAGAATATTAGCATTTATTTCTTTATTGCTCAAAAGAGTTCAATATTGTATTGGAAATGATTTCATTCTGAATTATATTTTCAATTATTGATTAAAAATCTGTATCATAATAAAAAATTTGTATCATAATGGGAGTTTTATTTACGATACAGATTTTCATAAGGATTCATACCAAAGAGAAGCTGTTGAATTCTATCCCACAAAGACGGCATATGTGGAGGAGACAGTTCACTATCTTGGGAAAAATATTATGATCAAAATAAAAGACCTGCTCATGTGATATTCATTAGAACACTCTTATTTTCAATACGTCGGACTGATATGCCTCTAAAGAGGATTTAAAAAAAACATCCAAATTGTTTCACTTCCAGGAAAAATAGTGATGATGGAATGAAATGAACTCATCTACAAGAATAGGCGAATTATACCTGGAAGAGGTTGTTCAGTATAAGGTGGAGGCAAATCTTTTCGAGACATCTTGACCTGAACTATATCCTGCGTCGATTCCACAAAAAGTTAAAATTTAAACCAAAATTTTATTTCTGAATTTACTGGATTTTCTGTCCATTCACTTCCAAAATAAACAATCAAATAAAAAACAACACAAAACTTTTTCTTCTTCATTTTCATTCTTCTTCCTCTCCTTCCATTTATGGCCTCAGCTGCCAGCATTATCCAGCCAGGAGTGGCAAAAACATGTATATACTGCAGGTGGAGCCCACACTGAATTGGATCTGGGTCGGACTCAAACCCCACCTGGATTTACGCTAAAACAAAGTTATAGTCAATTAACAAGCAAATTCCAACAGCAGATTATAAGCACTACGGTAACTTCATGAGCACTACACTACAGTCAAATCATGGTTGGCAAAGCACTGCATGCACACGAGTATTAGATCTGTCTTGGCCTCTATAATTTAATACTAGAAGCAAGTAGGAATTTGGAGATTTGTATGTTTGATGGTGAGATATGTTTGAAAAAGATATCGTGGAAGGTAAGAGGCTGAATTGTTGAAGGGGGGACAATAAGGGAGGTATAAAGCGTTTGGATATTGTAAAAATTGTTAGGACAGGCAAAGAAAATATGTAGTAGAGTCTGTATTTCACCACATTCCCAGCGATCGTCATCGACTATCTTAATTTTGTGGAGATGAGCTTTACTTAGGGTATGTGTGCTCCGAATTCTGCACATAGTAACGAGTTCTTCACGGGAACAAGTGGACATTTCCTTGAACCATATGGTTTTGTTGGGTTGTGGTACTGAAGAAAAATGATGTTCACCTTTGAACTGTCCGTTCCCCCGATATTGTTCGGTCCAGTCTATCAAGATATTATTTTTTAATAGAGCTTGAAACTCTCTATAGTCTGCCTGGGGATGATTAGAGAGTGGATGGTTTCTTCCAATATTGGCTATGGTATCGGCTGTGTCGTTACCCTTGATGTTGGAATGACTAGGGATCCATGCCAAATGTATACTTTTCCACTTATGATGGCTCTATAGATTAATTGTCTGGTATGTAGTGAGAGGTAATCGCTGTTTGCAGATACGGTTGACCGGGAAAGTTTTGCCAGGGAACTTTTTGAGTCGCTGAAGATGATTGCTTCGTTGGTATCGTTAGCAACAATATATTGAACTGCTTCTATGGCTGTTATTTGAGCTGCACATATGGAAAAGAAAGAAGGTGTCGTCCAGAATGTTGCATTTTGTGTAAAAAAAATGCAATACCCACGTTACCGCGTTCATCTTTGGATCCATCAGTGAAAAAATATGTGGAATTGACCAATTGTTGCTCGGTGAGTCTGAGAAAATCGTGATAGTTGTCTTTCTCTTTGGAGAGATTCATTTCGTGGTAGGGGATTGGGAAGATTTGACCATGGAAGCTATAGCGGTAACAAGGAAAATTGGGGAGCAATATTATCTGGAATGTGGGGTTCTAATATGATACATGCAGTGAGGATGGGGGAAGACAATTGAGCCGCCAATCTGTAGGATATTGAATATGCGTATCATGCAACTCCATTACGGAATGAATATTAGGATTGATTTAAGATAACAATTTGAAAATGTATCTCACCCCAGCTTGTTTCGCCTGTGTGTAAGAGGCATTTTGGAACTTTGAGAGTAGTATTGTGGTAGGTGTTGATCTCATAAAACCCAAAGCTACGCGTAATGCTTGATATTGTACTTTATCGAGTTGATACAACAAAGTTTTCGAGCATCTACCGAAAAATATGATACCGTTGTCAAGATGTGGTCAAACTAGAGCCTTATATAATAAATAGGATCAGAGTGGAAGGAGCAGCCCTCCACCATGTCCGACATAGAGACCTCATTAGATTTATACCCGTTTGTGTTTTTGCGCAAATCATATTTATATGAGGCCGCCATGATAGCTGGTGATGGAAAATTATGCCAAGGTATTCTACCTCCTGTGTCCACTGAATGGGATTATTGTTGATGAATATGTGGTCGCGGATATCGGACATATATAAAGATTGGTGGACATATAAAGATTGGTGAATGAAATTGCTCGACACTTATTGATGGAAATAGATAGCTCGTGGTCCGGGAGACCGCGGTTAGCAGATTCAGGCCCTATTATGCGCCCTGAGATTGGGTCTTGGATATAGATTTGCCGGTCGGTAAAAATATGTCCGATCAGTGTTGCAAGATCATGTGAGATTGTACACCGGGCGAATCTTTCCAACAGTTTGGAGATGAGAACATGATCGTAAGCTGACGTGATATCTAATAGGACCATTACAACATTGGTATCTGATGCTAAATTTGATGCAATGATAGAATAAATACCAATGAGATTCTCAGTGGTACCTCTACCTCGTCGAAATCCTGATTGTAACAGTTTAAGCAAATTGAGATGTTCCACATGCCAATCCAATCTGTTTTTCATCATGAGTTCCAGAAGTTTACCCGGACAAGACGTGAGGGTGATTGGTCTCCAACCCGACACTGTCGATATGTCCTTGCCTGGTTTTGGGATAAGGCAGAGTAAGTGCCGTTTCAACTCCGTTGAAATGGTAATAGAACCGAGTCTGTTGAAAACGTTTAATAAGCTCACAAATCCGGTATGCGGTAAATGCTGCAACATACTGTAGGTTATGAGATCCAGGCCCGGTGCGGTGTCCCGTTTGTACCGAAGTGCGGCATGGAATTCATCCATGCTGAATGGTGTACTGAATTGGTCATTAAAATTTTCCAGGGGAGTATTGCTTGCAAAAACTGGCTGAGTTAAAGATTGGAGCATATCTTCAGCAATGTTGTTGTTTAGTGGAGGGTTTCGTCGGGGTGGCTGTCTAGAATTGGCAAATGCTCAAACTGAAGACCGTTCACTGAAAATGTGAGTTTCCTTTTCATTGTTTTCAAAGGTTTGAGGTTTGACAATCTGACTGCCAGATTCTAACTTCAGAGCACACTCTAGTTTTTGACATTTTGTGGATGCCAACCAACCTTGAAATCATTAGCGAATTTTCATGTAAGAACTCAAATTATATGAAGCGGCTCCTCCGGAAGTATCATTTCTCTCCCTATGGGAGTTGCAATCTTGAGCTGGTGTATAATAATAGAATATCTAATAATAGAATATCTAAGGAGTATCACTCCAAGCAGATAATGAAAAACATTTATTACAGTTCAATGGTAATAACCACGGATGATATTTTGGTATAACTTTCTAGTTTAAAATTCAAAATGCTTTAAGCAAATGACAGAAAACATCTGAACGACGCACGCTCAGATCGGTGCTTCTGGAGGGTGGTTATACCTCCGGTTTAGGGTTTAGGAACGAAAACTTATTTTGTTTAGTACTTTGTACTGTGGTCATCCAGTACAAAACAGCTGTACTACATGTAGTGATATATTCGGCCGTGCCAATTCATATAATTACGCTTGAACTTCACAGGTGAGTTTGTTTGATCATACAATTTCAGAATGTGATTGAAATGATAAGTAATATGTTCACCAAACACATTTCAGGATAAGCATTCACATAAAACATTATATGAGTTCAATGCGTTGAAATTCATTCCTAGAAGGTGTGTTTTTGTCATGGTCTACACTACCAGAGTGTGCAACTGAAAAAGTATCTGGGTTTGTGCCAGAATGGATTTTACATAAGCTGTAACTAATACCTGATATACCGGCTCTTTCCTGACTTCAAAAGAATATTCGACGAATTTGAAGATTTTTCTGAAGGTTGAACGCTATTACTATTCGATATTGGTTCATTTATCTTTGACTATTGAATATCGGATTCGAAAACTCTTTTTATTTAGTACTTTGACTTTGGCGGGGACCTAAACACTTCCTTTATTTCAGTGTGCGTGAGACAATGTGAACCAACAATCCATCCTCAACAGTTATCTCGTTATCTCTCACTTTTATGAGTTTAATGTTCCTCAGTGAAGCTAAATACATTTTGATTCGGGAAGCGGTCTATGAATTCACCTTAAAATCACAGGTCAAAATCCCTATGCATTCAAAACTTGCACTTGGATCGATTCCATGAGTAAAATGCAAAATTCGTTTGCATCCGCCTCTACAAAAAGAGCAAACAGAAAGAGATAGGCATACCATACGTCGAAAACTGAATTATCAAAGCGAATTCCTTTTGTAAGAACTCATGCAATTTCATCTTTCAATCAGGTTTATTCTGGTGAATCTTCAATAACTTTTCGATATTGAATATTGCTATTTGCTAATTGAAATTAATCGACAACTGTTATAGAAGAATATTATTATATTGAGATTTCTGAAATATATTGTGGATATTGTTTTTTCGACATGATATAATATATTCATATCCCAATAAAGTTTCGGAAAATGTCGACTATTGAACATTTTTGATGTGCACCATAATTGCATTTGGTCTCAATAATCTAGTGATATTCAAGAATAAACAGGCCACCAGAATAGGGAGCATCTCCTTGCACCCACATTTCGTTACACCTACAGTCTTTGAACATACCCGAATCACAGAAATCAGAACTATACAGAAGCGAAGGAAAGCTATATTGCAGAATAGCAGTCACCATTTAATATGAATGATAAATGATACTTGGATACTTGTCACTGTCACTTGTGAAATTTTGTGTTGATTACTTTACCTAGAAGGTAAGGGTATTTTATTTATTAAGGTTCATATAAACCCATAAGAAAATTAACGGCAAGTTCAAATATTCCGAAAAAAATCAGAGTTATGTGACCGTTCAAATATAATGATTCTTGAGATTTTGGAGAAAATCTGTCGAACAGTTTTTGGGGAAAAAAATTAAAAGGTCATTTTTAGGGTATTTTTCAAGTTTTCTCAATAACTATCCGACAGTTTTCATTCAGACTATCAAGGTATTTCAATGTTGGGAAAAGAGACAATCATAATTTTTTTCGGAATTTTTGAACTTACAGTTTGTCTACAATTTCTAAAAAATCAGAAAAGCTCATTATAAAATCAACTTGAATCGAGAATGATTGCTTCTCAAAATAAAATTTGTAAGAATGAACATCGAGGAACAATTCATACCAGTTTTCGAATCTGAATTTGCATTATTTCTATTTTTAAGGACGATTTCAAAATACTTCGTCATGAAATCTCCTCGAACGCTCTGTACCATCGAAATTGGCCCGGCAGGTGCTGCCTCTGCTGAATAGGAATGAAAATACAATGTGAAGTTCGGTGTCAATCCAGAAGGTATCGCATAATCTGTTATTCACTGTACAACGTTGCCAATAGTTCTAAACAGAGATAACCGATGTATGTTATTTCTATTCCTGGAAAGAAAAGATAGGTTGTTCGGATGTTGCGATTTTTGTCCAGATCAGTTGTTATACAGTGTGGCCAGGATGAGAATAAACAGAATGAGGATCTCGGCAACGGCAAGAGATACGGATTCCGTTATATGAGAGAAAGTTGTGCATTCGAGGAAATTATTTATATTTTTCAGTTAGGAATATCAAGAAAGTGAAAATTCCAAAATTCCTTTCCATCTTTTGGTAATAATAATTATTAGTAATTAAAAAACAGAAATTGCTCTTCCATAACAGTTTTTGATTAGGTTCAACATGTTCCTTTAGAACTTGACAGATTTTATATTTAATCTTGGACTGCTGAAACACGGAGAAATTATCAAATAATTTTCATAAAGAGTTGTTTTGCTTACTAATTACTCTCCAAACTTCGAGGTTCGATTGAACACATCGGAAGAATGAAAAAAAATCTCATGAATAAGTATCGGCTTCTCGAAATCCTAATTTTTTTTTGAATGGCCGCCAAATCTGAGGTCACGTGATATAAGTTTCAACGGATTTTTCAGTTGTCAGACAATTGAATATTAATTGATAGTGGATAAAAAGTCGAGATAGGAACATGTAAACCATTTTGAACAATGAATAGTTTCGACTAAAAAAATTCATAACGTTGAAAAATCGATATTTTTTACACCTTATCTATGTAATTATATTCGCTAGACCCCATGTGATAGATCATCTGGGAGAATCTGAGAATGCAATAATAGTATATTATATACCTAGGGACTGAAGTGGTATTTTAAAACGCCAGACAAAAAGTTTATAGCCCGAACAACGGGAGGGCGACATAACTTTTACATAAGACTTTTTTTTCATATTTATCAGAATAATCGATTATGAACAAATACGCTCTGCCGAGACAGCCGGTATGTCGAGATTAACCTTACCAAATCAACTTCTAGGGATAGTATCACAAAAAAGTTGTTTCCCCAAAAATGACATGTGCCGTCACAACGGAGAAGACTTGGAAGTTTTCAATAGTATAAGTAGTTTATAATTACATTTTAAGATTCCATCCCCTTCGCGACTTTTTCACAATTAAACGAGGCATTGTCTCTCTCTATTCTCTATATAAATATAAAAATCACAAACTCACACAGTACTTCGCAGTACTTCGACAGATGTTGAGATATGGCAACACCACATATATCCGGCAGTGGAACATTGGAAAGTCAGTAGATATTGCAACAGAAAACTGTAATTCTTGGAAATATTGCAGCAGAAAACTTCAATTTTTCTATCGCGAAGTGTCGAATTGATGTAGCTTTGGTTGCATAGATTGCAGAAGACAAAGCCCGCTAGCGCCATCTTACAGATCAGAAACGAGAAATTTGTCACTTTATATGAACCTTAATGATGATTGAATAACTTGTAGAAAATTTTGAAATGCTTCATTAAATTATCCATGAAAACTTTCAACCGTTTATACCTTCATGAAGTACTGATGTTGCTTTGAGTTAGTTTTCTGTGTGTAGCAAGTTTTATTTCTTAATGATGAATATAGTAAATTTTCTCAGTGTGCGAAGCATGATTTTACTCAACATATGATTTCAAGGTTACCAAAATTTGCCCCCTCAACATCAAAGGTGCCGACTTTACTTTCGCTTCTCTGTAGATCCGATATTCTGTGCCCGAATGTGTTAGGTTATGTAAGGTTGGGTTAATAAAAAATTGCTGAATATTCGGAGAATTTTGCAACAGGCATCATTCGAATATCTTCCGAGACTGTGGATGTTACGAAGGCCCTGTTCCGTTTCCATGTCTGGTGAACCAGAGTGGTTCCTTCTCTCTCTATCATATTGACCGGGTCCATCCAAAAGAGAGAGAAAGAACCACTCTGGTTAACCAGACAGGGAAACGGAACACCATAGAGAAATTATTAAAATGAAGAGAGTGTCAAAACAACGGTGATGTCAGGGGGCTGTAAACACTAGCGACACACTACGCGGGTGGGTAAACTAATAGTGAGCGGTAAATTTGAAACCAGAGTCGTATGCTTTAATTATTTTGTATCACTAGCTTGCAGCAAAAATTCGCACAATATATTGATATAGGCTTGAAAAATCTGCAAATTGTTGATATTTTCAAGTTTATAATAATATATTGTGGAATTTTTGCTTCTGTTAATATTATTTTTCATTATTAGTAGATAATGCTTCCAAATTTCTCTCTGGAAGAATCCTCAATAATTAAATTACTAATATGGTTGAAATTTATGGAAGTAATACACTTCTCAATCATGTTGTATGAGTTTTTGAGTATTTTCTGAACTTGAGGATTATGGTTGGGAGTATTCAAACAGGATAATAACTGGTATTTCTCAAAATATTTTTATTTTAATAATTCCAGGGTAACACACATTTATAAACATATATTTATATACATATACAAAAATAAGAAGATGGAGTTAAAATTCAAGTAATTTTATAACTATCAACTATGTTTTATTACAAATATTGCTTTTTCTTTGGTGCCGCAAGCGTACTTACTACCTTGTTTCAACAAATTTTGGTTTGGTGCATTATCATTTAAATATTTTCTTATAATGAATGGAACACAAATATTGATTTAATTTCAAAAATATATTATTAATGTGCATTTTGCAAGTAAACCAGTCTATGTTTAGGTATTTGACAATTGTACATTTCAACTTTGGTATAATGTTTTCAACATGGCCATAAACTGGCAGAGCTGAGAATATAATATCTCAAACTTGTGCTAAGAAAAGGCTTAGATTTCCATTTGCATAATTCAACCTTTGCTTAGCACCATGCTCTTTCAACACAGTAAATGTTTGGCATGGTTCCCAGTGAGCCACTGTTAAATTCCCTATACACAACTCACACTCAAGTAATTTTGATGCGATTTATTTTCGAATAAGATAACCTGCAACATATGTATCAAATTCATTTTCTTTCAAAATTGGCGTACACAAATTCATGTTCTGTAACTCTTCAATAGTTGGAACTGTATTATTCACATCATTGGTAGACTCTAGGAAAGACACCATGTTATCTAAAATTCTGCTTTCATCAGTCTCACAGTTAGAATTGATATTTTTAGATTCTATCAGACTATTTAATATGGAAGTTCAAAGTCCAGATATAAATTGAAAGCAATTTGGATTGGTATTGGCTGCTTAGTATTGCGTAATGGAAGCAAAAAGATTTTCTAATGGATCTGTACTGAGTGATCGGGTTCTTAAAAATTTCAAACATCTTCTGAGAGCTTTGGAACTGTATTTTGGTGTATGGCTATTTAAACTGTCAAACGAGTGTCAATGTCTTCAAAAATTCAGCAGTGCAAATAGCTTCCGCAGGAAGCTGTTCTTGAGCACTTCCAATCATGCTTTCTATTGTCGCAGCAACTGTGTGACTCATCAGTTCAGCTGCTCTAGACACTTTTATTTTATTCAGAAGTTCCTTCAAATGCATCACAACAAATAACATTTGAAATAATATTAATTTTTGATTTTGACTTCCAGGCAGATGGTAATACGTACTTACATAGTCTATTTTTCAAGCTACTTGTAAATGCATCATCATTAAAATGATCTTCACATAAATGCATCTCTTTAGTAGTATAAGACAAGTAAGTTTAATATTTCACACCACTTTTTCGTTGTTCACAATCCAAAGGGAACTTGAAAAATTTCTTATTTTTGAACTGTTCGTCTCTTACTGGACAGTAAAATATATTTGGACACACTGAACACTTATATTTGTGATTGCCTGGTAAAGACATCCTTGGTGACCTACAAATAATTTTAGTTAAAACTTTGTTTCATAACTAATTGAGTATACCATTACCTCTTTTTCAATTTAAGAACAAAAACTTCTCTCGTGAATCTGCGCCCAGGTATATTAAATCTATGACAACCTTGAATATGAATATTATTATTAAAACTGAGTACTACACATCATTAACAAATAATAAATAATGCCATAGACTAATTGTTTAAATATTTTATGAGATGAATGATGAATGCCATTTGAGCCCATTTGTCAAGTACTCTTCTTCGTCATTTCTTTCTATATATGAATAGAAAAAGAGATAGGTATAAAATAGTATTTTTCCAGTGTAGCCAACTTCTGTCGAATTTCTCTCTCTAACATTAAATTATCTCTCTCTGCGCGGGTGGGTGACGCAGAAACACTATTCCCGTTTTTTCCTATCCAACTGACAGTCTACCCATTGTATATTGTCTTTGCGGAACACGGCCGAAATGTGGGTAGAACCCAACGCACCCCCAGAATATGTAGAGTGAGTGAGTGTTGGAAAAAACAAAGCTGCAACAGCTCTGATTGGTCTCTGCCAAGCAACAACGTAAACGTTGAACGAACGTCTGGTTCAAGAATAGACCACTGAACAATGTTATGTAAATAGTTCAGTGGAATAGACCCCCTGATTGGTCTCTGCCTAGCAACAACGTAATCGCTAAACGAACGTGTGGTTCAAGAATAGACCCTCTGCACGAGTTTTATTAAAGAATATGTTATTATAAAAAGCTGTTTTGTCACCAAAGGCGTGTTCTGCCACTCTTGTATTCAAAACGTATTCGTCTCCCCATCTTTCTCTCTCTTTCACACTATTTGGCTGGCCGTAAGGGAGAGAGAAGGAGACAGACGAATACCTTTTTAAATTCATGAGCGCCAGAAAACTCCTCAAGTGACCAATGCCAATGCCAAAGTTCAAAGTTGGGACACAGTTAGTTACTGTGGTTGGTATTACTGCATTTCAGATGCCATTCGCCATTCGGTCACGTGGTATTATGTTTTGATTGTTTTGATCCTCCAATTTTTTATTTTGGTGTCAAGTGATTTGCGTTGTGCTGTTTGTGCCTTTGGAATTTGCAATTGATAATTTCCGAAAATTGTGACGAACTTATCATATAAAAAGAACTATTGTGAATAGTAGATTCCAGTGGAAAATTGAATTCATCTATATTTAATAATGGTGTGTATTCAAATGTTGGTTTGGAAACGAATGATTCATATCCCTTATCTTTCTTTCATATTCTTGAACAGACCATCCACATCCACTATTATACTTGTTGATGTTGTACAGCAACTCGTTCAACTATGTTGAAAATGTGGATAAGTATAATAATGAAGATATAAGCACTTAACCTAATATAGTAGGACAAGGTGCAATGCTGATCTGTGCACTTTGTGGTGATATTTTTGTAAAGCATATAGATATGAGTGATTTCTTCATTCTGTAAGTTGTGTAGTGGATGGACCGTTTTAGCCTAATTTCAAATGAAATGAAAAAGTTTTGCCTTTTAACACCATATGTGGAGCTAATGAATTTTGTCTCAAAACCACAAAACAGTTGTTGTCCTAGGTATATCTTAAATCGTGACTTCTTCTCACATGGCTTGCTGAAGGTTGCTTGAAAACTCTGGTGCATTGATTTGCACCATCAAAGGCGTATCTCACGAATCGGGTAATATCAAATTTTCTGCTCACTCAACAGCAGCTTATGGGTTATAAATTATGTTCATAAATTTGTCACATAAGTCACATCATTTCCGGTAATTCTCAAATCTTATTACATCATTTCTCAACAGCAATAGCTGCTTCTTAAGTAAGGTTCGGTTTCTCCAACAACTTAAATCTGGATTATCTTGCTAACTGGAATATTTGTGGGCATTTATGCATTCAGAAATTCCAGTTAACAAGATAATCCAGATTGAAGTTGTTGGTGAAACCAGGCTTTAATTGTTTATTTTCTTACTGTGTATTCAGAAGATCCATGAATAATATCAAAGAGAACTTATTATTAATTGACCTCAAGTTTGGTTCTTGATTTTTGAAACTATATTCGATTCTTTGAATTTGTATTGAAAAGATTATATATTTTCTAACACTGGAAAATCATTCAACAGCGGTAGCTACTTTATATATTCTGAAGATGGATATTGAATTCTGCAAAACTAACACCACAAACAAGTAAAAATGCCTCATCATAATAGTCTCATCCAATTTGTGTTAAACAAAACTTAACAGGATTGATTGGCCCAAATAACTACATGAGATGATATCTGAGATCAAGTTGAAAAGTAAATTAAAAAATTAACTAAAAATCCAATTTTCACCTTTTTTTTTCTTTTGTATTGTATTTTTCCATTTGTGAAGTAAGTATTACCTTTCTATCGAGAAGAATCTGGAATAAGAGGTTAAATAAACAAAACAATAAGATACTTATAGGTATCCATAATTTTCCTACTATAGTCAATAAGTCATTACAAATAAAAAACTTATTGTTTCAAATCCTAATATTCCATTCAACAGTCATATCACATAATTGAACATTCAGAGTTTGAAAGCAAATCATAACCAACTCGTTCAAGACATAACATGTTACAAACCCTCTATAGTTCTGCTAAGCGAACCACATACTACCAAAGATATACTTGATCATGAAATAGAAATTAAAGTCTATAACATTATAAGATGTGATTCTTCTAGCAGGCACACGGGCGGAGCTGTAATTTAATTTTGTGAAAACTTCCCTTTCAAAGTCAAAAAAACAACTTTCAGTAGATAAAGTATGTAGGATCTTACTCATAACTTTGATTATAGAAGGTGAAAAACTAACAATTGGATGTTTATAATGTTCACCAATTTCAGATATTCTTTCAACTCTTTGTAGATTCAATAGAAAATATTGTTGACTCCCGTTGTAAGTGTATTCTGTTGGGATATTTCAATTTGAACTATTTTGATATAGAAAGCCTGGATGTAAAGAGATTCATGCATTATTCATTACCAGTGTCAGTGTAGAACAGTTGGTGAAGGAGCCAACAAGAACTACAGATACTTGGTGCTCTATTATTGACGTGCTAACTAATGTGCCAGATATCTACTGTTCTGTACATGACACTCCAAAGATAACTGATCATAGTATTATCACAGTTTCACTAATATCAATTACCCACTATAACCGTGAGAAAATAAAAAAAAAAAATCAAAGACTACTCCAATGAAGTATGAAATTATCCAGGATCAATTATTCCATTGCAGATGGACAGTAGTAATATGAATGTCATATACTCGGACATTATGAACAACTTATCATAGAAAAAGTCTCTATTTCACCATTGATCTCAGTTTGTCATAAACGAAACAATATTTCATGGTTTAATTCTCAAATTACCAACAACAATCAGAGACGAAACCTATAATAGTAGGAGAGCCCACGATGCTAAATCGGGATTTACTCGAGCGTCATTGAGACCTATTGGGTTGCGAAGCTTAGATGATAAAAAAAATGTTATATAATGTATACCTTTTCATCGGTGGGGGGGAGCGGCTATAGACTTTCAAAAATGTAAAAAAAACTGTTGCATGGACATATTCGAGCGCGTCAGATATTGATATCATCTATGTCCTACATATTTTTAAAAATGTACGTATATTAATCTGATGGTTTCCATGATGGGGGGTGGTCGTACGTAAGGGTTGAAAATGAACACATTTTTTTTTCTCGAGCGCCACAGATTTTCTGGGGGAATGTTGACACCTGAAAAAAAGCTCTTATATAATAATCTGACGGTTTGGATGTAACGCAGACTCGCGGCCGTTATTAGAATGTGAAAAAAAATTGTCATTTTGAAATACACAAGCGCGTCAGATTAAGATATATATGGTTCATCTTTACGCCCTTGACGTTGCAGTGTTAAAATCTGACGATTATCTGGAGGGATTCGTCTATTCTGCCAATTTGAAATTGAAAAAAAAAATTAAATCATTGAATAAATTAATTGAAAATTTCAGGAAAAAGAATGCAAAAAAAAAGTTTCCTTTTTTTAGTAGAATACTTGTATTTATATGAGAATAATTATAAGCAATTGAATTTTTAAAATTTTAAAACGTTGGATATCCGTTGTGAACAATATCATGCCACCAACGAGTCTGTGTGATCAACTGTCATGGCAACATGGCAACAGAAATCAGAGTGGGGACAGAGTGAGAGATAAACAGAAACGTGGAGAGGGGAATACAGGCATCACGTAGCGGTACGCAATAAACTTTATCGATTAATTTTTATTATTTCGGCCTGTGGAAATCGTCACATTATATATTTTTTGCATTTCTTGAATTCTTTCCATCAAAATGAAAATAAAGTTAGCCACGCTCGAGAATATCGAGATGACGTTTTTTTTAACACCTTTGTAGTCCTCCTCCTTCTTTAGGTCACTCTCGAATTGTTAGATCAGTGGAATATACACGTTTCAGGATGTAACTAACTCACCCTACCTTAATCTGACGCGCTCGAGAATTTCAGATGATCGTTTTTTTTACGAATCTGATCCTTTATCCTTGAAGGGCGGCCATATATGTAGGGCTCATAAATGGTGGAAGAACTTAACCGGGTACAAGGTATCCCCCTGTATATTAATCTGCCGCGCTTTAGTAAATCCCGAAATCCCCTCTTGGGCTCCCCTATTATAAGGAATTTAAGAGAGCCAATACAGAAGAGGATAAACTATTGAAATGGACTATGTAGAAAAGTATGAGAAACGAAGTTGTGAACCTACTGAATAACAAAAAGTCACAATTCTATCAAAATGAAATCGTTAAAACTTCAAAATCATCAATAAAACCTAACCATAATTCTAGTCTTTACTGAAATTGTATTTAATTTTCGATACAGAATTATCATCATAAAATCGAATCAAGATAAAGTTTATATTTTCAATTTTATTTTCTGACATTAGAGCAACGATTCCCGCAACTCGATGTCACAATTTCATCCATTTACAATGCTAAAGACAAAAAATATTGTAAATAATCTTGATAGTAAATGGAACTCCCAAGTAATGAATGTACTGAATTTTGCCAACACATAACTCTCAAGGTCAATTCTTCAAGACCTAAAAACTAGTAGGTACTATTGTTCTGGTGCCAAAAATCAGTAATACCATTGAAGCTAACAAATTTCGTCCTATAAACACATTGGCAGCACTAGAAAAAATGTTGGAAGTGGCTGCTTATAATCAGGTTTGTAATTACCTCGATAGTGATAAACATTTAATGGAATATCAATCTGGCTTCAGATCAAAACACTCGTGTGAAACGGTTCTACAACTAACCTTGGCTAAATGGCAGTTAATAGTAGATAATAATAAGTATGTACCTAGTAGCGGTTTTCCTTTATTTCAAATTAGCTTTTGAATCAATTGATATAACGTTACTACTCATGAAGTCATAGTAACAGCTTTATAACTATTTTATCATAAGTTCTGGTAGGTACATGATAATAATATATTCTGGAGTAGTTCTCGGAGTTTTATGTGAATGTTAGTTGCCATTCGTGCTTTATGCACATTTCAGTTATAAATGAATTCTTATTTAAAATATCAAATCGAGGTCGCAGCGCCACTTTAGCCAAAAACTCAACTATTTAGCATCACTTTGACATTTTAACTAGAGGGTGTGTTGCTTCTCTGGAAATCCCAATAGTACACAATTACAATTTACGTTCGAGGTTCATTATTGACTGACTTTTTTGTTGATTTTGTATTTCTACATATGAATAAATCTATTGAATAAATATATATTAGAGTTTTTATTTTCGTATAATTTTTGTAACCAGGAACGCCTCTTAGAAGAAGCCGCAACTATCCAACGCTTGTTGCCATGGATTGAATCAGAACAAGAAATCATTAGTTACTTACGTAGGATACCTCTAGACAAGAACCACTTACGGATATCCTTGACGATGGTGCATTTACTCAACGAGAGGGATGCTAAGAACGAAGGAAATTTCGAGCAAGGCATCGAAGATGATGCAAGAGAGATCGTTTCATTGCTGCCAGATACGGCCTATAAAGTGATAAAGGATCGCCTCACTGTATTGGGAAGCATGTCGAATCGCAAAGAAGCAGTTATCAGACAGCTGCTTCATGAGAAACATTTGGGCGAGCTCGTTTCAGAAATAGATGTCAGTAATGTAAATAAGAGAAAATCGACAGAAAATATTGATCTTGGCGATCAAACTAATACCAATATCAAAATAAAAATTCGTAAAGTGGAGGACGGCTCCTTAGAAGTTGTGTCAAGCATCAAACAAGAAACGGTTCCAGCCAGTCCAAAGGTAATTTACCGTAATGATTTTGTTACAGAGAGGTGTACCAATGAGAATATTGATTTTCTTATTTATTTATCACACTTAACATTTGCTGATGTTTCATCAACTTCAATTCGGCATTGTAAATACAGGGCTTTTCACTCGGCTTTTCATGATGAGCGTTAATTAGCCGTTTCTGGCGAACTATTTAACGGATCAACTTGAAAATTTCACAGAATGCCTAAATCAATATGACCTACACGCCTAAAATATTTTAGACGATGCGGCTTTGTCGCTTCTACTATGAAGTAGCGGCTTCTTTGACTTTTAAAATGGAACACCCCGTATATAATATCATATTATGATTCAATATCACTTTGTCAACAAATTCATATACTATTTCCCTATACCTATCTATTACCGTTTAGAAGATATAAATTAATTTCGATATTTTTTTTACCAAACATGAACTTTTTTAAATGCTGATAATCTTGAACTCTCTTGCACTAAAACGATCAAATTTGACATGGAGTGGAGTGATACTATGAGGATCTTCACTCCAAGTCATATTTTCATTTGCCTCATACAGGGTCTTCAAAAAATGCAGATACTTTGATCTCATGAAGAAATGAGTTGAACTCAATTTTTTCAAATGGAACACCCTGTATATTTCGATATTCTTCAGCTCTACAATCAATTTTAGATAAGTATATGAATTTGTTCACAAAGTGATAATGAATCATAATATGATATTATATGTTCCATTTGAAAAATCAAAGCTGCTACTTTATAGTAGAAGCGACAACGCCGCATCGTCTAAATTATTTTAGGCGTGTAGGTCATATTGATTTATGCATACTGTGAAATTTTCAGGTTGATCCGTTAAATAAAATGTTTAAGGCATTTCCGATGAAGTCATCGAAAATGAGTAAGCCTCTGAAGAAGCTGGCCACTCGCGTTAGCGAAACGCTAGGAAGAAATTCCAAAGAACGACGGCCTTCAAGCCCAAAGAAAAGTATTTATACTGATCCGTTAAATAGTTTGTCAGAAACGGCTAATTAACGCTCATCATGAAAAGCCCTGTATAGGTACATAATGAAGGATACCAAATATGAGATAAAACTCTATACAGGTTTTCGAATTTGGTGATAGCTACCTCAATTTTGGGCTGTAAATACTTTTTGAAAAATGCACACATTCTTCAACTCTACATGAGTATTTGAAAAAAGCACACAATTCCTATTTGAATTTTACCAGTTTTGGCGATATATTGTACAGAAGCATTTTGTGCTAGCCCTTTTTGAACTACGAATACTTTATAGAAGAAAACAAAACTGAAAAATAAAAGTTTTTATGTGATGATTTGGCTCGAGTGCAAGAGCACTATTATTATTATTTCGTGAAGCACTTTCAATTCTTTGATGTAAATATTCGATAGAGAAAAACACATTCTAAATTCACCGGTTTTGATGATGTTTTGTGAAGAAACATGTTCACCTGCTTCTTTACAAACTTTAAAAGTAGGTTCACTATGACTAAAAAAACTACAAAATTCATGTTTCATATACCGTGTGTCACAGACTCTGGGTACACCCCCGTTTTCTCCTTTGCTTCTTTAGCTATATTTTTGAAATTTGGAACATTGAATATGCTCACTGAGCAGCATTTCTCGACATATCTGAAAGAAAAAAACAACTTCCAATTTTTCCGGAAATGGCATCAACTTTCGATTCTTGAATGGGACACCCTGTATATTGTTACATGATCGGCTAGGGATGATCAAGAGGAATCCAACGATACCAGGTTTGATGATGTTATCTCCAATGACTGCGGAGATATCGCCATTTATTTTATTCATAAGCTCAATGAGTGGGAGAGAGAATTGGATTGACCCGCCAGAAAAAGTTTCTCCTACTCGTTGAGCTTATGGATAAAATAAATGGCGATATCTCCGCAGTCATTGGAGATAACATCATCAAACCTGGTATCGTTGGATTCCTCATGATCATCCCTAGCCGATCATGTAACAATATACAGGGTGTCCCATTCAAGAATCGAAAGTTGATGCCATTTCCGGAAAAATTGGAAGTTATTTTTTTCTTTCAGATATGTCGAGAAATGCTGTTCAGTGAGCATATTCAATGTTCCGAATTTCAAAAATATATCTAGAAAAACAAAGGAGAAAACGGGGGTGTACTATGAGTCTGTGACACACGGTATATGGTGATTTTTTCTTAAGAAACATTTTCAGTTACGTCAATTATGAACTTTATCTCCAAAAATAAGGTAAGTTGCTCAGTCTAGTTCTATCAAGTTGATGTCCAGATCCAAGTCAATGTTTTTTTGAAGATGAAATGAAATGCTTTTGTCTTCGTAGTTTTTTTGTATTGCTAACCTACCACAATCTGAAAGAATTAAAACATATTGGAATCTATACAAGTAAATATATCTATTCTACCCTGCAAAGTTACTACGCTAATTAAAAATTGTTCCTTCTGAATAAAACACGTCCTATTAGTCAGCAACTTATCTCAAATGTGCCTGTCAAAATATACAAGAACCACTATTCGTAAATATAGTTATCGTTGTTAACGTTTCGGAAACCATAAATATAACACTTCATGTAGGCACAATTGTATATACAGGGTGGCTCAGCGAAAACGAAACAAGGCCGATATTCCATATGTATTGTTCGTACAAAAAAACGCTCGAATCCCTCGATTTTTTATCGCAAGAGAGACAACTTTTGCGCATATTCTCCTGCGAACGATAAATATGAAATATCGGCCTTGTTTCGTTTTTGCTGGGCCACCCTGTATATAAACACCAACAGATATCTACACCATAACTTCAACCACCACACAAGTGTCAACAAAGCTCTAGTAAAATGTCTTTATTATAGAACAACAACAAAAAAGGAACTACGAAAAAAAATTCAACCACCACGAAATGATAATTTTTAAACAGTAACGTTTTTGTCATTCAATATCTTGCTCGTCTCATCACAAGTTGAGATGTTATTGTGTAATATTTCATATTTTGTTCCTCCACCTTTCAATTCCAATCTCCGTGCAGTGGCTAATAGTCCGGTCAAAATAATCCTCTTTAGGTAGACATGCATCTCGAGGACCGCTTAACACTTCGCAACTTTTGTTGAGCGCGAGTATCACTAAAAAACCTGATTTTTTATATACGAGTTGTACATTGTTCATTACCTGCAAAAGTAACGACGTCTCTTTAAAAACATGAAGAGTTGGGAAGATTTTGATGGCGATGATTTTTACTGGTAAATGGAAAAAAATTAAGTGACAAATTCGCGTAAATAGTAGTTTACCTAACAAGTGCGGAAAGTGATACTTTTCCGCACGCGATTGCAGATGGCCGAACGACGCGTTAGCGGAGTTCGGCCAGTAATCGCGTGCGGAAAAGTCACTTTAAGCACGTGTTAGGTACACTAATTTTTCAACTAACGTGCGGAAAAGACTCAAAAATTAACACAAACATTCATTATTCAATACATATCAAACTACCTATTGATTATAATTAATATTAATATTAAACGTACAGTTTGTTGTGTTGTGCAAATTAATTGCAGAGGCTAAAATGTTTTTCACTGTTTTGTCAGCAATTTTGCTAGAGGAAGTCATTTTGGAAGGCTTCACTGGTGACAGCTGTTGAGTAGTGGAAGGGTCGGCGAGAAAAGTTTTGACTTTTTTGGTCTAATCCCAATGTTTTGTTTTTTATATATGCCGTGACCTTGAAGAACTTGCTTAAATCGGAGCCTTTCTGAATTTAATTACACTTTTTAACATTGAGTACCTGGACCATAGAGTATTAGGCTTGCATGTTCTGGAAATTTCAGCGAAATAATTCAAAACAACATCTTTGAAAGTTTTGGTAAAAGTCTGTTATCCGGTCACCCGAGCTTTTTTAATAAATGTCTTTTTCAACTTACATAATTTGAGCCGCTGAACACGAATCTGAAGTCAAAACGTGGCGCTCGCCCTTCGTTTCGAAGATACGGCCCCCCAAAGACAAGAAATCGGGGTTGACGTTTATGTTTGTTTATTCAGCCAATTTTGCTCGAAATTCATCCTTCTTTCTATCAGCACAATATACACATTCTATACCACCTTCTTCATCACTTTCTAACAGAATTATAAGCATTTTTCCATTTTCCACTACAAAACTCTAAAAGGTAAATCGTCATAGAAATTCGAGGTTAGCAAAACAATAGAACGCGAATCGCATGCTAACCTCGAATTCTTTTGACGATTTACCTTTTGGAGTTTTGTAGTGGAAAATGCTTATAATTCTGCTGGAAAGTGATGAAGAAGGATATATAGAATGTGTGTATATTGTGCTGATAGGAAGAAGGAGGAATTTCGAGCGTAATTGGCTGAGAAACAAACATAGGCGTAAAACCCCGATTTCTTGTCTTTGGGGGGCCGTATCTTCGAAACGAAGGGCGAGCGCCACGTTTTGACTTCAGATTCGTGTTCAGCGGCTCAAATTACGTAAGTTGAAAAAGAAATTTATTGAAAAAGCTCGGGTGACCGGATAACAGACTTTTACCAAAGTTTTGATTCCCTTATTCTGGCACCAATTTTCAAACAAAAAATATTCTTTTTCATACCTCTAACGGAATTTCAACGGTAGCAGATGCATGTTTGCAATAGACGAGTTCCTCACAAGTTGCCAACTTACAAAATTCGTCGAAAAGGTCTGCCTCTCCAATTTTCATTATTTTAAGATAGTTGTGTAGAGAATCAAAAATTATATACGGTAGATTGTTTACTTTGAGTCAGAAAGCCTTTATTAAGTTTTTATATCACTCATGTCAATCATAGATTTTTTGTCTAAAAATAGGAACTGTTGGTAACGCAATTCCATGACAAAACATTTTCATTTTCCGTAACTGGCGATTGATTCAAAATAAATTCGAGATTGAACTAGAAAGTGAGGTTAGGTATTTATTATTGTTATGGGGATAGAAACTTTTTCCCCGAATTTTTTCCACGTGAAATTCCTACTGACGATCAATACTAGTCAATAATGTCAATCACAATCATCTTGGTGTAAAAACCGAATGAAACCACAATAAAACCTAAGTAGATGGAGGCTTCAAGATCAATCATAATAATGAGTCGTCTTATTTCAGGAATTATGAACTATAAAATGGGGGTTCAGACCTCAAGAGTGTTAGATATGTATCGATGAAAATAGAGATTGGAAATAAGCGATTTTTCATGTTTGTGTCTCAACAAAGTTCTTCTCGGAAGACATTGTTGAAAATATAAGCTATGTCTATTGATCTTTAGGATGCTGAATAAGAAGAGTTATCTACTAATTATTTTTCTATTAATTTTTGCCAATGAACCTGCTAGTATAAAAACATGTTTCTTCATATATTATATTTAGAACCCTGCTTTTTCTCTCTAACACAGACCCTTGGTGTGCAGTACGCAGATCTCCCAGTGGTCATGGTTATTTCTATGTACTGTAGTCTTATAATACAAATCTCACACATCTTAATTATTAAGATGAATGTGAATACACTTTGTCTTGATTAAATAGTTGGCATAGTAACTTCATAATCTTCTTTCGCCTATATCTTGAGGTGAAATTTTCTTTCTGCCTTTCTAAGCGTATGTACCACTCCAACAATCTCTGCATCATAAAAATTTTGAATTGTTGCAGATAAACTTCCCCTGCTTGTCATTTCGAACACCTTAATTTAAGGCCATTAAAAATTGGTATTAGGTAGGGATATGTTTACTGTCTGCAGTCCCAGTCGACTTCCATGCTGAACACTGAATGGTGATACATTAATGGTGAAAATCTCTGCTTCATTTTCCCTTTTCAAAAAGACAAGCATATCTCATTCTCTCATTTCACCTTTTCCACAACCATTAATCATACATTTTTGATAGCTCCAAGAATAAAATGTAGAGACTGTTCAATCATCTTTTCTGTAGCATTGTATAAACCCGGATTCCTTTCGAACAGTTTCATAGTTTTTCTCCTCGTCCCACAGGAATCACGTTCATTATACAAAAGGATTTTTTTCAAGTGGTTATTACATGAACAGCATCCATCAAAATTTCTCTAGCTCTTGCACAAGTAGGTACAACAAACAATGCAGTGTATTAATTCCAAAGATTTAGCAATGTTGATATGTTCTTTATTGGTGAAAGGAATGCCTTGTCGTGTCTGAATGTTAAAATACTCATATCTTAAAACAAGCTCGTCTCATACCTAAAAACACATTAGGTATTGTAAAGAAAACAATAATTCAATCTACCTACCTACATTCTCATTCAACAAGAGCATCATATAAACAATATGCATGACGAATGTGGATAATCAGGGAAAATTCGTAAACATTCAAGCACAAATTACTTAATATTGCAAAAAAAAATAAACACAAAAATATCAGGTTATGTTACAAGAAGCACCATCAATGTTTTTGTCATGGAATTGCGTTACCAACAGTTCCTATTTTTAGACAAAAAAATCTATGATTGACATAAATGATATAAAAACTTTATAAAGGCTTTCTGACTCAAAGTAAACGAACCAGCGTATATAATTTTTGATTCTCTACACAACTATCTTAAAATAATCAAAATTGGAGAGGCAGACCTTTTCGACGAATTTTATAAGTTGGCAACTTGTGAGGAACTCGTCTATTCTAGCCGCTTCCAAAACTGAATCTGGCAAATTTTCATCTGAAGAATCCATAGAAAGTAATCTTACTAGAAAAAACTGTGACGGTAAAATTGGTTTCGACAAGGTAGTGTTTTGACTGACAGATTTGTTTTCTTTGTTGCTACGGTAATTCAAAGTGACAAATGGAAAATGTCAGATGTTTGTTATTATTTCACATTCAGTTGACGAGGCTCATACCAGGGCCATTGAAAAATTATTGAAACATACTTTTTTTTTATCAAAAATTATGGCAAATTTCCAATGAATTTCTTCATTTTCGGTCACTCTACAAACATTAATCATACAAATATATATTTTGAATAGTCAAATGTCAGTATACTCCCCAAAAACTCAACAGATTTACTTTCCGCACTAGTGCGGAAAAAAGTTTTTTCCGCACTAGTGCGGAAAAGTGACTCTTTCAGCACTAAAATGAGTGCGGAAAAGAGGACTTTTCCGCACGGTAGTAGAAAAAAGAATTTCTACAGGTTTTCTAGCATTTTGTTTTCTGGGTAAATGAGAACTTCATACTTTCCAAGGTATCGAAAAATGTACACCTGGATATTATATAAAGGATTAGCTTTTTCATTCAAAAGTCCGTTTGTGAAGGTTTTTGACTGGACTATTACTACACGATCACAGTTTGGTCACACCCTGTATGTTTCAATGCTTTGCTTTTATCACACCTGTTGACCAATGAAATCATCGCTCGAGAAAATGTTTACGGATTTCTGTCTAATGCGAAGCCGGCTTTGGATCATAAATTCGTTATTCGCATGTTTCATGTTCCATAGTTGCTATTTGAAAATATTTCCTCGAAATGGATTAAAAACTTTGCGATACCCATTTTTTTGTAATTTTTTTATATTAGACATTTTCTAGTCTTTTTATTTGTCTGTGCTTGTTATAATATGTGGTTTTATAAATATAATCGATTTTGAAAATTGTTTAGGTGAGTAATGATTGGAGCATAAAAAATACTCAGTGGGTAGGTATATCAGAATATATGAATTAGATTGATCTTACAGGTTTTCTGTGCACGTCATAATCCTCGTGACATAGGTATTTGATACATTTCGTTTCAGCATTGGTATATTAGAAATTGTAGGTTGTACCTATTTGCCTTTGAGACTCATTTTATACTTTTCACAATAATTGTCCATTTTGATAGATAAAATTGATTTCCCTGACTTGATAATGAACTAAAAAACATTTTTTTCATTTGCAATTTTCCATAGTACTACAGAATAATCGGGTTCATAAATTTTTCGATAATGTGATAATCTCTAAGTAACTGCAATAGAAAAACGTTTTTGGAATTAGATATGTTTGTGTTCTCAAAAAAAGACTATTCAGAACTACACATATTTCTACTGAAAATGGATTCGCCTGAAATTCATTACAGTAAAACTCGTTTGAAATTTTTCCTGTTGAAGGTGATCCAAGTCGAATGTCAAAATGATTATTCAACTGAATCAAAGGCTTAAAAAGGGGATATATTGGGACAGAACCTTATTTAATGGATTATAATAGTAATGAACAAATGTTCTTTTCATAGTTTCTATAATTTTTGCGATTATTTCTTTCAATACAGTAATGGCACTACTCTATGAAAATGTTGAAATACTATTTTTGAGTTAGCAATACGTTCAATGAACTTTCAGAAAACATTTCATACTTCTCCAATGTTTAGATAGGCTTTTGGTTAGGAATGGAGTTATCAAAAAAATGACCCAGTAATAACGACTCTAATATTGGTAAAGGGAGTTGTCTAACACTTCAGATATGCACTGTATAATATATGTTTTGAGGGTAAAATTCTATTTATCGGGCGCCACCTGTTTTTTGAAAATTTTCTTTTTCAACTTACGTATTTCGGTCTCCTGAACAAAAAATTCTTATGAAAATTTTGGCGGTCTCAACTAGTTTCGGAGATACGGCCCCCCAAAGACAGAAAAGCGGGGTCGACGCTTATGTTTGTTTTTCAGCCAATTACGCTCGAAATTCCTCCTTCTTTATATCAGCACAATATACACATTCTGTTCCACCTTCTTCATCACTTTTCAACCGAATTAAAAGCATTTTTCGCTACAAGATTGAAAAATATATCCTGATAGGAAATTGAGGTTAACAGCGATGCCTTGCGCTTTCGACTGTTTTGTTAACCTCAATTTCCTATCAGGATATATTTTTCAATCTTGTAGCGAAAAATGCTTTCAATTCGGTTGAAAAGTGATGAAGAAGGTGGAACAGAATGTGTATATTGTGCTGATGTAAAGAAGGAGGAATTTCGAGCGTAATTGGCTGAAAAACAAACATAAGCGTCGACCCCGCTTTCCTGTCTTTGGGGGGCCGTATCTCCGAAACTAGTTGAGACCGCCAAAATTTTCATAAGAATTTTTTGTTCAGGAGACCGAAATACGTAAGTTGAAAAAGAAAATTTTCAAAAAACAGGTGGCGCCCGATAAATAGAATTTTACCGTTTTGAGAATGTAAATTGTTATGCTGTTTTTTCAAAACAATGGTTGCAAATAATACATCATAATTCAATTCTTTGCCAGGTTAGTGTCAGGCCGGATATTTTCTTCCCTAGACCCTCGACTGCAGAAATAACTTCATCCAGTGATTCAGATGATCTACCACATTCGTCCACACCGTTAGCTGAACCCAGACAGGGTACGAAGGCGAATAAATTCATTAATATATTGAACAACATAGTTGAGAAGAGAAAGGCCCAACTGTCATCTGAATCCACGAAGCCTGCAACAGTGGTAAACTCGACTATGGATGCAGCACAAAATACTTTGAGCAGAACCGGTGAGTTAAATTTTTTTAGGCAAACTTGTAACATGCAATTTTCAAGAACATTTTGTTGCAATCAATCCCCTGCAATTACCTAATGAGGTTTGACACCGGATTTATGTAGCAGTAATAAGAAATAAGTAATGAGCTCTAAGTAATAAGCACTAAGAAGTTCAACCTCCACTTTTCAATCGAAAAGCTTATGCACTTGAGAGTTGGACAATTTTCATCTATTATTACTCAAAGCTTATTACTTATTACTTATCATGCCTTTTGTAGCATCGATGACTTTTTAAATTTTTGAATTAAATTTTATCATATAGTGTAAGTCGTATTTGTGAACTGAATTTTATTATATAGTGTAAATCCTACTTGTGAACTGAATTTTATTATATAGTGTAAGTCCTATTTTATCGCTTTGCTTTTGACTAGTCTGATAAATTTGTGTGATGTGATGGTTTTTGTTACATTATGTAAATTTCAAGATGAATAAATTCTATTGTCTATTATAACTGCTGCATGAATCCAGTGTTAGATATCCCATTATTTGGTCAGCGAAACTTTCTAATCACTATTTCAGAGATCAGTATTCAACACAATGAGAAGTTCAAGTGATTTGACAATCCCTAAATGAAAACGATCATGGGACTTCAGACTTCAATATATTCATTATTCTAAAAGATTATAACAAACGTGGAATTGCAACAATTTCTTGAAAATAAATTGTTACCATAGAAAAAGATTTTGTGATTATGAATTTGAATTGTTGAGGGCAGATCATTTTTCGCTCGATTATGAATTTTTTCGACAAATCGATTGTTAATTTAAGAATCATGAAATTGTTTGACCAGGGTGGGGCAAAATCTGATTTTTAGTAAAAAAAATCAAAAATCATTGATAATAAAATTTACGTGTTATGTTTAGTTTAAGAATTTGGAATTATTTACTTCTTTTTTGTTGTTTTTGCTAAAAGCAGATACTCCTTTTGATCTTTGAGAAAACTTTTATATTATGTTGCTACCTGGTTCTGAATAAAAAAAAAAACAAAATTGATTCAAATCATGATTTTAATTTTAAAAATCAAGCGATTTAAATGATTTTAATCGTGATTTTAATCACTTGATTTTAATCAGCCCAACCCTGTGTTTGACAGATTTTGTCGATTTCGAATTGATCATAGAAAAATTTTTTGCAGAACTTCAAAATTTCGATTTGGTAGCTTATGTGAAGGAAGTTACTGAAGTGAGTGAAGAGAGGATAATTTCTGCTTGTAATGAGGCAGGAATCTGTCTGCAGAGTAAGCCCCACCCCATTGTATTGAATGATTTGATTGACAGAATAATGAATGCTGATGTGATAGAACTTGATAATAATGAATCGAATGAAGAAATGTCTTCCGAAGGTGAGTTACAAATCAACAAATTGAGTTTTCGTTACTGGCAGATTTTGATAATGATTTAGGTAGTGTTGAAATAAATTCTGTACTTTTCTGTATAATCTGAAATGTATTTTGTTTTCTTTTCAGAAGATGACCTCGAGTTATTTGGGTGAGTTAACAGATTCTCAGTGTTTTTTGCTACTTATTTACTGGAAGCAGGTTTTTTCAACATTTTTAGCAAATTATATTACTTTGGTATACCAATTTATATTCAGTTGTGTCAAAACAGTTTTTTTTTTAATTTTCTCAGACAAACTTTTGCTGATTGGTTTTTCGGCCTGTATTCAAATATATGATCTCATGACAGCTTTGTATGATACTCAGGATATTCACGGTTGAAAGTAAAACCGGGTTTGATGTTGCAAGTAAAACCGGTTTTGATGTTGCAAGTAGGAGGTGACTGAAATTCAATTTCAAAAGTCGTGAATATTACTTACTTCCTGATATCATAATTTCTTTCAAAAAAATATTTACATCTATAAATAACCCACCAAGTTCTATGTCCGATTAATGATTTCATATATATTACAAAAAATCTACTTACCAAAAAAAATTTTAATTACATATCAGAATCGAGCATCTTTTTTAGATTAATGAAACACCCAAATTGTCCTTCATTTGTAATTCTGCTTATTCAACTTTATTTGTTCAACCTTTATATTTATGAAAATGTTGTATATTGAAATTATGATTTCTGTCTGAGTTGCAGTACACTGAACGCTCACTTAATTTTTTTTTTGTGGAATCTTGAATATGTATATCTTCAACTCATATCCCTACACTCTATTAACAAAATAGATTAGGTTGTAGTGGTCTTCCCCACCTTTATATTTAACAAGGTGTCATATGACGCCATTTCATGTGAACTTTCTCCGACCTTGACACCTTCTCCCTTCCAAATTAAATTAATTATTAATTTTTAAAAAAATTAAAAAAATCAAAAATCATTGATTTAAAAAAAAAATCACGATTTATTCGATTTTTTTAATTTGAATATAAAATTTGAACATTTTGATTCTTTGAAATTAGTTATGATTATTTTAATGTATAAGTCTAAAAATTTTAACACAATTTGCGGCTCAAAAACTTGTGACAAACGCATTTGTCGCGCTTCTTGCAAGAAAATTCTTGTCGCGATTTGTTTTCCTTCTGTCCTATACACTCGCTATACAGTGCCGAGTGAGGCACGAACACGAACGCGTCTGTTGTGCTTTTTGCAAGAATATTCCTGTCGAGGCTTGTTTCCCTTCTCAACCTATAAATTGACGTTGCCCAACAATTTCACGCATTTCGCTAGTTGTACATACTCGGATATTAGAAACAGATTAAACATAGAAAAAGGAGGAAAACTCGTGTTTTTGTTTAAATTGTATAACGAAAAAGAATGGATCAAAAATATACAGTAATAAGATTTAGGTGTTACGTTTAGTTTAAGAATTTGGAATTATGTACTTCTTTTTTGTTGTTTTTGCTAAAAGCAGATACTCGTTTTGATCTTCGAGAAAACTTTTATATTATGTTGTTATCTGGTTCTGAATGAAAAAAACAAAAATTGATTTAAATCATGATTTTAATTTTAAAAATCAAGCGATTTAAATCATGATTTTAATCGTGATTTTAATCACTTGATTTTAATCAGCCCAACCCTGGAGATGTGAAAAATAATTCTCGGTTCATGCAAAATCAATGCAGTGTGAACGAAGCAATAGTGAACCAGGTTACAAGTAGAGAATTTGGTGTCGACGGAATATCAACTGTTTAATTAAACCACCGTCCCTCTACACTACTTTTTTCCGCCAACAACTGATACGTAGAAAGTCGGCAGTCGCCGACGATTTCGAATGACTGTAAATAGAGTAGTTCATTCTCATTATTGATGAGTGATATTGATTCTTATTTATTTATTTATTTATTATTTAGAAAATAGAATTCAATATGTTGAAATTGGTGAAGCTAGAAGTGAAGAGAAAATCTTTCAATTCGGTGTACCGCAGGGAACCGTTTTAGGGCCACTTCTATTTAATATTTATCTCAACGACCTTTTTAATATTGACACTGTAGGTGAAATTCATAGTTTCGCAGATGATACTGTCATATTATATGGGGAAAAAAACTGGAATGAATTACAAAGCAAAACTACATTAGATTTTGAGAAGATTAAAAATTGGTTTGATTATAACTTACAGTAAATTTTGAGAAAACAAAATATGTCCCATTCTCATTTTATAATATTTCCCCACCGGACTTAGGACCACTAACACTTCATGATAATACTAGCATTGAAAAAACTGATAGTATCAAGTATTTAGGAGTTATAATTGACAAACATCTGAAATGGGACAAACACATAGCATTCCTTTTGAAGAAATTACGAAGTTTATTATCAAAATTCAAGTATCTCAAAACATTTATGAGCGTAAAAACCCTTAACATTCTTTATTTTTCATTAATACAGTCCCAATTGAATTATGGGATTCTGGCTTGGGGAGGGGTCATGAAATCCCACATTAGAAATCTTGAAGTTCTTCAGAAACGGTTTTTGAAAATAATATATAATAAGTCTTATTTGTATCCAAGTGAAAATCTGTACATAGAAACACATAAAATGGACATGAGACAATTATTCGGATATAATATCATGATTTATATCCATAAACACAAATTGAATATAAATTTCAATAATCATATTTATAATACAAGGAATAAAAATAATATCACATTGAAAAATAGAGTTAAAACAACAACGTCTCAGAAAAATTTTAAATATTTATTGCCATTCTACTATGATTTGATTCCAAATCATATAAAAATGATCAAGTCATTAGTATCTTTCAAACTACAGATTAAAAAATGGATTCAAGAATCACGTCGAAATTTATTTCATGAAATCTCTCACTTCAATTAAGAAAATAAGTTGATTTTTCAATATTATTTTGTTGAATTCTACAAATTTATCAAATATATTATACATAAATGTAATTCGTATCTCCCGCAACAAGTTTTCAACTTCGCGGGTGTAATTGAACTGTTTATTCACCTTTTTACAAATTGATGTATATGCTCTTTTTTATGGATTTTGAATAAACTTTATTATTATTATTATTATTATTATTCGGACTTCCATTGTCTATATATTTACTCTATTGAAACATGTTAAGTAAAAACGACAAAAAACTTATATAAAGAATACAAATAGAAAAAGGCAATCAAATCAAAACAAAAAGGCTTGAAATGTTTTTTTTGTAAAAAAAAATCTTTGATTGATCAAAGAAAATAATATTGTGACAAGAAAATAGAACTATCGAATTTGAAATAGCAGTGTAAAAGTTTTTTTTTAATAAAGATAGATATATATATATATATATATATATATATATATATATATATATATATATATATATATATATGAAGTAATATGAATAAATATCGAAACTAAGTTTCAAGTTGAGTGTGCTCACTAACAATTATTGAGAGTTCGTCGCGACCATATTTATAATTTCAAGCTGCTCAAGTGTGATTTCTGGCTGTCTCGACTTTGGATTGGAAATCCCATCAACCATAATTTTTTTCACATCTGTAGAAAATTTATGTTTTATCAGATTGAATTAATGTTATTCAGTCCACTAATGCATTTTCTATACTGAATCGACGTTATGTTGCAGGACCGATGAGAGTAACGGGAGCAATTCCTATAAACCAACCAAGCATCCGATTCTGAGGGATGCTAGGTTTCAGCCTCCCACCGCTAGCGCCACTGTAAGCGCAGCAGTCGGACAGGTCTGTCCCCTTAATTCCGCCGCCCTTAATGCCGCCGCAAACCCCCCTACCGCCCCGGACAAGCCTGTCGATCTGAGCTCCAAAGAACTCTCCTCCAGGAAATCGATCATCATCAAGCCGGCGAAGTTAAAAGTCCCTACGCCGAGTAGCAGTCATCCCCCGGCCGAGCGAACGGTAACCAGCAATATACCCCCCGAACTACTCCCTCTTCCCGACTCCAAGTCTGACGTAAACGTGCCCGGAGACCGGTTTCCCGCAGATGTAGATCATTTCGTGAACTCTTCGTACGATCAAGGCAACTCCAATAAGAACCGAGAGTGAGTAATAATAATAATAATAAATACCTTAATTTCCTTCGACAATTAAAAAATTGTATAGAACACGTCACAAAATGAAAACTAAACGAACTACATGTACGACAAACGACAGTTATTCTATCACAGGAGACTATTCCTGTTTATAGCGAAGTACTCATTCAGAGTGTAACAATTATTCTTTAACCCTCCGTTAGTCGCGCATGGGACTGGCAGTCCCATGATTTACAATTTTCTCAATTATTTTAAAACTATTATAGCTACAGCGTCGTAACTGTATGACATCTCACAGTAAACTTCTAGAAGCCAGTTGCCTGAGTTTCATGCGAAGGGATAGTTTTATTTTTTAGAAAATTTGCTAAGAGTGCGTCAGCTACCTGTTTTGGGACTGATAGTCCCAGCGCGACTGCCTACGACTCATTTTTGTTGCGTACATTGAACAAGAGTCTCAGTTCCGTATTTGTAGGCTTCGTTGTTTGTAGGTTATTTTTTCTTGTTCATTTGTTACTGTGCCGTGTATTTTTGAAACAAAGTGCATAATTATGGACACAAAGCGTTATAATTTGATAACCTCGCTGACGTGGAAGAATTGAATCGTTTAGCTTTCAACCTGGGACGAGCCGAAGAGCGGTCAAGAGAAAACGTTGCGAACCTTGTTATAACGAATCTAAAAAGGACGCCAGAACAACCTATACATGTCAAAAGTGTGATACCTATATATGTTTGAAAAAATATGTCCAAGTAATATGTAAAAATTGCTTAGAAAATATAACTGAAGAGGAAACAGCTGGTGAATCTGAATAAATCAAACTACAATAAAATCGGATTGATGCCATTTATTACCTACTTGCTCTTCTATTCCCTAAATATTCTCAAGTGAATTGTGTAGAGTCGTGTCCACAAATACTACTAGGTATAAGAGGTATAAATATGAAAATTAATTCATAAACAATAAAAACACTAGTTATAAAACACAATAAAATTATAATGCGATTGCAAATGCAATTTAACTCGCTTTAGTAATAAACTAATTTACCAAAAACATTTTAAGCCAAAATAATTAATAGGACCAAAAATAAAGCTGCGTTGTTGATATGGGACTGGCAGTCCCAGCGCGACTAACGACGTTACATAGGGTGGCGCGCCTAACGGAAGGTTAATAGAAAAGATTGAAGCTCAGCCTTGAATTTTTTTGAACAGTTTTTTTTTCATATCCTCAGGTAGACTATTATAAATTTTAAGTCCTACAATATTCGGTGAATTGGAAGTTACATTACATCTGGAGTATGGAATATGGAAAAGATATTTCTGCCTTGTATTTATATTGTGTATGTAGTTATCACAAACAAACTTGTTTTTATTTTTGAAAATATAAACACATATTTCATATATGTAAAGACTAGTCAGAGTCAATATATTGAACGTTTTAAAAATATCACCGCATGAATGTCTTCGAGACACGTTTGTCATAATTCGAAGTATATTCTTGTGTGCAGTGGAAACAGGGCCAGCAGCTGCTGAAATTCCCCATAAACATATACCATACCTCAAACGACTATTCACCTGAGCATGGTAAAGATTGATCAATTGGTGTTTCCTCAAAATTTGTCACATATTTTTGAAAATATATCCTAACGAGTATAACCTCGACGTCAACTTTTCACAGTGAGTCCTGAAATTCATCGAAGCGTCTAGGTGTATCCCCAAGAACTTCACCGAATCCAGGCTGCTGTCCAGTTTGATATTGTTTACAGTGATTGAAACATCTGCTATATTCGTATTTTGAATGTTATGAAAACGGATAACTTGAGCTTTTGCAGTATTGAAATGGAGATAGAGATTATTAACAAAATCTGAAGTTTTAGATAAAGCCATAGTACATTTTTGTGTGAGAACATTCTCATTCGAGTCAGACACGAGCAAGGAAATATCATCAGCATAAATTACATGATTTGTTCCATCATAAATCGAACTGAGTGCGTTGATATATAGAATAAATAATACGGGTCCCAAAATGGAGCCCTGTGGAACCCCCATTGTAACCGGCAGCCTCCCAGAAGAAGCCTGTTTGAGTTTTCCTTCGGCATTCGTAATAACTGACACATATTGCTGACGATCTCTCAAAAAGGATGAGATCCATTTGTGTGGGATACCTCTGATGCCACATTGTTCAAGAATACTCAATAAAGTTGAGACATTGACACAGTATGGACTGGCCAATAGACCAGGCGGGGGTTACAGTTTTTTGGGCCAATTTTTACAGTCTGCCTTCGAAACAGGAAGTAACTGAAACGGATCGTTATCTGAAAAAAAATACGCATTATGTGGTACTTCATGTAGAAGCCGGAATATATGTTCTTTGAGTTCAACAATAATTTGGGTCTTAAGAATAACTTGAATGTCAATACAACAAAATCTAAAGTGCTAATGTTCTCCTTGAGAGGCCAACATCAAGAAAAAACTCTGAAAATAATGAAAATGTTATAAAACAACAATGAAATATATTTTTTCATAGATGTTAGAAATGTCTACCAGCTTCTTCACACAGGCGACACTTTTTCTGATCGTTTTTTTGCCGAATCAATCAGTTCAATATAAGTGAGAGAAGCATAATTGATTGGCAATGCAAAAATAAGATCCTGCAACCTTCCCCGGAGGTAAAAGTCCATATGCGTTAGGTCCGGTGACCTGGCCGGCCAACGGATGGGTCCTTGGCTATCCAATCATTACCACATTTTGCACACACAAAATTGGTGACAATTACAATGTTGTGAGGCGAATCCCCGCCTTGCTGAAAGTATATTTTCTGCCTTAAAATTTCCAAATAACTCTGAGAAGTGAGAGTGTCATTATAAATCAACGGGCCGATAATGCTACCCCTAAAAACACTCGCCCACACACTAAATCTAAATATTTCTTGACTTCTCTGCTCCACAATGGAATGAGGATTTTTTTATGCCCAGGTATAAGGATTGTAGTGGTTGAAAATGCCGGCACTGCTCACATAAGCTTCGTCTATCCAATTACAATTTGAAGAAAAATCACGTACTTGGTTACAACTTTCCAGGTTTTGAGTTGATGAACTCTTCTGGTCCTGTATGGCTTGGGTTTATGTTATCTCAAAATCCTCCTAACTATAGTTCTTGGTAGGCCTGTTGATATTTTCAAATTTTGCGTTGACGTTTTGAGATTATTCTCAACAGCTCCTAAATCGACAGTTTTTCCCAACTCCTTATCCCTCTTCGATTCATATAATTTTATTTTCCTTTTCACTTCAAATAGACCAACATCAATTAGGTTGTGTTACAATCTTGCGAAAATTTCTCTATAAGGTTGTCTTCTCTCTGGACACCTCTCGTGATACAAATTACTTGCTGCTTCTGCATTTCCCCTGGTTTGTATAGAACATACTATCCTTCCATTTTTCATAATTCTCATACTTCATTGTGAATGTGTTTGGAAATTGAATAAAAACCACAAATTCGAGTACACTACATTTTTGGAAAGCTAATTTTGAGCTCTGACACCATTGAAATTTACATAGAAAAGTGCTATGGAAATGTTTTCATAGAAACAAGAAATTTTTGGACAGGAGTTAATAAGACAATATGTATGAAAAATCGTGCTGGTCACTAACATTTCATGAGAACCAGATATCAGATACTTCCAAATGAACATTGCTCATCTTTCTATCGGAAGAATGTATATTGAGTGCAATTGATCTAATTGCCTTCCATATAACATTAGGAACTCAAGTAATTAGCATCTTTTGAAAAACTTGAAGGAGTTTATCATCCAAAAATGCTGCTATACTAAAGGAGATGTTTTTTTAGTATTGAATATCACGTTCAATTTTGACTAGTCATTTATTTTTTATATTTTACTTCTACATTTTAGACTTATATACATTAGGTAGGTACTTTCATAAATAAGTTGCATTTTGTCACGATATTTTATGTAGTTGCAAATGTGATGTATTGACCAATTATTGTATATGTACGCCTTTTTTGGTTCTTTACAATTCAATTGGAAAAAATAAATAAATACAATATTATTAGTGTATCGCGTATCTGACAGATAATGAAAATATATTTGACATTCCTAAAGTAAAGAAAGCAAATTTTTCCAACAATATTGGTTTTACACCGGTATTTTCATTTTCATATTCGGTTGAGTGACTGCTTTCGATTGCTTTTTTTCATATAGAATTTTTTGTTACTTCTCAGGAATGCGAGAAACCCGGAAGTGGCTGTCGCCTCGACGTCTCGTCAGCCAGACCCTCCATCACCAGAGATGATCGTTAAAATGGACTTTGAGGTGGAATGTGAGGAAGGAAGGACGGAAACAAAGAGAAAAGTTATCATTGATGAAAATTTGGTGTTGAGGTTGATCGAGATGTTTCCTCAGGCTTGTCCGGATTATATCAGGAACGTGTGCCAAGATAAGACGTGGTCTGATTTCGATGATGTTGTAACTGTGATATTATCCAGTAAGTATACTTCAGAAAATTTTTAAATTCCTTTTTTACTCCGCATTCCATATTTCTGAAACTATTGAGAATTCAGAAGAAGTTATATGCCCTCTGGTTGAAAGTTTTATCGATGTTAAAGTGTTGCAGTTTAGTTGGCGTTGCGTTATTATTTTGAAAATTCAGAATATGATTGCAATTATAACCAATATGTTTATCGAGCACATTTCTCAACTAGCATACACATAAAAATTAAAATAACACTAAAAACAATAATAATCGCGTACTAAGTTCTAACGGTTTTGAATTTTTAATGTTAGAAATGTCGAAATCTCAACCTTTTTTAGGCATGGTGATAGTTAGGATAAGTGATGCAAAATAGTTGACGGTTTCGCGAAATTGGCTCTGTGATATTAATTGGAACTACCTCAGACTCGATATAAATTGCAATATTACATTCACAAAATGTGATGCTTGAATTAATTGCAGTACACTGTTAGAGTACAGACTACCAGTCTCGAAAACAGTAAAAAAAATTAGCTTTTTTTCCTACGAAGCCTCATCACTCTGTCTCTTTTGTTCCATTGAGAATAACTATATTATAAATATTATTATTAATTGGGGCTTTAGCCGATATAGTGATAAAACCATTAACACATCTCATTAACAGTATTTTTCACACTGGAATATGTCCAAAACTTTTTAAAATTGGTATAATCAAACCTCTTTTCAAAGGCGTAGATAAAAGTGACATAAAAAATTACCGACCAATCACACTTATATCTACTCTGGCAAAAAAATTGAAAAAATTTTAAAATATAGAATTGATAACTATCTAACACAACAGAAAATTTCATCTCCCAATCAATTTTTTTTTATTTGACAAGTAATATTTATGATTCACTCGATGATAGACGGCCAACTATCTGTGTTTTTCTTGACCTAGCAAAGGCATTTGATACAGTCAGTCATGAATTACTTTTGAAAAAATTGCAGAATATTGGTTTTCGCGGAATGACCCAAGATTTGTTTGCAAATTACCTAAACGAAAGAATACAATAAGTTAATATTGATGACATATTCAGTGATACAAAAATTTTTAAATATGCTGTACCACAGGGTACAGTTTTAGGTCCCTTATTATTCAATATTTATCTTAACGATCTCTTTTAACTCAAATCCACAGGAAAAATTCATGCGTTCGCTGATGGCACTGTTATATTTTACACTGGTAAAAGTTGGACAGAGTTGAAAAAAATAGTACAAAAAGATTTCAAAAATGTTAAAAAATGGTTCGATAACAATTTATTAACAATAAATTTCGATAAAACAAAATATCTTCCCTTTTCTTCTTACGAAAATTCACTACCAAATTGGGGCCCTATTGAAATTACTAATACTGTAAAAATCATAGATAGTGACTGTATCAAATACCTTGGCATAATAATAGATGAACATCTGAAATGTGATCAGCAAATATATTTTATAGTAAAAAAACTTCGAATTCTTCTTCTTCTCAAATTTCGACAGTTGAAAGAATTTTTAACAATAACACAACTTGAAATTCTATATTTTGCCCTAATACAATCCCAAATAAGTTATGGAATGTTAGGCTGGGGCGGGATGTCAAAAATATATAAACATAAACTGGAAATAATAAAAAAAAGATTTCTGAAAATAATTTACAATATGGACTGGAAATATTCAACTGAATTATTATTTGAAGAAAGTGATAAAATGGATATAAATCAATTATATATTTATAGAATGATGATTTACATTCATTAAAATAAAAAATATAAATTATAATGAACATAAATATGAAACTCGAAATAAAACTGTAATTACATCTAAAAAGAAAATTGCAGAAAGTAACTACAAGATTATGATACCATATCTTTATGACAAAATACCACATGAAATCAAAAAAATCAAATCATTATCATCATTTAAACAAAAAAGTAAAATATGGATTATCAAGACCTCTGGAATTTTTTTGACACATTTTTGAATAGTTTATGAAATTGGTTTCTTCAAATTGCTGATTATCTAGGTATGTAACTTCAAATGTATTGATTGTAAATTGTTATTACCTTCAATTAACCTTACAACAAGTTCTCTTCGTGAGGTTTATTTTTCAGTTTATTCATGAAAATGTATATTCATAAAATTTTCGAATTGTAATTATTATTATCTATTCATGAATAAACTATTATTATTATCTCATGTTCAAGTTTTCAGTCAATATGCAATATACACATACTACATACATGTCTACTATTCCTAGCTAATTTTTTTTATATTCAATGAGGGCAATCAAGAAACATTTGTTCTTCTAGCTGAAAATTACCCCAAACGACCCCAAAGACCTCCTAGTCCGCCCGTAGAAGTAGACCTAGAAGAACAGCTAGAAACAGTCAAAGCGTTATTACCTGATGCTGACCCCACCTATTTGAGATGTCAATGTGAAGCGATAGGAAACGACACCAAACGGCTGAACGACTTCATATTTTCTGCGAGAGAAAATAGGAATTACCCCACCATGAAGGAATACCTGAGGTGAGTGATGTCACAAAATGAGCATGCTTTTTTTTCTGTTTGAATGATGTTTATTTCCCAAGAAACTTACAAGTTTATAAAAGGGAAAATTAGAAACAAATGAATAATGAATCAAATAAATTAACACTATATATTACTTCTGGTAAGGTGGTCCCAGAATTGTACATTTTATTCATTTCACAAAAAATCAATTTATAGTTTCGGTAACCTTCATTTAGTAATTCGATGATGTATTTCAGTTACAGATTTCATATCTTGTGTACCTATTTTTATCATGTGTTTTCTGGAGATTGATGAATTGATATGTGTAGGTGGAAAATGTCATCTTGGAACTCAAAGCTAAAAAAAAATTAGATTCTATCATTTATAATTTTTCATTTTGGTTTTTCAACATTATGAGACACCATTTCAGTCCACACGAAGAGAAATTTCAGTAACAGATATAATCAAAATTTGGTTTTTAGATCTAATTTTGCTTGAAAAATTAGTTGAAGTTAGCTCAACTTCGGATATCACTTGCTGTGTTGGACCTGTCACATTCAACATTTTCCAAACAGATATACAAGAAGCATTTAATTATTGAAAATTACTCACATGAATCGGATATTTCACAAACTAATTACACAGAAATATTAGCTACATGTTCAAACTGTATAAACCTTTTTCTGCTCGAATAACTTATGAACTGGGTGAGTGACTTGTTATGTCAACCTTTTTTTTTTGGTTACCTCAAAAAATTTCCACTATACCTGAGTTTCTCTGATTCCACGTATCTCATTAGTAGTTTCACTAATAATCTTAAAGCTTAAATTATTTCTGTTTTTTTTTCCAGTTGCGAAAGTTTCTTAAATATCCGCGAATGAAAAAAAAATTCGAATTTCCAATGTCGTTGGAGATTCTGTACAAACTTTCATGTCATTGAAACTGGAATTATATTGGTGAACATATCCACCTAAAAAAAAATCTGCACATTTACAAACATCAACCTAACGAACTAAACCATTCACTCATTTAATGAGATATTCTGTTACAGATTGACGGATCACTACACGACAGTGACATGTCAATCCAGGGTGTACAAATTGCAAGCATCAGAAACCCTTAATCTCACAAGTATGAAGTCTTCATTTTTTTTTTTTTAGAAAGCAGAAGTTATCCGCCCAATCAAAGCAATATACTACCGAGTTCAATGTCGAAAATTTCGTTCAGCTATTTCCTGATCCAGAAAAAACTTTCACGGATTCTAAAAGAACCGTCAACATCGACAATTATACCCGTATTTACATAACAAATTTCTTCACGAATAAATACGATAGGCTCCCTTTGAAAATCATAAGGAGTACTCTCGCCTTACACGACTACAAGATTATCACCAGCGATACTGTTATGGCTGAAAGTATGAAGGTTTACGCTATGAAGACCAGGAGAAAACGCACCGCATCGTTTGACGTTCCTCAAAACATCATGATATTGCAAGAGGTAAGAAGAGCCAGTAGCTAGTTTTGCTCATTCGAGTAAAAAGTTTAGTAAAAGAAAACAAAAAAAGTTTAATCTGTGCAAATGACTCTATGTATGAAAAAATGTTAACAAATGAAATATAAGCTCAAGTTTTTTTGAACAAGAGCTTGCTTAAATTGTAGAGGGGCACACATTTTGGTCAGTTGAACTTGATTCAAGAGAGATATAATGTATGGTAACCCATCTTCATGTCCTAATTTGATAAAAGGAAATCTTTTCAAATTGTTGAAACATTCATGAAGGAGTTCTCTGGGAAAATGTGTTGCGACTTTTAGGAGTAACTGTAGGAAGAAGGCAAAAGGCACTATGATCTTTTTATTTTGAACCATTTATCATCGTCATGTTGTAACGAACGGTAGGGTTTGTAATTGTTGTGTTGTTGTACTTTTATTGCTCTTCTAGGTACCCACATTAATCCCTCAATATTTTCTTTCTAACACTGTAGCTCTGTTTCAACCTATCTGTATCAGTTTATGTTTACAGAATAGACAACTTTACAATTTACAATCCCTCCGCTCTGTTACTTGTGTGGTAATTGCTGAAAGGGTATTATTTTTGTATTAACATTATCACTTGCTTATCAACACTTCTCAGCCAGTTCACACTTTAGCAAGAATAATCCCAACGCTAGATCACCAGATGTAACGGCTGCGAGAGTTATTGTTATTCTGTATGAACTTCCTTATATTTTCCTTCGATTTACATGAACAACAACAATCCCTCCGCACGTCACTTGTTGTAATAATGGCAAAAGGTTATTATTTTCGTTAATGGCAGCTGCTGTCACCAGACGTAGATTTCTCCACGTCAAATTTTGGATGTTAAGGCAATTTGCGAAAGGAGCATGAATTTGGCCCTTTACACTAGGAAAGGGTCTTTGGTGAGAAACTTTTTTCTTCTTTCTAACTCTGTACTCTGAAATAAGCCGGCTTGTTGGAAAATAAAATTCTCTATAATTTTGAGCAGTATGTTAGCAACAAATGAAAAATAGGAACCGAACAAAAAAAGATAAAAAAATTTGAAAAAACAAACAAAAAAAATGCATGGAAACAATTCAGAACTCTGAAATCACTCAATTAATAAACAAAAGGCATATGCAAAAAATTAAAATAAGACCAGCAAGGTCTTCTCGGTGAAGAATGAATTATATGAAAACGCTACACAATCGGACAAAATATACAATATATATTATCGGCGCCCTAAGGACCACATCAATAGCTTTTACATATATCAGAAAGGTCCCTAAATATGTGATCACTGTTTCTAAATTCAACAAAAAAATGATGGGTTCTCTTCCCAAGTGAATAAAATGGTTATTTACGTTAAAACACAGCAAAATTGACATACCAGTTGGTTCTCTGTCTACCTTGTATGGCGGTTTCTTAGGCGACTCCCATTCCATATTTTTTCTTGGTTTCCAGATACGAATATATTCAAAGCCAGACGACACTTATGAACACGAATTACTAATTTTCACATTTTTCCCGATTGTAATTTAATTCTTCCCTCGTGACTTGAGACGCGATCCCATGACTTAGGGAGGGACTACGAATCCCTCCCGCTCGCTCAGATCTCTCGATCTTCTTTCTAGCGCGATTTCCGTTCAACTACCAAGAGCGACTTTTTTTTTCGTCCACTCTCAATTTGAGCCAACGCCCATCTTTTTTGCAGATTTTTCAAAAATCGCATTTCTTTCACAGCGTGCAAGCTCAACCACGCTGGATGAATGGAAGCATTCGTCGGACTGATTCTGAAAAAATGTTTGTTTAGTCTACCGCGTTATCTTATTTCTTCTTCTGGACCCAGCAATATTGTTTATTCATGAATATTTCGTGAGAGAAAATCTCTGAAATTCCCATACATTCGAATGAAACTCGCCTACATGGTGCGAATACTAACATGAATTCTTGAGAAAATTATGAACCACAGACTTTTCGATTATTTACAAAAAATTAATTTCTTATATTGTGGGCAATATGGTTTCCGAAGATCCAATGACACAGAATCTGCTGTAATTGACTTGATAACAAATATTCAATTGAAATTGGATCAAGACTTTCATTGTGGATTATTGTCACTGGATTTATCGATCATAACATTCTGTTGAAAAAATTATTCAATATAGGCATAAGAGGTTTGATTCATCAATGGTTTGAAAAACAGTTTGTTAGTATGGGAGACAAAATGAGTTCACTTAGAAGTGTAATATGTGGTGTCCCACAAGGTTTAATTCTGGGACCTGTTTTGTTTCTCATATATATATATATATATATATATATATATATATATATATATATATATATATATATATATATATATATATATATGAGAAACAAAACAGGTCCCAGAATTAAACCTTGTGGGACACCACATATTACACTTCTAAGTGAACTCATTTTGTCTCCCATACTAACAAACTGTTGTCCATCACTCAAGTAATTTATATATATATATATATATATATATATATATATATATACATATAACTGAATTTAAGGGGTGAAATAAAATTATTTGCAGATGACACAACACTGATTTATTTGCGAGAAAAAAGAAGAAGAAATTATTCGTTACATTAATGACGATTTAAATAAAATTTCGTTATGGTTGAATAGTCACAAGTTAACTTTAAATATTGAAAAATCCTCATTTATGTTATTGGGGAAGAGAAAACCAAATTATAGTAAGAATAACATTATTTTTAATGGACAAAATAGAATATTTGGGAGTAACAGAATTTTTAGGATTATACATTGATGAACAACTCTCTTGGAAAAATCATATTGAATATTTAAGAAAAAAAATATCACCATTAATTGGTATTTTGTTCAAAATTCGAAACTATATTCGTTTGAAACATCTCAAATTAATTTATTACAGCTTTATTCATTCAAAACTACAATACTTGATATCAGTATGGGGAAATGCTAATGCTTCGATCATACGTCCCCTAAAATCTCTGCAAAATAAAACAATCAAATGCATATTCAAATTACCTTTTCGATATCCCACTTCCGATTTATATGTGAAAAATGAGCTCTTAAGTATCACCTCTTTATATAAATTGAAAATTTGTTCTTTCCCATTTCGTAAAAAATTAAAATAAACATTCTTCTCTAACCTTCAACACAATTGAAACAATTCATAAATATGAAACTAGGCAGTCCAAAAATCTGAGTACAATCAGTAGAATCAAAACAATCTTCGGAAAAAAAATCAATTTTAAACAATGGACTGTTAATATATAACAAACTACCAAAGAAATTAACCGAAGATTTTTTTGACAAACGCTTCAAAAAAAACTTGAAAAAGTATTTGATCCAGTAACACTTCTCTTTTTCCATCTGACATTGGATTGATTCATGATTGAAATCATTGAAATCTTCTTTTTAATGCATGAATTGTAATAGTGACTTAGTTTTAAGATCCCTTCTTTATAAACATTCATGTTTCTTGGGGTCAATAAAGATTGATTGATTGAAAAAAAAAATTATTTCCAATGCACAGCATTACAATGTTATTTGTCTCTGTTTGATCAATTTATTACCCACTGAAATGAAATAATTGATTATTGTTTGAATGTTCTTTGAGGAGGTGTAAATGTCCTAAATTCCATTTTTTTTGGGTCTTGAGATTGGATTTATGGTTACAGTATAACAGTTGTTGATTTTGACACAACCTACTTCAAATACAATCTTCCCAGTTCAACTTCCCTTCTCAGAAGAGGCATCCAACATTGATCTAGACTCAACTCGATACTCAATGAACTCCTTGAAAAATATAAAAAAAATAGATCTGTAGTGCTACTATAAAGCATTTCCGTTTGTGATTGGTTGCAGCTTGCGTACGTGACGCACAAGGATGAAATTCAGCAGTTCATCGTACAAAAGAAGGCGAAACAGGAACTGGATCGCCGACATGCCAAAGAAAATGGGCTGATGAAAACGTGTCAGTGTTGTTTCGACGACGAAGTTATGCCGGAGGATACGTTCTGCTGCCCGAAAGGGTGCATGTTTTGCCGAGGCTGTGTTCAGAAGAGTTGCGAAGTAGCGATGGGCGAAGGAAAAACCGAATACAAGTGTTTGAGCGATTGTTCTGAGGAATTCACGCTTCAGACCTTACAGGTAATTGTCCGTCCACTAAGAATACTTTTCCAATGATTTTGTGATCAACAGATGTTTCCTCATGATCGAAATGAATTGAATGAAATCTTTTCGTTGAATGATAAAAATGATACTCGAATAATGCATGCGCTGTAGTCAAAATTCTATTAAACCTCGACACCTGTGCCTGACACTAAATCCATTAGGAATGATATTAGTTACACGGATAGTTTTTGAAGGGTACTTTAAGAAAAAAATTGGAAAAATTTTCGGGAAAACTCGGAAAATCTGTAGTGCATAAATAACTTGGAAGGGGTTGAAAATTTCGATATAATGTATAGGAACAAACTTATAGAGCGTGAATATTCTCACAAATAGGGTTTTCACATTGTTTTTTTTTTTCAAAATTGCTTCCTATGTAATAAATGTTTTCAAATTCGAACAACTCGGGATAAAATAAGATTGACTCGAACTCTCGACTAAAAGCTCTGTATCTCCCTTGTTTTTGGTCAAAAATTCATAAACTAAATGTTACTTTGGTGAAAATTCCTCCAAAAACGGTACTTTCATGAAAATTCCTCCAACATTTCTCATCTTAGGAACCGAGTGTGTTTCAGAATAAAACTGGTCTGAGATTTCCAACCAAAAAATAAAAGTAATTGCGAGAAAGCAGATTCACAAGTACATGTTTTCACATTTATAAAGCTGCAGTCTATAAAATAAAGTCGCTAGAGTCAGAACAATTTTGATGCATTTTTGGAAATCTCCGGAAAATATAAAAAATGATTGATAAAAACTTTGGTATCAGAGGCTTTCAGATAAATATTCTGAAAGAAGAGTGTCTTAGATGAAAAGTTTATTTTTTCGTCGGTTTCATGAAAAATGAACAAACAGAGAAAATTTCAGCAAATTACAGTTCAGACTTGTGGTACATCCCTCGTTGAATCTTTATTTCTTATCTTTATTCACAAAATTTGGAATATTGAATATGCTCGTAAATATGCACTTTTTGACGTAATGGGAAATTTTTTTCAACTTCCGGTTTTTCCAGAAATAATCAGGGCTATTCACTAAGCAGAGTTGTTATGGATAGCGACTAAAAATTGTCGTTATGTTCAGGGTCAGCTGCTAAGCGCGAAATTGGTATTCGCTTCTCAAGTTAAGTTGCTACTATAATGACCAGTTGCTGTGAGTAGTGGTTCACAGGCAACTGCTTTAGATATCTTGGTGAAGAAAAACAGCCTACCACCGTCATTATGGCAAGTTATTATCAGAGTTGCTACGACGGTTAGCAACTGCGATAACCACTTTACTTAGTGAATAGCCCTGATCATTAACGTTTAATGTTCAAATGAGTCACCCTGTATGTTTTCATTTTGGAAATCTACATAATTATCTAATTCCAATGATACCACTTGATATTTTCTGCCATTACTCAAATTTAATTTAATTACAAAGAATATCTCATGTTATTCATGGTTAAATGGTTATCATATTCTAATATTTTGTTGATGGTACGAAATGCCACTGAATTTTCAATTTTTGCTTTCAGAATGTCCTTCCTCCGAAAATGTTTTCGAAGTTGGCTCAGAAGAAAACTTTAGCTGAAGTGAAAGCTGCGGGTATTGCGGAGTTGGAGACGTGTCCGTTTTGCGATTTCGCCAGCATCCCCAACGAAACTGACAAAATATTCCGTTGTCTCAATCCCGATTGCATGAAAGAATCTTGTCGCCAATGTAAAGAGGAAAACCACATACCGTACAAGTGCGATGAGTTGGAGAAGGATGATGAGGTGAAGGCGAGAGTTTACTTGGAAAATAAAATGTCTGAGGCTTTGATAAGGTTAGTCTTTTATTTTTCAGCATGAAAGAAAATCGGACGATTTGATTAATATAAAAAAAACTGAGATGTCTTGAAACCCTGGGGTTGGGACTTATACCCGTAGTAGTTGGGGTAAAATTGGCGACACATGCCTACATAATAGTAATAATAACAATGCCTAGATAATAGGCATCAGGACCTCTTCTATTAAATCGGTTCATATGGCGTTTGCAAAGGAAATATTTACAAATTTCCTAGGAAATGTATGAACAGTCGAGTAGATGGATGGCTATACTTTTACTTTTGGACGCTGACCAATCGAAAGCCCATATTATTTGTTTAAAATACTGACCAAATTCCTCATAATTGTGATCCTTTCATTAAATTTATTTTTTCATAAATATATTAGATTTTGCATGTTTTGTTGACTGCTTGAATCAAAGAGTATAGTTTGTCGATCAATCGATTGAATAAAACAAATATTCATGGGGATGCTTGAAGACTGGCTTTAAATCAAATATTCAAAAAATCGATTGGCTATGCACTTGCATACTACCTACTAAACGACTAAAAGAATATCAAAACGGAGTGTCTTCAAGAGTAATGGAAATATTTGTGGAAAGAATAGTTTGCAGCAAGTGCAAGAACGTGTGAAGGTGATGAGTAACATGTACTTCTTTGTTTTTATGATGCGAAAAGGTCAAATAGGCCTGTCTTCCCAAATTTGAAAGGCGAAAACTTCTGAACTAGGGAAAAGCGCCGCGTTTTACTTTCCCATTTCTATTCTACACATCGGAATTCAAGTTTAGAATATTTTTTAAACAAGGACATATATGACAACAAAACTTTACCTCGAATTGAAAAGCAAATCTTCAGCTCTTTAAAAAAGGAACAAATTTCAAACATGTTTTTGCTTCAAGATCATTGTGTGAATGATAATGTATATTATAGATCACATGTAATATCCTTCAGTAGGTACTACAAGTCGCAAGTCGTATCTGTGGCTTATTTAGATTTCTGGTGAGTACAAAAAGCGGAAATATCGCACTTGTTACTATCTCCTAAGTTTCAAATCAACAAGTGTATCCACCACTGAATAAAAAATGAAGTAAATTATAAATAACGGATCAACTCAAAACTACGATGAGCAATAAGAAAATTCAAAGTCAGCTGGAAGTGGGAACCATCTTTCATAAAACAAATAATTAACATCAAATCATTTGACGTTGTTTGTAATGACTGAGAATTTGCGTCAACAAGAGATGAAATTTTCCATGATAAGTAAAAATCACATAAAAGTGTCGCCATATAATTCTAAACAATATCACATCAATTCCAACACCAGGGTTTTTAGACATCTCAAACAAGACATGGCCAAAGATGAAATGTAACTTGTTGAATAGATTATGTTTCCATAGAAAATACATTGTAGGATCTACTATGAGTGTGAATTCCCTGAATAACCCTCTACAACGTGCTATTCTCATAAATTGCTGTCTCATCTGAAAGTTCTTATCATCTTTGTACACTAATATATGTAATATATGTATATGTACACTCTATATATATATATATATATATATATATATATATATATATATATATATATATAGTGTTGACTAAATTTTATCAATCAACATAAAATTTGATTTATGTTTATAGCCATATAATGCCATATGTGTTTCAAAAAAATTATTATATATATATATATATTTCCATTGCACTAAAGTTTGCTTATTATTACTCCAAGTGTGTATATCGTTTTCATGAAAAAGGTATCTTCTTGGTATGGAATCCAAATCATCGTAATATAAGCAAGTTCCTTTCAAAAATTATAATGAGTGAGGTTGATTCAACTTGATTTTTCTAACGTTTTTAATTCATTGATTCAAAAGGGGTTTCTGCTCCCGCTGTTGTTTCCCTAAAGAACGACAAACCTCAGAGAGTTCATCTTCGTGCGAACCAATAATAAACGGGTCTCAACGTTCAACGTGCGATTACATGAGATTCACTTGGTATATTCTAATCTACAATACCTCATCTATATGGGCAACGGCAACCGCTTCAATATTGAATCCGCTGAAATATTTACAAAATAAAATCATTAAATGTATTTATAAATTGCCTTACAGGGAGCCTACTGTGAATCTTAATAAACCACATAATCTTATTGACAATAATTCTATATACCACTTGAAAACATGTATTTTTATTCACTGTGTGGAACATAAGATGAAACATTCTGCAATACTTTTCAATGAAATCAATACTACACAATCTCACAGCACTAGACAGGCTCAACAACTTGTGATACATTCAATTCGGGGAAAAGTCAATTTTTCATGAGGGAACAAACCTCTACAACAAAATACCAAATTCAATTAAAACTATTGAAAATATCAACAAGTTCAAACACAATCTCAAAAAATATATTTTATCATCAAAATGATATACTTTAGAATTCAATTATATTGATCAATTCAACGGTCTTTTTTTCATATATTTCTGCTACATAATCATATTTTGTTCTATTTCACTTTTTATATGTTCAATATCACTTTTTATAAACTGTAAATGTTTCTTGGGATGAATAAATGTTATTATTATTATTACTTTTTTTCATTTTTCAATTTTCAGAAAGTGTTGGAAGTGCGGAATGAGTTTTTTCAAAGAAGAAGGTTGCAACAAAATGACCTGCACTTGCGGAGCGAAAATGTGCTACTTGTGCAAGAAACCCGTCAACGATTACAGCCATTTCAACGGCATCGGCGGCGACAGATTCGATCTGTGAGTAGTATTCCTCTTCGTCTCGTCGGCGTTTTCGTAAATTCGCTGCTCTTCTTTCAGTTGTCCGCTGTACAGCGATTCCAACGAGGTCAACAAACAAAACGTTATCGGCGCGGCGGAGGCGGCCAAGGCGCAGATAGATCCTTCCAAGCTGAAAGTCGATCCGACTTCGAATATACAGGAGCATTACAAAGAGAGGAAGAGGGCGTTACCTAGGGAGGCGCATTTAGATATGATCAGACCGGTGAGTAGAGTGACTGTTGATGATAGATACCACGAAAAACAGAAACAAGTCTGGTGGAAAGTCTGATGAACGAGTCCATTGCAAATTTACAGTCTTCTTTCGTCATGTTGTTCTCATATTCCGATTTGGTGGATGATATAGATGAAAAATTATCAAAGGTAATACCACGAGTCCTTCAAATTTAATCGATAAATTTTCATTTTCCACAAACTTTTTTATTCAAAATAAAAAAGTTTGAGTGTTTCGAAAATGAAAATTTATCTTATTAAATTTGAAAAACGAGTTGTATTTGGAGAGATTATTTTTTGAACAAATAGAAGGAAGAACAATTTAATTGATCAGTATTTCATTTACATAAGAAGGAAAGGAGAATAGGTGAAAATTTTACAAATTTGAAATGTCAAACAACGATGTATGCCCTCTATGATCCAGAGATGCTTACGCAGTGAATATGATAATGCTCGCCGAAGATACCAAGAGATGGCGTCACACCTCCATTGTACAAGGTTGATAATTGAAAATTTCTTATGAAATGAAAATCGCGCCATAAGGAACATAAAATCATTCGTTATGTCGTTGTATCAAAATGTTCATACAACGGTTTCTTCTCATACAACAAAAAATGAATTGTATTTAATAAAAACTTATTGTACGCCATCTTCATTTGAGTTAAGTAAACCTTAAATATTTGAATCGGTCGTTCGCTATATCTGTCATAAAGTTGGGGTTATGAGCTATTTACGTGTTTGAGTGTTCATTGAAATGTGTTATGTTATTATTATGCTGAAAAAGTGAAAAGTGAATGACTATTAATCATAAGGTAACTTTTCATTCATGATAATTCATATAAATATGAGCAAGTTCAATAGAATCAACGCGGTAAACCTTATAGTTTTGACAGTTCAAAGGTAAACAACGTTTTATCGAAAGGACCAGGCAGGTTTATCAGTATAATACCCAATGATTGGCTAGAATAACCATGAATAACCCGCTACTATTGGTTGAAATGCCAAAAACGTCACACTATGACAAGTGAAAAAAATAATCATGGGAAAAGCATATTGAATATCTACTAAATATTTATCACTGTCTGATAAATTCAAATTTACAGTATCTGATATCTGTTTGGGGCACCGCTAACAAAACAATAATGAGACCAATTGAAAAATTGCAGAACAAAGCAGTAAAATGAAATCATCTAATTTAAATTTTCGTGAAGTCAATGATTTTAATCTGCACAATACCCGCCAGAACACAGCCTTGAGATCATGTAATTCCAAAACCAGTTTTGGGCAGAAGTCTATTCTACATAATGGAATTGATATTTACAATTCAATTCCAAAAAACCTTAAGAAAATAAAAAGCAAAATATTATTCAAGAAACATTTGAAGAAATATTTATTGAATTTGATTTAAAAAATAAAAAGGTGATATTCCCGATTCAATCATTTGTTGATGATACTAGTTAAATTTGTATTTATTATAACTCAATAACTCATTTTTTTTAAGTTTAGTTTTTAATTAAAATATGTTTGTTGTATCCCTGTTATAAACTGTAAGGTTTCTTGGGATAATAAAGTGTTAATAATAAAAAAAAATGTATTTATAAATTGAATTATCTGAAAAACACTAAAAACATAATATATAAACCCAATAAACTACTTGATATTGATTCTCTTCATGAAATGTAAGTATGCAAATTTATTCATTTCGCCAAAAATGAAATCAAATTTTCCAATTTGAAATTTTTCAGTGTAAACAAGATTCATACACACAATACCCGACAAATCGATTCTTTGCGACCTTTATATTTGAAAACGAACTTTGCTTGGAAAACATACTACACAATGGTATGAATACGTATAGTTCTCTTCCACAATATCTCAAAAACATTGAACAGGAAAACTTATTCAAGATACATTTGAAAAAATATTTTTTAACCTTACTGATATCAGAATATTCTTCACATCTCTTTAATTTTTTTCAGATTTTATCATTTATTTGTTTTTGAGTTATATAACTTGTGAATATTTGAACCAGTTGTAAACCTATACCACTTTGAGTATATATCCCTGCCATAAACTACTGTAGTTTCTTGGGATCTATTTTTGGTTACGTACTCATTTAGGATTTAATATTTGGCATCACTGAAATTTTGATAATATGATATATGATAACTTTTATTTCCCAAGAAACTACAAAGTTTATAGAAGGGAAAAATAATATGTGGTGCCACCGTCAACAAAGGAAATAAATTCACAAAAAATACTCGATTCCATAAAGTCTTCATTCAAGGAAAAGCTTTCTAATTAAGTTTTGTTTCAAAATCCGTTCATGTTGAACCTTTAAATTTAACTATGTATTCACTCAAGTGAAACAAAAAGGAAAATTTTGTTTATATTTTCAAAATCATAGTAAAGTATTAACACTTTTGAAGAAATCCAGAAACGATTGCAAAATTAATTCTAAATCAAAATTTAGACAATTGGCAGAAATATTCAATGAAGTTTGTATTATAGAATTATACAGAATATTAAAATTTTCGATCCTTACCTTCAAATCAGCACACGAGAAATGGACCGAGACCAAAGCTTGCAACGTCGAGTTTATAGTGGGGAGGTAATTAACACGTGTGGCCTCAATACCGAAACTAGTGGCAAATAATGTCGCAATTTCTACGACTTATTTATGAGATGTTTTGAAACCCATAAAATTTAATGGGGACAGATGTTCAAAGCACTTGCTGAAGCTTGCGTAATTCGCAACTCACAAAGAATGTTCTTTGTTCGAGGGGGGTATAAAAGCATTCGCACTTGCAAATTCAATATAGTATTCCAGTATCATAGTATTGGAATAGAGTGTTATGGAAAGAGTAATACAGTAACAGTAATATAGTAACAAAGTGAACGATCAAGTATTATGTACAAAACAGTAGACAGTGTTTTAAACAAAAACGCGGTGCAGTAATAAATCAGTCGCTAGAAGTGCTAAAGGTTAATATGAAGTGGACCCAGAATCGCTCCCAAAATGTGTAAGTCTAGCCGTTAAAGTCGAAGCGATGATCTGATTATTTATGTACCATGTCTGTACGAGAGTAATGAACGAAATTATGTGAGTTCTATTGACTTGTCGACGTATCTTGTATTACGGAATCATCGTTGTTGGCCTATTATGTATTCCCTGCTTTATTTGATGAAAAACTGAATGTTCGAAATGCCGCTTATCCTAAACAAATTAAAAACTGTTGAAAATTCCGCCAATTGTTATTATTTCCACCAAGAATTCACGAACTAAAAATAATCTAGTTGAATGACTGTGCTTATCACTATTAATTTTGAAGATAAGATTTGAATGTTTTAGTTTGTTTTTAACCAAATGTATGAAGGTACAAAGTTTGATAATGAAATTTCTAGAATTTTGACACATTTGAATTTTTGGTTTTAAGATATTTGTGTTACTTTATATACATACTTAGAAAATGTTGTAAGGTTTATAATCAAGTATTGAAATCATTCAAATTGCTACCAAAATGGAATAGGAGAACCACCTGATGAAGTATTCTTAAATAAGAAATCTACCAACACTGCCGAAGGGTCCACTGGTATTAATTCTGATGGATTCGTAAGAATTGTGTACACATCGAAAGCAAGTTGAATGATTATAGATTGGAAGCTGATGACTACCTGTGATTTTTGTTATTCTCTACTTCGATCAAATGACAACTACATTTCCTCTTGGGTATTTAGTTAATCTTCCAATTAAATCAACCTTTGTTTTGTTAGTTCTGGTTTTTAGTATCATATTTATTATTTCAAACTGATACTGATAAGTTTTTTGTTCCATTTTGTGGTATATTCATTTAATATTTCATAATATATAAAATATAAAAGGTTTTTGGTGTATTGATGATAACTTTTATGGAAATCATACTTTGATGTAAACCTTTTCACAGTAACTGTAAAAAAAAGTAAATTTATACTTCTCCTGAAGATGCTAACCTTGTTAGTGAAACGCGCGTCGAGTGCAAAAATATCAGTTTGGTGTTAGGGTAATTGATCTCTAGGAAAAGTTTTATGTCATGTAACCAATATCCAGTGATGCCAACCATTAAATCTGAAATAGGTGCACAATCAGAAAGAGATGCATATGGTCAATTAAAAGGTTCAAAATATTCCATATATTCCAATATATCGTTTCGAAATGGAGCAAATTCAAGGATTATTCAAAGCCCTGAGAATTATAAACCAATGACAATTTAAAATTTCAAGATATCTAATAGCATAAACAATTGATATCAGAAGGTACCTGAACAAAAAAAAAATACTCACTTTATGGTTTTATCTAGGTATATGACAAAGTTGATTATAGTTTCAGTACGTTCTGAACATATTTTGGCTCTTACCCAAGTAGCACAAACATATTGGACCAATATTGGTTCAATATTACGGTAATATTAACCTTATATTGTAGATATCATATTGGCCACAAAAAAAATGTGAACATTCGACGATATTAGATCAACATTCGAAAGCAATGTAAGGATATATCGTTTCAACTATGTTGGTACAATATTGTCAATGATATATCGACGAAAAAGGAATATTCGTTTGATGTCACTTAATATTTTCTTTTTATAATATTCTGTATTTTACATATTTTTTATATCGAATAGTCAACTTGAAAATTTCACTCATTCACATTAACTAACCGAATTAGGCATTCCAGATCAGGTTATGTCTGGGGGGCAAATACCAGTTTTAACCAATCACAAACTTATAAAAAAGAAAACAAACGAAAGTTCCTGGGGGGCAGATGCCGCCAATTGGTTCATTTCGGTTTATTTGACATTTTTGACAAGTATCTGGAATGCCTAATACTAACCTGGAAAAAACTCTGGCTGCTGTGGGGCTTGAACTCACGACCCTCAGAAGAGAAATATTATTGTCGACCACTATACACTCTACGGCACGGATAGACTTGTTTCTAAGAAGGAGTTGGGTGGTATAGATGTGGTAACTTCAAGTTACTTATGTTCGAGACAACATTAAAATGTAGAAACTTAAGTAACAATGAAATATATTCGAAAAAACACTAAAGGATAACTGTCTTATGTGATGGTGATTTGGAATATCAAACTTGCTGTGCCAAATATTCTGGACGTAATTTTATGGTATTGAAATCCACCAAATGACGATATTTCAATTTTTCCAAATTTGTTTGGAATAATTCGTGAAGAATATTGCGTTACCGATATCGATATATGTTTGATTACATTAAGTGATGACTTTCAAAGTTCCGATACCCCTTTTCAGGCTGTGATTCTAAAATGACTATTTGAATATTTTCATTTAACTGTTGAAACAATATTCAAACAATATCAGAATTCGCATATCTATATTGCAGTATCATGCCAATATGCCACCTAATGTGATAATACAATATTTAAGTCTACGCTCCCAAACAATATCGAATATACATTGGATATCGATGTTGAAAATTGAGTATATTCAGAATATGCAGACAATATTGAAATATCTATGTTGTTAAAATGATATTATTCATCATCACCTGATATGGTAATTCAGATATTGGTAATAAGTTATCAAACCCATATATTATCAATATTGAACCTCAAAAATGCAGTTGAAATTTATTGTCAATATTGAGCCAATATTCATAATGAGATATCGTTTTTTCAATATTGATAGTTCAACATCAATTTTTCATTTACGATGTATCTATATTGGACCAATCTGAACTCGGGGTTCAGCCAATATGATGTGTTACTTGGGTATATATATAGTCAATCGTGAGGTGCGGCTGGAGTGAACGAACTCGCTCCTTAACAGCACAATTTTGTATGAAATTTTCATCGAGGATCAATTTCCGCGATACCGAATTGATATAATCCCATTTCAAATTGTTTAGAGCTATATTATTGTCATTGACTAATTTACATTTGAGTAATTTTGAAAGAATTTCGAGAGTGCACTTTTAATTTCAGTTGGTAATTCGTTGAATGCTCTTAAGCCTTTGATAAAAATGGAGTTTTTCAGTAATCTTCTGTGGAATTGGGGAATATGAAAATCTCTTCTAGATCTCGGTTCATAGTGGTGATATTCGAAATTATAGTTGACCTTTAGAATAATCCGATACACTTCCATTGCTGATTTCAAATACAAAAATAAGTGCCTGGTACGAAAGAAATTCTTTCACCAACAACTATTCAAGTTTGCTCAACATCGTTGTAATAGGAGTGCATCTATTGTACGAGAGAATTATGCGCATTGATCGAATCTGTAATTTTTGGAATCATCTAGATTTGATCAGTAAATACAGAATAGTTGAGTAGTAAGTGAAATGGAAAATATAATGGTGTTGTATATAATACTTTTGGTCCATAGATTGAGATATCTTGAGTATCTATATAAATAGTTCACTTTAAAAGCTATTCTCTTTATTAAGTAGTCTGCATGTTCTTTGAAAGTCAGTCTATAGTCTATAATACCAAGGTATTTCAATTTTTCTACCCGATCGATTATTTCATTACCAATTTGCAATGAGAATCACCATTCTTATATTTGATTCATTGAATTGTTAAGCGCTTGCACCAAAAGCACTGGGTTTGTTGTGAAGGAATAAATTAATGTGTCATCAGCAAACAAGTGAGTTTTACGATTTTGTGCTGCTTCGACCTTCGACTATATCATCAATATATATATCAAGAACAATGAAGGTCCAAGCACACTTCCCTCTGGAACCCCATAACCATTTTCTATTTCTTCAGACAATATATCATCAAATCTGAAAAATGTTATTTCAGGGCCTTCATTTACCACCATTTCCCGGAGCTAGGGGACGTGAAGCTGTAAGACAGGTGAGATATTAGTTTTTAATATGAATTGATTATTTTAAATTGAGGAAATGGAAGAGGGTTTGAAACTTTTTTTTTTCCAAATGCACTTATATAAGAATAATCCGTTCAGTATCATAACTCCGACTGAAAATTTTTATTTTGTACAGTAAGTATCACATTGAACTCCCAATAGAACTCTGGGGTGAAAGAGTGAATTAACAAAAAATGCTCTTTTGAAATGTTTTGATATCATCGCATTCAGTCTTTTGAAATTATTTGTCAATATACAGAGCACTGATTGACAGCATGACATATTAAAGTTATAATTCCTAGATGAAACAACATTCGTTGCTTTCCACATAGGGATTCCTCCTGAAAAGTAAATGATAGTGTGGGGATATACCGAACTATCCAGAAGTTATTCTCAGAATGATATATAAAACTATGATTATTTGACGTGTCCATTTTCAACAGAAAGTCTGTCAGTTGTAGTTTTCTCATTGTGGAATCATATTTTCACCAGAAGCCTTTCTAATATCTGGTGAATCAGACGTCGAATACGATTTTCTCTGAATTTTTTTAATGGAACACACTATCATTTCATGCATGGACAACTTTTGAAAAGAGTGCCCTCTAAAAATTAATGATGATTCGTGTTTATATTTCTTGTACATTCTTTTACCTATTGACATCTTTCACAATTTTCGTTTATTTTTTACAAGTTAGTTGTTGAAAGGAATAAATTAATGAATATGGGTATGGGTATAAATGAAAATCAGTATCAACTTATTCAGCGAAAACTTTTCTGGTTAATATAGTGTTGACACATTTATCCACATTCAAATACAACTTATTGTTTTCACACCAGTTTACCATTATCATGTAAGCAATCCACTATCCGGAACAGTTTCAAATCATCTGCGAATAATAAGCACTGACAGTGTTCAAAGGCGTTCACTATGTTATTAACAAAGGTATTAAAAGAATAGGGGCCCAGTGAGACCCTTGAGGGACACCTGAAGAAACGTGTATTTCTGTTGACTTGAATGACCCTACTTTCGCACGCTCAACATTTGACGAGAAAAACCGAAACACTGTAATTTTTTCAGCAGTAAGTTGTGATCGACTCTATCGAAGGCCTTGGAAAAATCTGTATACGCTGCATCTACCTGATGTTTATTTTCCAAGGCCTTCAAAATTTGATGCTCATAAACCAGTAGATTCGTAACTGTCGACTTACTTTTGGAAAAACCATGCTGATTGTTATTGAGCTGTTCCTTGCAATGATAATTCAGGTGATCTGATACGAAACTATCGAGTAATTTCGGAATTGAGGATTGGTTACAGACACTACGATAATTTTTTATCATTTTTCGATATTTCATCCCAAAGTTCGAGTGGAAACACACACCTCATAGTAAAACGTTAACATATGTTTATGTTTGTCTAGTCAAAAAAATGTAAACCAGAGACAATGAGTACAATAACGTTAAAACGTTAATACATTGACCACGAGTCCTCATATCTAACTAGTTATTGGTCTATTCGTAAACAAATCACGGCGAGATAGGTTCATTTTCGATTTTAATTAAGAACATAAAACACTTTTCAATAATTATCAAAGAAACTTCGTGAAACACGGGCAGCATTCGCTTTATTTTTTCAGATATTGTTGGTGTTACTTCAATAGCTTCTTAACCTTATTGTTACGTTTTTACTCTGGGTTCGAAAATAAGTGACAATTGTTACGGCATAATCAGACAAGTTAATACTACCAAACTCAACAAATCACTAGCGAATACGCAATTCAATAAATCCCCTTGAATAATTATCGCACTGTTTCGCCTATTTATCTGCTCATTTATTTATTTCGGTATTCGACTGACTCCCGCCGCTCTCTGTACCGCTATATATAAATACCAATGGTTCAGGAATGTTTCATTATTGAACGGGAATCGACGTTTCGGTCGGTGGGCCTTGCATAGGCGTAGAGGAAGGGTTTCATTGTTTATCAGAATTGTTGATGATTGTCGAATTCGTAACATTATTATATTAACACCAGGGCTGCAATTCTTGAGTCATACGGATTTCGTTTTCATACGAATAGAGTGACGTAGAGATATATGGACTGAATGTGTTGAACTTAAACACAACACAAAGTCGTATACAGATTTATTTCAAGAATTGCAGCCCAGGTCTAAAGAAACAAATTCATTCTATTCCTTTAAACAATTGAATGAGGAAAAAAATTTACTCTCGAGTTATTACCGAACAGCCCATGCTATTTGGATTTTTCGGTATGGTTGGTGTCCTTTTGGAAAGGATTACATTTCGGGTGCGATCTTATTCCGTACTGTACGTTATTGTTTTCGGACATAAAAACATATTTATTTCGTGTTACTTTTGTGAGTAGTGTGATATATGTTGTATGACGTCATTGGTCTAAAATGAAAGTTTGCAACAAAAGTGTTTCTCAATAAATAAACTTTCTTCTCTGCTGGTATCAAGCGAATTCCATAGCCAATTATCCTTGTGCCTACCAGTCAAGGGTATCTGCACTCACTACATGTATTTGCATGTGAAAAAAAAAAGACATGCACACCATCTTTGTGCAGAACATTAAGGTTAGTTTTAACATTTCTTTGTCGCTCGGGTGGTGTTTTTTTTTTAGATTTTAGTAAGGTTGTTCCATTTGTTTGTTGAGCAGAAACACTCTGAATATAAGCCTAGAGTAAACCAAACAGGGTGTAAAAATTTGCCTGTCTGGGCATGAGAGAGGGGCAATAATATAAACACGAACTGTTGAGCAAGGGAGACGATTTTTGATCATTCCCATTAAAATCATGTTTTGCAGTTCCAGAACTGTGTGAAGGGAACCAGAAAAGAACTTATTTTTTGAAGGTTGCACGTGCGAAAATTGCATGCAGCTTTTCGATAATTCGGACTATTTTCACCGACTCCACGAAAAAACACCCAAAATAGTAAAATCTAGAGGACGTCTCATCTATCCATTGTTATTCTTTGTAATGAATTGGCCATCAAAAAGTGATCTCTTGCAGACAGAAGGAATAAGGCTCCTCATGTTAGACCCTGATTAGGAAAATATTTAATTTTGGTGATCAATATTATCGGAAGTAATTTAATTTCTTTATATATAATAAACCTTGCCAAAGGAAAAATTACTACGAATAATACAGATCCGTATTTGACAGTCAAATACACTGTGGACCTCTTCGAGCGATCAATTTTTTTCTGTTTCTTTCTTATAGCCTAGCGTTAGTCTCGATAGAACTGGATAGTTCCGTTAGTAAACGAGTCCTAAGAATGAAAATAAGTTCAAAACTGTTGGACAGATAGTATTTATCTTGAATAAACTCTTGACTACCTTAAAATAGATGTACGTGACCGTGAATGAAAGCAAATGAGTGCCTTTCTGAGTTTCGTTCCTATTTTTTTATTGTGGATCTCAGGTAAGATTTAGATTAAATATTACTCTTAGATATTGATCTTCACTCGTGAGGGTACTGAGATCATTGTATGTTTCCTGAGAGTTAAGACTATTGTTGTGTTTGTATTATAGTTTGTTTCGTTCATTCCTTCTAGTGTTTAGGATTCTTTTCATGAGCTCATATATATCTTTTGTCAGCATTGAATAATCTTTACAACTATTTGAACTGATTTATCTGATTTCTTTTTATGTTGTATTACATTATTTATTTTAGTATGTTATAAACTTTAATGTTCCTTGAGATTGATAAAGATATTATTATTATCTTCTAGAAGTGCAAGTTTGATGGTTAGGCAGAAAGAAGAATTGGGACTGGATTGAGTGTCGTAATGTAGGGTTGTAGTAGTAGATGTATAAATCCATATTGAATTAGCGATTACAAATTTATAGAAGTTCGGAAAAAGATGCATATGTCTGTCTAAAATGAAATGAAAAACGTTCAAGTCAATATTTTAGTGTTGACTTCGAATTCAAAACCTTTTTGATACCTTCTATTCTTTATTTCAAGAATAACGTATAGTAAATATGAACAGCGGCGATATTTAACTCAATTTACTCTACCCTATTCTTGAAAAAGGCCATAACTTTATGATTGAACGTCAACATCCGCTGAAAACAATAAAAAAGTTCCACTGGTTTTTCTGGATAAATCAAACATAATTATATTATGATGAGAGAGGTTTCAATTCATAATGAACTGATTGAGTAATTAACAAAAAACAACTAACGCTTGAAAATTTTCATGAATGTTGCTAACAAATATTTTCCAACAGTTTTCCTTAAGATGTGAAATTTGGAACGTTCATGATCACTTTTGAAAATAGAAAGTTATTGAAAAATTATTCATCTCACCGAAACACGTCTATGGTATCAGAGAGATGGCCCTGAAGTAGATGGAATCATATTTGACAGGACGAAACCAACTGGTTAAAACTGAACATACAAATGGATTACTAAAAGTCAGTTAGGGAGTACCCCAAGGATCAGTTTTAGGTCAATATCTACTTCTGTATATAAATGATCTTTCCTTCTTGGATATATTTGGCTCTTTCACTTACTTGGCGGACGACACTCTCATTTCTAGGACACCCTGAAGATGTGAATTTGCTTCATAAAAATGTTACCTACAAATAATCGAGTCGTGGTGCGATGCAAATTTTCTGTTTGAATTCCAACAAAACGAAATTACTCGCATTCAAATGTCTTCTTCCGGATATAGAATTAGGTGCTGATTCCATACCACCTGACAGCAATATACAATTCTTGGGACTCAACACAGATACCAATTTGAAATTCACAAATCACATTAGCATGCTAAACAAAAAATTGTCATTCGGCTGTTTTGCCCTCAGGTCTACAGCTGAAGAGTTAGGTTATGCTGCGGAAAAAAGTATCTATTTTGCTCTCATTAGAGTTGAACTTGAGGTACGCAATCTAGTTCTGGGGTTCGTATAGTAATGAACTCTTTGAGAGTGTAGTTTTGCTGCAAAAGCTGGGGGGTGCTGTGTTGGTGCAAGTAAAAAGGTTGAGTTCCTGCAACCCTCATCTCCTGAAACATGGAATACTGACACTAAGCGTAATCTGAGTTTCAGAAGATACTTCTCATTTACAAGAATAAATCTTCATATGAAAATAACAATCGCACTGTACGAAATGCAACGAATCTGTCATTAATCATCCCTAAATCCACACTGATCAAAGACTCAATATTTGACGGCGGTTTCGAAGTGTTATAATAAACTACCTGCAGATATAAAGAACATAAGATTCTCTTTCTTTTGTGAAAAAGTAACATGAAAGACTGATATCTCAATCATCAACAATCAACAACTGTTTATTCCCAATAAACTACAAGTTTATACAGCCTGTTATAATCTGACAGAATGATCAAATGAAGAATCGATATGAAATTGACGCTGCTTATATGTAATAATATATGTTTACTTCTACCTAGATGTGATTATTTATATGGATGTAGTTATTTACATGTTTTCTTTTTACCAGTGTTCATCAATAAGGTCTTGTATCTTGGATAATAAACAGATTATCTCTCAATAAATTACCTTTTCGTGTGTAATAACTGTTTAATAATAATAATAATAACAGTTATTTATTCCCAAGAAACTACAGTTTATATATAGGGAATATTTATATAATACATTTATTAAAAAGCTCAATCAGAATTGTTTATTACTCGAAAATAAAAAAAAACAAAATAATTTTTCAAAAAAAATTATTCTAACAAATAACGCTTCATAGCCAATTTGAATTTGGTCATTTGATAAAAACATTACATTCCAGTGGGTAATCCATTATATGTGATAACACCTTTGTAGAAAATAGATTTTCTGGAAAATTCCGTCTTGAGATTTTTTGTTAACAAATTATTGAACTGCCTTCTTTGGTGGTTATGTACACTGTTAGATTTAAAAAATTTCATAATAGAATGTTTCTTATTAGTCACAATAGAATGCAAAACAGTACATTTTTTCAGTTTAGAGGATGAATCAGTTATAAATGTTGAAAAATGATTTCCAACAAAGTTCATACACTTAGAAAGTTATATCGATGGTGCAAACAGTAGCTTCATCTTTATAAATGTTGGTTTGCAACTTTCTCGATATTCTAAACCATATATCAGTCTCACAAATCCTTTTGCCTTATAAACACCTTAGAAATCTCTACCACATCTCCAAGACATGATGTTAAAATAAATATGAGAGTAGGCTAGAGCATAATAGACGCTTAAAAGGCTCTGTTGGTCAATATAGATTTTCATTTGCTTCAACGCAAAAATCATTCTTCAGTTTGTTGCAGATATTATTGCTGTGCATATCCCAGTTCATAGATTTATTCAACGTTTTTCCCAAATATTTAACTTCGTCAGCCCTACTGAAGTCGGTATTAATTATTCCATCCACCATACTACCATTTCTATTGTAAAAGTTCATTACAACTACCCGAGATCGATGAATTTTACGTAATTATTAGCAAAACGGCACTTCTACAGGCAGTAAAGGCTGCTCAATTCCCCAAACGATCATCAGCGTTATCACATCAATCGGGAATGTTGATTTGCTAGTCCTACTCGATCAAGTTTTGGACGTGTTGTGTGGTGCAGTAGCAACTCATCTTTATCGACATTATAACAGACAGTAGGTACAATCATTCACTCGGTCAAGTATAAGTATTCTTTTGTTCTGCATTTTCAGGAACATTTCGAAGTTGTCATTGAATTTGATGGGGATTTAGCGAGAGTCAAAATCTTTAGGCGTCACCAGGTGGAACAACAAGAAGCACACTAGCATTAACAGGTTCAATTCCAGCGACAGAAGCAACATTAGCAGGGTTAACGTCAATAGAGAGAGAAAAAAATTTCGAGTCACTGTCATAAGTGTGACCCTCTCATACCTTAGGGTGTACTGGTCAAAAATATAGGATAATTATTGCTTGTGTTTGATACACACTAGCTAGAAAAAAAGTTTAGTCGGAGACTAAAGATATTTTGGTTCTTAATTTTTTAACTCGTGAGACGTATTCGTGACCCGATACATTTTTATGTATTCAGAAATAATTTTGTGATATGTCGGAATTTTAATGAACAGATACTGAAAAATTTAAAAATATGATCCATTACACCAAGATCTGTCTTATATAAGACGTGAGTTTTGTTTATGATTCATATTTCATAAGAAATGTGCTGTTCATGATTGTGTTTGTGATACTTGTTATGAAATATTTTTGTGTATATTGTTACACATATTGGAATTGCATTGTTATTTCAATAAATTTTCAATAATATTTCTATTATTTTCCGGACTACTATATGTGATTCAATCATTCGAGTAGTAATAATAAAACTAATAGACATCCATATTAAAACATTGCAGTATTGTCTTTGAGTTGTGAATACTTAAAAAAAAATATTTTCTGAAATGGTGCGTTTAATGGCTGTTGATGATCGTTGCCAATTATTAGATGGTTTAAGTTACATATATCATTAAGGAATTTTGTGTCATTATTACTTCAGGAAATCATATTGTAGATTGTGGAAATAGGAAATATAAAATATGTCTTTATTGCAAGAACTTTTGTGATACTATGGTACCTAATACTTATGAATTAATGTATTTTAATACTGACTGATTAATAAAATTATTCAGTTCAAGCCAAAATAAAATTGAAAATATCTGTGGAGTCACTCCTAAATTATGGGATCATAGTGTGGGGGGGGGCTCTATAACAATGCATTAAATCAGTTAAATGTAGTGCAAAACTATATACTACGAATAATATTATTTAAAAACAGACTATATTCCACAGATTGTCTATATAATGAATCGATTCTGAATGTCCGATGCCTATACTTTCTTAGTAACTGTATTTTCTGTTTTAAATCTACAAAAAAACAATTTGTGAACCACCGTTACAAAACTAGACAGTACACAAACAAAAATATGGTAGTTCCGTTTAGAAAACTCGATGGGAACCAAAGATTCGCTATAACCGTAGCACCAAAAATTTATAACATCCTACCAAATGAAATTAAATTGATAACAAAATATAAACATTTTGTTAATAAATGTAAATCCTTCATTTTTCTAAATAGCGATCGCATATGCAAAATGTTGTGATAAGGTGTTTAATTAATTTAATCAAGTTAACAAACTTTAGCAGTATAACCAATGTATTTATTATTATAATTTAATCATTTCCTATATATTTCTGATATAATAAGTACTATAATATCTATTTTCATTATCAGTATTAGTATTAATATTAGTAATTAGCATTATTACCAAACCTTTCTTTCTCTCTTTAACTCTTTTAATATATGTTATTATTGCACACACAGGTGTTAACTCACCTAGGTGCATTATTGTATTACCAATTTCAAATGTACATTATTATTGTTGAATAAAGAAATTGTTAAAAATATGACGGTATCGTGCAGAATTGGGATGAAGTTGACATTTCTATTATATGATAGCAAAAAATCTACCGTCACCCTTGCGATTCCGAAGTGATGCGGGATAAAAACCTTGAATCCTAAAAATTCAATTAACGGATTTATCTTCTATATTCGCAGAAAGAGTAACTATATTGAATGAACATGCCTCATTTATTCAGAGAGAAAAATATTTTCAAGTCACTTGCCAAACTCGGGCGACGAGTATGAGTAAACGATAAGTAAGTAGAAATTATTTTTTTTCACGAGTATGCACATTCAAGGACGACTATTTCAGGGACTAGACAAGGTAATATTTTGAAATGACACGAGTTGAATCACCATTTCTTTATACTCTGCTGTAGACCTGACTAGAATGAAGAGACCAAATCTCTTGTGAATTACCTCTAAAATGAAGCAATAATTGAAGCAAATAAATAACAATATGCCCTAATATTAACACATTTAAATTTATTCAATAATACAGTAAATAAAATTTCGGTTTAAATCGAGAATAAATAAAGATAAATGCATTTGAAATAAGGAGAAACGCTATTCAAACAACACTTACCTGAAACGTAAATGTACTTATCTTAGGCTCGCATATCTGGCATCTGAATTTGAATACTCTGATAATGCGTTGATAATCATATCAGTCGGAAATGTTGCCTTGCTAGCGCTACTCAGTCATTTTTGGACGTGTCGTTTAGTGCAGTAGCAACGCATCAGCATCAATGAGACAGTAGGTACAATTATTCAATTAGTCAGGTACAAGTATTCTTTCGTTTTTCATTTTCAGTGGCATCGTATTTTGAGGCGTGAGCTGGCAGGCAGAGTGGGACGTGTTTTGATTTGGGACCTTGAGGACTTTCCCCAACTGATAGAAAGACAACAGGAGGAACAGCCAGAGTATCAGCAGCTTCAACAGGATCAAGGTTGGCAGGTTCAGCGTCAACAGGAAGAACAGCAACAGTATCAGCAGCTTCAACAGGATCTAGGTTGGCAAATTCAACGACAACAAGAGGAACAGTATCAGCGTGCACAACAGGATCAAGGTCGGCAGGATCAGCAGATTCCTCAACAGCCACAGCAGGATCGAGATTAAGTTTAGCGTGAACTGAAGCAATAGCAGTAAGTTAACCGTCACCAGAATCAACCAGGGTCGACAGTAACGGGTTAGCTTAGCAGTAACGAAATGTCAATAATAGCGTCGACCCATGAAACATGAAATTAGGAAACACATAGAGGATTCGTTTTCGTTTAATGTGTCTAGTTAATCATATACGGCGAACATGGGTCTTAAAATATGCAAAATCTACGCTTATATTTTTTTGTTCAATGCGCATTGTGCGATAAAATATGAGCTTAGTTTTCCTCTTGAAAATTAACTATGTGAGATTTTTGGATTCCGTAGCAACTTATTTGGTTCGGATTAAGGTCTTATAGGGAGAGTCAGCAAAAAAAAGTCGAATATCCAATTGTTTGTTTGTCAAGTTAATGTTTTGTTATATCCTTCTCGCATGTCTCAATATTAATATATTTTTCACAATGACTCATATAAACGATGGAATTGGAACCGTCGGTTTAAAGGTTGACACTTTTTGTAGAGATCAATTAACTTAACACCAAACTGATATTATTTGCACTAGTCGCGCGTTTCGCTAAAAAGGTTAGCTTTTCCAGGAGAAACAAATAGACAGATATCATCAGTTTTCTTCTCCTGAAGATGCTAACCTTGTTAGCAAAACGCGCGTCGAGTGCAAATGATATCACTTCTGTGTTAGTTAGAGTAATTGATCTCTACAAAAAGTAGAATGTCTCAGTTTGTATCTTGTGAAGTCAATTTGTGATCTTTTTTTTCTATCGTTTACTTGTGTTTAGGTGTTTAAGTATACTATTTCAATTTTTTGGTACCTTCTGTTTTCGTGTTTTTCACTGACTTCATTTCATAAATTGAAGGAAAATTTAGAAATTTAACAGATGTCTTGCCGCATAAAATTTGGAAGTTAGAGTCAACAACCAGCGAAAGCGCTGATGGCAGTAATTTTATTCCAACTGAGAGTGAAGCTAGTGATGGTGTCAATTGACATTGACGTCTATTTTATGTAATGAGATTTTGAAATTGTACTCGAATAATTGATGAGGACCCTCAAAAACGAAAAAGTCATAGATTTTTTTCACGAATTGCCCAGAGGTTTTCCATTCTTGGACCGAGTGAATCAAACCACCCAACTATTAAACTCTCTCTCGGAACCAAACTCCCAACCTATATTTTCTGTTCGTAAATTTTTCCTCTGGAGTCACGGTGTCACGTAATGAAAGAGGACCTATGAGGCAATGATAAAATGATGAATTTTTATCAAATGCATCATATATTGTAAGTCGTCTTGGCATACGTGACGACATATATATATATATTCCGAGAAAAACGGCTTTTTGTACAAATATGTCGTAAGTTTGGTGACGAGATAGTTTTTTAATATTGGTTGGTTGTATGGATCAATGCCTTCGACTCGTCGATGAGATAGATGTACAGTTTTCTCTAATCGATCCAATTTTTCAAAACTGAGGTCCATAGAGTGTACAACAAATGAGAATTATTTTCATTAGTTGTAAAACCGAAATTTATATACTGCCAAAAGTTGGTGCATTTCTGACAACCAACTTTCATGTCTCTAGATTGGCTCCTGGTCAAACAGTATACGGGGCAGGAATAAAATATTAAATTTGTTGAAAATTTAGGTACCCCTATTTTGAAAAATATAGGATAATTCTAATCTATCTGTTGCACGCTTTATGGGCCTCACTGTATATTTGGGGTCAACAACCGCTACATGAATCTGGCGCAGTAGTTTTTGGTTGTTTTTGTAAGCTGTGATTGTTATATTTATTAGAATCAGATTAGTTTTTATCATAATTACTTAAGAAGTTTCTGAGAGAGTAAGGGATCTGATGATTATCCAATAATTATTGTTTTCTTGGAGGTAATCCATTGAATAAGTTGTCTTACTATTGCTTCAGTTGAAATATTCTTCTTCAACAAGGTTGACAACTGTCAATGCCGTTAGTAAAACTTTCAAAAAAAATACTGTTACCATTCAAAGTTATATATTATATATTTAAGGAATGATGTGATGAAATAAAACCATTATTATAGGTTATGATAGTAGGAATATATGATTTTATTTACAATAACTTTTTCAGATAATTATATTTACTTTCAAAAGATTATATTTGAAAGCTGATTGATGAGCTAATAAAATTATTTATTACATCAAGCTACTTTATTTTACGTCGAATCAACAAAATATCCATGATATTTTAGAATTTGACTAACATGGTTGAAAAATTACATAGAAACTATACTATATTCTGTGGAGGAAATGAAGTTTCGAGGAACTATTTTTTTCCAGATCAATATGAAAATGATACAAAATTCTCTAAAATAAGTAGCAATATTTTATAGATTAGTATTATTTATATTGATTTGCAAAATATTCTATTATGGTATCCAGAAATGACTGAATTTTTTAATTAAACTCCACAGGTGAATTTTCACTAGAAATTGTTTTTATATTAATCTTTCTATTATCACTGACGTTATATGAAAATGGTATGATATTCAAAATTCTTTTTTTTTGGAATCTGTTCGATTTCTTGTGAACTATTTCAATTGTCAAAAATTAAATAATTCTCAACAAAAATTGAAGTGAAATGTCTTCTGTTGAATATTCGGTGGGCCCTAGCTCACCTAGTGCATGAGTAATAAAACGCCATCTGATCTTCAGCGTTTTTCATTTTTTTGACTTTTGTTTTCAATAGAAAATAAAGACCTATTGCTATTACAACCAACCTATACGGTGGCTCAAAAATGACTGACTTAGGACCCCTATGAAAATATTGCCCCTAAACGGACTTTAAACGATAAATATAATTGAAACAATATTATTAATATGATATATTAACAAAGAGGGCCCCCACTTGACTCAATAAGGTCTACCTCACACGGAACATATTATTGTTCCAGTTTCGATATTGATTAATGTATTGAACGTGCAAGGAGTACAATGATAGTAATAATATTGTGTTGTTTCTGGTTTTTATTTATCCTCAAGATGGATCATACCATTGATGAGAAATTGATAACTCCCAACTTCAAACGCTTTATATGTGAAGTCGACTTCATGTTAATTATGACACTACCTTGTACTGACGAGAGGCCCAATAGCTCAAATCCGGTCTACAAGTGTACCCGTCCTAACAATTTGAAATCATTTCCGGCATTTGTATGGCCAAAAGCAAATGCAGGATTTTCTGAAACCTGCACTGGCACCGGTCGGATATAATGCAAAGCCCTTCGTGGTATTAGCCAGGAAGTAGTTGTTTTTCACCGGTGTCAGCCAGAAACCTATTGGGTAGGTAGTTGAGACTGCGGCCTGAATGAATTGTTTGAAATATGATTTGCTTTATATGTGGTATAAGGAATCTTTCCTACCGGAAATTATTTTAATATACACGTCATCTCAGTAGAATTGGTAAGATTAGAATCTATATGGTGAAAAAATGGGAACGTTTTATTAGGATTAATTACCCTAACACCAAACTGACCCTAGTCTCTAGGTTCAGTATCAGTTTTCTACTGAAGATGCTCACCTTGTTAGCGAAACGAGTGCCACTGCGAGTTATATTTGTTTCGTGTTAGGGGAATTGATCCCTACATGAAGTTTTCACATCATCTGAGAACAATTCGTTCAAGTCAGTTTCAAGAATTCCTACGCAGTACGTTGATGGGATGCCACGTCAGAAAACAACTACTACCCTGGCTTATATCATGATTCTTCACAAAAAAATAAACATTTGGTTTTGGTCGTACAGATGTCGGACCTAATTCTCAATTAGCATATTCGGAAATTTCTTATGTGAAGAAACCTGCACTGGTACCTGTCAGTCTTATCAATTATCCATATTTCGCGAGAATTGACTCACTTTAGTTGACCAGACAGGGATAGTCTCAAGGAGAGTTCAAACAGCAAATAAAATACGATGAGAATAAAATAAGAAATGAGAATGAACCAATCAAGTTACATATTTTTTGATAATGACTTTTGTGTTCTGTGAATATCACAATTTCGTTTTGGCAGTGGCTACAGTAACTAACCTCCTAATGGTTGATATTTTGAATTTTGATTCTATTACATATAGCAAAGATTATCAGTAAATAATATTTTTAGGTGTATGCTTGTTTTGTTTTGTTCCTTATTTTATTTGCTGTTTAAACTCTCCTTTAGGTGACCTTATCATCTTCCAACAAAAATTATAGTACAGTTCCTGGTATCCGGGATCAACCTAAATGTACCGATTTGAGATGGCAGTGACCTCAAAGCTTATTTTCTTCCATTCGAATTTTGCTTTTTACTGCAAAATTCTCAAATTTTACTTTATCGTTTTGTCCCATGTTCATGGATGAGCCTTTTTTTTTAGTCGTGAATTTTTTGGATGACAAATCATTGAGGGGTTCAGGGTTCAAATCAATACCCTCTGGCCACGGGTATAGAGTTCGGTTTTCTTATTGTTTGTTACACTGGATTCAGTGTATTCCAAAGTGGATTGTAGATAACGGTTTGAAAAACTGCGCCTCTTCAAAAATATTTCGGAGCAAAGCTACTGTAAGAAGAGAATGAAGAAAAATAGAAAAAAAACAGCAGCAAGAAAATTCTTTCACATTTTTTTTATGTATGATTCAGATTCACACGGAAGCTAAACCCTGTAATGTTAAAAAAAACCCATGAATCAAGGGACAGGAGATAAGAATTAACATTTACTTTGAAATTTTTAAGTTTGTAAGCCTCAGGAAAAACCTCTTCCGGCAAGGAGTTTCAAACTTCTAATGTTCTATTGAAAAAAGATCCCTGAGCAAGAGAGGTTCGACAGGTCTCCAAGCTCACAACAAAGGGTTGGGAATTCTGTACCCTTCGGGTCATCCGTGTAGATAGTGCCAAGGGTGAAAAGATTGATGACTATTCAGAAGAGGACCGACCGTGAAAATATCTATAGAAGGGAGATAAGTCTCCCTTTTACGAATCAAAACGAGTCGACAGCTTCTGGACAGTTTTGTATACAGCCTCTCCCCTTCATAACTTTTTCACGGGACTATGTTGATACCAAGATCATTTTCAGTACGTATTGATTGAAGAATCAATAGGCTAACGGTTAGCAATCGAGCCTTCTGAATACTTCCTCATCTTCTATTTTTATTTCATATTGAGATTGATGTTTGGCGATCCATTCCAATTAATGTGTTTGTATTGAAATCAATTTTGTTTAAGGCTCCTGCACCTAGGCCAGCGCATCCCTTGAATCCAGTAATCCCCCCCATGAATGTGCCGCCCCACTTGAACCAAGCACCACACCGTCGTCAGTATGAGGTAAGTCAGTAAATTAAACGTTTCTATAATCAATGAACAACGAACATAAATACTTTCAATAATAATAGAGACTACAGATATTAGCATATTATTCAGAATCTACTGACATTAGCATATTATACAGATACTATAATATCTAGTTGTTCCTTATTGCTTGATTACTTTGGGGAGTATGAACGCTCCATCTTTGAAAAAAATTTAATGACGACGTTTTTTGCTAATAACTGGGAAACAGAAAGTGATCGAGGGAAACCAATCCAAGTGAAAGTTGCAGGATTTATAATTATATAAAAAACGTTCAGTTCGACCAGAAAGAGTCAAATTTGACTAGGCAATGGCGCTAGTGGAGAGTCATGACGCGAAAACAAGACAAATATAGTCTAGTTCCTAAATTGTAGATAGTGACTCATAGACGGGTGTTACACGCTCAGTTTGGCATCAGTTCAGTCTATGATTGTGGTCAGAATGATGGCAAACTGATCGTGTAGTTCATAGACTGATGGACTGATGGTCCGGAGTGATGAATATTTAAATATTTTAATAATTTCGTCAGTCTGCTGTGAATTTACGTCAGACTGATCGTGTGTTGTATTTCACGAGTTTCCCGTCAGTACCTTCCATGGAGGCACATGTTGACAGTGAAGACGCTTCGCCGTCTACGCAGCCGTTGGAACCGGAAAAGGATTTTATCATTACCTTCGAAGCATTGCCAATTCTCTGGTATAAAAGAAATAAAAATTATCCTTATAAATACAAGAGGAATGAAGCTTTGGAAAAACTGTTAATTATATATAAACAAACAAAAACTCAGGCTACTTCGGATGATGTATAAAAAAAATAAATAAATGCTCAAATTACCGCCAATACTGAAGAAAATAGAATCGTCTCGAAGATCAGGGGCTGGGGCAGATGATATTTATATCCCAAAGAGTTGGACATTTGAATATCTGCAATTTTTGGATAAAAACAAAAATTAGTTAAGATTTTATGATTTGTTTCGTGTACGAGTCAGTGTTTTTAAAACTCTGTAGACCATACAGTTGCTCGTAATCGAAAAACAGAAAAACTGTCGTGCAGGTCTCATGATAATCTACACCCTTTGGTTGAAACATTTTTCTCTAAAGAAATCGTAAAATGAAGAAAATTGGGAAAATTCTGATTTTCTTTTTCATTTTTGTTAAATGTTGAAATATCTCGAGAATGAATGGAAGAATCAAAAATCATCAAGAGTAGAATAATGTTCATCAAGGTGAAAACTATAAAAAACCTACATACATTTTCCCTCTAATATCAATAGTACGGGAAATATTGACCAAAATTTCAAATCGGATATTTGAAAAATGAAAATAAACCGATATATCTCCGAAACCACTGAGTAAATCAAAATTTGTTAGATGGAGTAACTTGTAGATCTCGTTGAACGCTATTAAAAACCTAGCTTCATATTTCCTGTATTATCTATAGTTTAGGAAATGTTGAAGAATATCCGTAAAATGCAACCAACTCGAAAACGACCAAGTATAAATATAATCAATAACAATGAAGTTCATGATGTAAGCGTGCAATCTACTTTTCGCAGAAACTAAAAATCACAGCCAAGAAATTGAAATGCGTACAATTCGAAAATGAATTAACTTTCGTCAATTGAAAATGCTTGTAATGTTCAGTTAGCATTTTCAAATGTGTATATAAGTCTCTTTTCAGTCTCTTTCCTTCTACAACGTTTTTTACACCCACAAGCTATTATTATTGCAAGAGCAGCTTTTTTCTTATTGTAATCCATGGCGTTCTCGATTACGACTGACAGCAGTCTGAATGATAGTGTAATGTCGCTCATGGGTCAATCAGTTTGTCATCAATTCATTCCTGATCAAGGTCATGGACTGAACTGATGCCAAACTGAGCGTGTAACACCCGTCATAGGTTGTACGATTCATAATTGATATGAAGCAGGCCAAGAAATAATAAATTTGCTAGGTACTTAGGTTTCAAATCAAGTTTTACTTTGCCACTTTCTTACAACCTCTGCTCTTTCGAATCCCCTAAAAACCTGAAAATGTACGATGAATCACTTTCTAAAATTTAGGAACTGGACTATATATTTTGTTGTGAGTTTCGTGTGCTATATTTTTCTCTTTTATATCGCTTTTCACAAGTGCTTTAGCCGTAAGAAATTCGACTGTTTCAGCTTGATAAAACACTAGCTAAAGCTAAACACATTACGCGAATTTGCCACTGAACAAATTTTATGTAAAATTATCTACAATGCTCATTTAATAATTCCCCTTGAGTATGAATCATTTTCGTATATTTTGCAAGTTTTCTGAAAAATCGTGACACCATAATATGAACCTTCAAAACTTCATATGATATCAAGATTTAAGCGATACTTCCCCTGGTGTCAATTGTACCAAACTAGAGATAGGTACATTTTATATTTCGTAAGCCATTAATTAATGTATTTTAATTGAATTTCAAGTACTTCTGGGATAATATTATCGAGTGGAATAAACATGAGATCAAGTTCAAATCATTATTGCACGCTTCACTGTAACTCGGAGAAAAAAGACCTCTATAAGTTCAATAGGATTTATTGATGTATTGTTGGATCACAAGTCGTATCTCCCCATTGTGACTCGTTCATGATATTCCTGAGAACTCGTAAGAACCGGTATAACGTCTTCACATATTCACCAGATGCTCGTTTCGTTGTTTGTGATTCTGTCGAAACTGACATCATTGTGATAATCTGTGTAAATGCAACAAATGACGTCACTTCGGATATTCCCGCGTTTTGCAGTTTTTAACGGTTGGTAGAAATTTCTGAACATATATTATTCGAAATTCTCACCTAAAACTCAGACATTTACCTAGGAACCTATTTACTGAGATCATGCAATTTGTAATGGGGAATGAATAAATATAATTTCCAGATTTATTCAGGTGGCATGAGTATTTCCTATTGAAAATGCAAATATTAGAAAAAAACGTTCAAGTCTAAATATTGGTTTAATGAATTTGAAATATGGAAGAGCGTCATTGAAAAATACATGCAGGAACCTTCAATGACCTACCTGGGGTATTGTTTTTTTTTTTCTACCCTGGAGGAAAAATAGGTGCAGAGTTATGTTTGTCAGTTTGATTTAAATGTTTCAAGAAAGATAATGAAGGTTCAAATTGGACTTGACGATTGGAGTGTATGAAGGAATTAGAAATTCCTCTTCTGATTATCAGTAGATTGCCAACTTTTATAATTATGTATAAGCAATGTTCATAGAGATATAGTTAGTCAATGCCTGCTTAAAATTGATTTGAAGCGTTTTTCTTACGCCATCTACAGTATAATGTCGATAGTTCTGATTACTTGACAATACACAAGTTTTCTACTCTGAAGGAAAAAATAAGTGCAGTTCTCTCTGTCAGTCTGACTGAATGTTGAGAGAAAGATGATGAAGCTTCAAAATAGAATTGACGATAGAAGTTTATAAAGGAAATGAAAGTTTAAGCGTTAAAAAAATCTTCAAAACATGATCTACGACATTGACCAAAAATTACACTTCTGTTCCTTAGTTTATTGCCAACTTTTAGTATTATGTATAAGTTATCAAGAAAATGTGTGATTCACACGTCCATAAGAAAAACGAAAGAAAAGATACGACTTGGAAACGAAATCACTAGTGCCATCTACCCCTGGTATCCATCCCTTCAAATTATATTTCCATAAGGTTGACTAACTATATCTCTATAAACAATGGTATAAGTAATCAAGGTTCAGACTAGGACATCCGTGAGAAAAACGAAAGAAAAGACCTCAGAAAAGACATGACTTGGAAATGAAATCAGTAGTGCCATCTAACCGTAGTATCCATCCTTTCAAATGATATTTGCTTAAGGTTAACTTAAGGAAGTTCGATACTTACAGACATGTGCACAGAACCGAATGAAACTTGGTGTACAAGTTACCCAATGGATAGAGATTGATGTACGAATTTTTTTTTTTAATTTCTTACCGAATAATTTTTTGAGTAAATGGTTGTTGGAATCCGGTGTTTTAACATGGGCTCTTATGGGAAATTTCACATTTTTCGTGACTGCAGATTGAAAAATGCAGGGAACAAAATAAATTTAGTATGAGTGGATAGCCTAACAATCAACGATCATTTTCCACACAATATGATTTCACCTTATCGATCATTTTAAAGAATAAATAATGAAATTATGAGAAAAGTGTACGTGATTCGAAAGTGTTGGCAACAGCGCTACGCACAAACCGAATAGCTGCTCGGCGGCGTGAATAACCAGAGCCGGCGCTAGGGGTGAGGTATGTGAGTAGGTCGCCTCTGGCGGCAGTTTTTCAGGGCGGCATTTTCAAACCCAAAGCAAAAAAGAAGAGAATCCAGCCAGAAACGGTTCATCAACTCCATATATTGGTCCAGAACCCGCACTCGGGATTACTAAATCCGACATTCGAGGATGCATTCGGGACTGGATCAAACGAAAACATAAGGAGAGGTGGAAAGATGCCCCTCTCATGCACCACGGGAAAACATACATTAAAGAACCGTCAAAACACAAAACTGAAGAACTACTCAAGCTGAGCAGGAATCAAGTTCGAACAATAACGGGCCTTCTCACTGGTCACAGCCCAATGAGGAAACACCTGAACAAAATGGGGCTGTACAACGGAGAACAGAAACAGCCAAACACATACTGTCAGAATGCGAAGCACTAGACCGCAAGAGACAGGCAATATTCGGGAAGCCCAGGCTAACTCCCGAAGAATACAACAGTCATCCGGTGAAGAACCTGTACAGATTGGTACAGGGGACTAGAATTACGGAGTGGGTGCTGTGAAACTAATTGGAATGCACAAAAAGCCCAAGAGGCTGAGGTGCAGCTGGTGACAGGACCAGCATCCGATGGGAAAAAAAAAGAAGAGGAAAATGGAGAAACACCAATATGTGAAATATATTATTATACTTCATATGATGGTGGGAATAATAACGATGAATCGGGACATCCGAAGTGTTTTTCAGTTTTTAATGAATTACAAAGCGAGCCGCCTCTATTAGAACATTGTTTCTTTCATTATCGGTCAGGCGCTGGACCTATTGCAGCTGCAACCTGCACCTGTTTCATTGCGTCACTGCCGATTTTTGTTGTCATCAAACATTACGTTCGAGTACAAGATGTGCTGTAGTCTTTCAAAATTCAGAAACCACACTCAGAGCACAAAGAGTTTGGATTAGTCCAAATGCGCAATCACTAATACAATAGGATTATGACAAATATCCAATGGAGAACCACTACTTCCAGAGATAATACCCCGACTGTTATTTAATTACAACTGATAAATATCCAGAAAATCTGTGCAAAGTTTCTACAGACGTTACTTTGCAAGTGCTTTGACCTAGACATTTGAGACGACCATTCATGTTTTATCAATCATTTTTTTTTCGTAACGCAATTCTAATTTTTCTTCTTTGAATAACATAACCTTTCTGTGAGTTCTATTCTGACTTGAGACGCAGCTTTGTAAATTAAAATTGTCGACATTAATCAACATTAATGAGAGATGAATATTTTTCAGAGAGAAGAAAATGTAATTAAAACAATTGATAGATTCAAACTTTTTATTGATTAATACTTCGTAACGCAATCAAATGATTTACTAAATGATGAGTTTCTCTTTCGATATTTTGTAATAATAAAAATTATTTGCAATGTAGGCAATGCATTTGCTGAGCCAAGTATTTCAGCGAGACAATCCTGTTACCTCTTACATTTGACATGGGAACATCTGTCTTTTCTTTACATTTATTTTACCATTTATGACACGTTGTTGCATTGCGTGGTGCACTTTTTCTTTAACAAATTCGCCTTTCCAGCGAAAACTATATTTAGTATTTTCAGACATATTCATTTACTACGCGATACGCGAATAATCGTTTTTGGATTATAAAACTGAAGCTACAAAAAAGCCGCAATCAGCTCTCAGACCGGACGCAGGACAGCGTTGCCAGATATTCTCTCGCCAGCTCGCGCTCTGTTACCCTGTCCTTCTTTTTCGCCCCCCACCAAGTCTCGACTATCGAACCTCCTTAACTATATCTCGATAAACAATGCCTTGGGCTTGCATTTCGGACACCATGTCGCTGACATCTTATTTTGAATTCCCTATGTAAGAGGGCCTGAATCCGTTTAGACACTATATATAAAGTCTCTTATTTTTACGAGTAACAAAATCTGCCAATTTCCTATCATTTTAGTTACCCCATGGAGTTAGAGTACACGTACAGAGACTAGCTCATCATCAACAGCAACACCGAGCAAACAACAGGTACCTTGCCCAGCAACTCCGGGTTAGACAATACGTGGATGAAATTGCGCAAAGGCGGCAACAGCAACAAGGTGCTCCCGCTGCTAGAGCAAGAGAAGAAGGACAAATGAGGTTTGATATTTATTAGTTTTCGAAAAAAAATACCATCAGTGGAATTCTCCTATTTCTTCTTTAATCTTTTCGAATCTAATTTCTACTAATCCCAACTCACTTTTTGTATTGGAAGTAGAATACTATAGTACAAAGGATCTCAATGCTGATCATAGATATGATTGGAACTATTGCTGTAGACTTGTCCGTTTTTTAAGATTCTAATATTGCCCAAACACCAAACAGTCACTTGCTCTCTACGTTTCTAAACCACGTCTTCAGGTACAGAGTTGACTGGATGAAAATCCATTGTTTATGTTATATACATTTAGAATAAGTCTGGATGGCGACTGAATAGAATCGATCCTTTGTCACTTTTCATGCTACTATTACACCTAGCTATTTCCAAACATCTAAATTAAACCTATCAATAAGCCTTTGGGTACCGATGGTGTTTACTATGATCGTCTTCGGTCTACTTGCAGAATAGGCTGCAACTCTTGACAATTGGAATATCAGTAAACCTATCCAATTAAATCCAGTATTTCTGTGATCTTTATTAGCGAGAAGAGCCACGTTAGATTTGATCTAATGACAAAATAGCCGGAATAGAAAAGTCGGAAATATGCGGAATTTTATGTGGAGGACTCTGGCAAAGATATATTTGTCAAAATCGGCGAGCTGTTGACACGCGTTACAACAATATCGTTGACCAACAAACCTCAGATGAAAATAATCGGATATGTGAGTAATTTCAAATTCATTAGACATGTGATTGACAAATGCTAAATGTAGTGACACCATGGGTGGTGACAGGGTCGATTCGATTTGATCTTCATTTCACTTCCCAATCGAAGTATGAATAGTTACTAATGGCACTATCAATTTTTTTGGCTAAACTCTCACGTACCGCAAATGTTTTGAGTGGTGTTCAGGCAATTGACCTCTGTGAACAAAATTTCGGCAAAAATCAGGGTTCAATGAACGTATTATAATTTTCAGTATAGAGAAACCGTAATCTTTCAATATTTTAACAGTCTCGAATACTTTTTTGATTCATTTTGATTTATATGGGGGTGTTTCAGAAATGATGGACAATGATTGATTCTCATCTGTCCATTACTTCTACATTTTTACGGACGACATTACCACGTGACCAAGAAAGACTGTTGAGCAAAACAGTAAATGATTACGAAAAAATCGTTTGGAAGGCATATCAGTGGACAAGAAGTTTGAAGACGATATGTCATAAGGAAACAACATTGAATACTTTACTTTTTACATTTTTAGTTTAGTCAGTGGAATCACTGACGAATGAAATATTTTTTATGAACAAATGTATGAAGAATAAAATTTACATATATTTTACTAACGTTGATTTTTTAAAGATATCATATAACTGAACTAGTTATTTTGGATGGTGATGACTGGTTAATTTCACTTTTTCTCTAAGATGCTCGACATTGTGCATCCAAGACAAACGGGAATTGGTCAAACTGTACTTGGATTGGTTGTATGCATAAGAGTCTACTAATTTGTAACTATAAACTCTTGGTAGAATACCTAAGACATTTGAACTTTTTTTGCCAAAATACCACTAAGGGAGTTGGCCAGCATGACAAAAAGATGAACAATATTAGAAACTGACTTGTGGGTTAGATATTCGCGATAGAAAATGAGCGATACGCCCCCTATCGAACACTCAATGGTTAGATTGACATACTCTGATTTGCTTGTGTTTATATGGGTCTGTTGTGTTGACTCTTCAGTAATTTTATATTTTCATTATTCCTGTGTGTTTGGAAATACTCCAGTGGAATAATCATAAAGTTTGCTGCTTTTATTTATTGTGAGCGTATATTTCACTTCGTTGTTTTCTAGTTTTGGATACAAACAAGTTAATCTTTGATACACTCTCAACGGTGATAGTGATAATGTATAATTTGGTGTATACCTAATGCATAACCCCTATTAGGGAGAATGACATCTACCAGCTGAAAACTGCCACTACTGATACTTTATTATTGCAGTATATTGAATGAATATTATATTAAAGTGATCGAAGTAATTTTTTTCAAATAAGAGATGTAATTTTCAGTTCAAGTATGCATTATGCATCAAATAATGCACTATTCGTTTAGTTTCATCTGGAAAAAACCCCGAGTCTTTCGACTTTTTCAATGTTTTGATTCGAATTAGTTCAATGAAATGTTAAGTATTCAACTGTCGATTGAATTACATTTCACACAAAAGGTAATAAGAAATTGAACATTTCCCAAACAAAAGGAAGACGAGAACATCGAAGACCCATATATACACATTCAAATGTAAACAGCAATGTAACCATCTACAGTTCCGTATTTCTCCACGCTGGCGCTGCTATCTTATTTTCTATCGTGAATAGAGATGAATTCAGCAAGAGTTTTATATGAAACATCTGAAATGTTTTGTAGCTTTTATTTCAATGTTTCGTAATGACCATGAGAGAAAGATATCATTGTTTATTTTTTGTGTTTTCTCTCCCTCTTGCTGACGTTTCGAAAGCTAATCAGGGGCCCCATTCTGACAAGTGACTTTTCACGTAATAATTATACTCTGCTCATTCTATTGCCCAGTTAGTGCAGTGGGTTTGAGAATGTGAATCGAAACGTATGTCAAGTCACATGTCAGTAATAGGGATGCAGAACACCTTACCTACACAGAAACGCAACTTGAAGGCTGTTCTTTGATCTTTTGGGGGTCTATAATTCGTGACCTTGATTTAAAACTTGGTTTGAAAATGTCATTTCTTGGCGGTAAATACAAACTGGTATACATACTTCCCGAAAATCTAAAGGGAAACGTTTTCCTAATCCTTGGCTCAGAGGCACAAACACTTCCACCTTGGTAGTTGGCTATCTTTATCTTTGTTACCTTACCTAATACCATAAATGTGAGGTTGAAAATGAACAAGCCAAGCTCGCGATTCTGACGGATCGCTTGACATGCGCTTCTGTATAGGCAGGGTGTTTTGTTATAGGGACCCTTTACCTTTTCCAAAACTTGTAGAAACTCTTGTGGATATTCAATTTCTGACCGGATTTCGAAACAAAGAACTACATGGATGAAGATTTTTTTGGTTGGTCTTCTGTGTATTTGTTGAGTGCCACGTGTTGTTCACACATAATGGCAGTGTGTAATGTTTGTTTGTTACAAGGTCACTCTATATTACTGACAAGTTTTTGTTTTTGGGTCATTGAATTTAGTCTTGAAATCAAATTTGTCAGGTTAAATGTTACATATCCCATTATTATACAAGAATCCGGAAGCGGCCATCATTAATTTAAAATACATGTTTATTCTAAATGAGCAACTACCTAACAGCGGTCAAATAAGTAATGAACGGTTTCAAATCGTGGGAGACATGGCTAATTGGTTTACTCCAAAGCCAAAAAAACCAATCACACACACAAATCGTGGGAGTACAAAAACTCGATATCCACTCCATTCTGGGATCCTAGTAGAAGTACTGAACTTATCATATTCAATATCCTTGTCCATGACCAATTAAGCATAACGGAAAAGTCCTGGAGTAGATAGAAACTGTGCTTTGCATTGCTAACACATAGTTTTTTCTGATTTGGTGATCATTGTTAATCATTCAACCGGAAATATTAGAAAGGCATGTACCTTGGAAAGTTCGAAGCAGATGGCGGTTATAACAGTCACTATTTTGTCTTTTTTTTTCATTGTTTTGATACGAAAGAGATAACTGTTTCATTTATAAATGCTTTGACGGTTAAGCCACCATATTTTCCGTTGTTTCTCTGCCAAATCCAACAAAATGAAAATTAACTAAATATCATGCCCAGTTCATTGAACTTGTTTGATCCACAGAACTGATAGAACTCTGGGGTTCTGCAGTTTCGAAATTCTTACTTTGATTGGATAGTGTACACATTGCTCTACTGAGTCAATTGGTCATCTTTCGAAGTGAAAGTTGTATAAAATCAATAAATCCACTTCGAGTTAATGTTTCATGAATCAGCATCACTAAATATGATCAGTTAGTAACGGGTCATCTGAAACCCCAAAATGTTGTATGGGCTGTTATGCAGTTATTTGGATTCAATTAAAGTTGAATTATTATTGACGCTATTGGTTGCATGCTGATTTTTCTGAATTAGTAAACAATTGGAATGAGTAATGATTGCTAGAGTCACTATACCATCATACTATCTTTTAAACTTCTGAAAAAGTACCAACTGGATGAGTACAAAAAATATTTTTTCCACCACAATCTGTAAATATTAAGTTTATATTGAAATATAAAAAAGTGTAGAAGGCCAGGTTTCTAATCTAACCCGAAAAGTTGCCGAGTTATAGCCTGTTTCGACATTGCAAGTTTGTCGCTGCAACTCCAGAAAATTGCATGTGTTCATGCAAGTTTTTCGAGTTGCATGAATCTTTTTTGGTGCGATGAGTTGCAGCGACTTAGTTATTTCTATGGTGAATTTGTTGCCGCAAACCACAAATATGTGGTGGCATCATTGTGAAGAATATTGATTTTGATCATTTCAATTATTTTTCGAGACTTGAGGAATCAAGTTGAGTAATAAGGTGATTTTATCACAATATCAATTATTAGAAATGAATGAAATTATATATCAGTTGTGATAATGTAGACTTTCATCTTGGTAACATTCAGTGCTATTTTTTAATATTGGCAATGCAAACTGACAGCTAGATGACATATCTCGCAACGACAAGTCGCCGCGAGAACGCGAGAAGTTGCAGCGACAAAATTGCATCGTCGAAACGGGGTATAAATTAAAAACAGCTCCTTCTGATTGAAAACGTGCTCAGAAATACAAGAACTAACTGGTATAAAAATACTTAGCTATGTTGACGTTTCGGAAAACAAATCTGTTTCCGTTTTCAAAACTCATCACAAATACTTCTCATCTATAAAGGTTTTTGGAATATTCATAGAAAATGAGAATGTGTTCTAATAATTATCAACCAACAGCCTACCTTTTTTGATATACATCTTGTGTTCGCAATCTTTCGCAATTTAAGAGGTCTTAACGTTTCACCGTTATATTTTTGACCGCACGAACAAGGAATTTGTTTTCTGTTGTGTTAGTTGGTCTTGTGTGTCAGTATTGAAGATGAAGTGTTTGTGATGAATGTTGTTATAACATTTTCGTAATCCCATACTGTTTTTTTTTTATTAACGGCATTCAGATGTCAATTGAAAAGTTAATAGCCTTCATCTTTTGATTTTTTGACGGCCGGTGACCGTTATAATATTGTTAAGCTGTTCTATGACAACAGGGTGTTGGGATTTTTCTGTAGAATTACGAGGTAAGTGGTTGGTTATTTCCTCGAAATCAGAATGTAATCTTTCAGCGGAATTTGGAAAAGTCTTGAACGACACACGGCCGATACGCAAATAACGGATTCGGTTGTTATAATCCTAGGGTGCGCCTCCGATTACAATATTCACCCTAAAAAAAAATTAAAAAAATTAGTTCGTTCCGTTAACCAGCTGACGGCCGTCCAGGAGTCGAAACTTGTGCAGTTTTTTTAACGAGGCCTTACCTTTTAACGTGTGAATCCCAGCACGGTGGCCCGGCCCCAGTATACCATAGCCATACAGTAGAGACACTTAATTGTCAATCCTTTGTTCTCAAGGGGAAAATTTCTATGACCTTCATTCTGATCTCGGGGTGTGTAATATCATGTGGCAGTAAATTTACGTTTAAGGGATACTAAATAGAAATCAGTATATGTCATTTTGCATGTAGAAAAGATTAATTTGTAATTTGTTTATAATCACGTTTGAAATAGATGTGAAATCTCTCAAGTACCTGTAATAATGCCAAAAATGAACTCAATTTGTTTACAAACACAGACGGATAAAATCAAGTTGATTGATAACACCTCAAGATGTAAAACTGCCGAAGTTGGTGTTCTGTGGCGAGTGTCTCTACTGTATGGCTATGATTTACCATGGCCTGCTGAGAATGGAACCCCGGTCTTTCGCCTAAAAGGCAGACGTGCTAACCTCTACACTACCGAGAACCATATCTGTTATTTGCTATCGGCCTTGTAATGTTAATAACTATATACGGGTTACCGATTCGTTTTATCCTTTCAGGGGCCTGTTTCAAGAAAATTACCAGTGAACAAGCGACTAGTTACATGTTCAATAGCAACAAGTGACAAGGACTAGTAATTTCTGTTTCAAGTAATAACTACTCGACAAGTATGTTGTTTCAATAAAATTACAAGTATATAAGTGACAAGTTACAAGTGTCACGACGACTAGTCAGAAGAACTAGTTGTTTCTGTTTCACAGAACTAAATAGCTACAAGCAAATAGACGACAAGTTACCAGTGTAGAAATAACTAGTGACAAGTGCCAATATTTCTTGTTTCATAAAGAAATTTTGTACAGTTGTAGACATACAAGTGAAAAATTTCGTGCATATACAGAGTATTAACATTAAGCAAAGGCAATCCATGGTCAGTTTCTCGAGGGGATGGGATAAACAGTTGTCAGTAGAGTAGATCCCATGAAATACGGCTTACCACTTCTCTTTAATTAAAGTATCTCAACATCATTAGTTCCAACAAAACCTCTGTATTTGTCTGAACTCTCCAATTGAACGTTCTATGCTGATGTGCCGTCAAATGGAACAACCGTACGCGAAAAACTGATGGTGACGAAATAGTAGGTTACCTAACAAGTGCGGAAAGTGATACTTATCCGCATGGGATTGCAGAAGGCAGAACGACGCTTTAGCGAAGTTCGGCCAGCAATCGCGTGCGCACGTGTTAGGTAGGTACACAATTGTTTTACTGGCGTTTGGAAAAAACCCAGAAGTTAACATAAAAGAACATTTGTTATTGGATGCATATCAAAAAATTGATCATTTTTGTTTTTAATATTGAACGTGAAATTTGGTGAATTCTCTTTTGAGTTGAATTACCACATTCAACATGGAGTACCTGGAAAAAAGAGTGTGTGATTTGCAAGTTTCTTGAAATTTCAGCGAAATAAGCCGAAAACAATGTCTCTTCTAAAAGTTTTCATTCCCTCATTCAAAATAAATATGTTCTCTTTGGTGCTTTTAGTGCCAAGTTGACATAACGAGACAAAAGCGAGAAGTGAAAGGAAATTCACGAGTTTGTTGTATCCCAACAATTGATAGCATATTATCATCACTGGCAATATTGTCGGGACACGATTTGGCCCAACATGATGTTGTAGAGCAAGTGAATGAAAACATTTCTAGCAATATCGGTTGTAGTGACGTTCAGTTACCTTGAGATAAAAAACAAAGATGTAGGGGTGCAGTTTCGAGACCACATAGATGGATTACTAAAAACAGTGTTCAGCATGATATGTATATGGAATCAGAAACATTGAAGAAAAATAAACTAGAAAAAAGTGGAAATCCTACAAATGGAGCGAAAGTGGAGTTCAGGCTGATATAGCAAGCAATATATCTTATCATAACTTGTAAATTCTATAACGTAAAAATAAACAGGTTACCAACAGGAATATACCATTTAATATTTGCAACAGTGAATATACAACACGGCCTCAAAGTGCACTTCACGGACGGTGCGTGCATAAAGTGCACTTTATGGCCCGTGCGGAAATGATGGTCACAAAAGAAATTCCACATGTCAAAGTTTACATTGTTTTCCTAGCAACCATAGTAACTAGTTAAAGTTGAATGAACCTTTCGATATTTTCTAATATCTATATTGTTGATGCAATAACGAACTAGTATGACAAACAAGTTTGGATTCATCATGGGTTTAAATAAATCTATATGCCCTCATTCATTCGAGCCTTACGGATGTTGACACAGTGTTTTCCTTCGGAATCACTGGACCACATATTTTCTATTATAGCAAATATTCAATCAACAATGTTCAACGTTGACCATGCCCTCTACGTTGGTCGAATTATACTGATAAATTACTAGTAATTCTCATATATTGGAGTTTGTAGAAACAGCAACGATGTGATTAGATGAAAAAACACTTGTAAGATCGAACACGTATACATGTCAGTCCTCACTTACAAGTGTAGCTTCTAGAAACGCAAACTTGTCACAAACGGCATTTACCAGCCTTACTCTCATACTTGTGATTATTGCTGAAACAGCACACCCGTAATTGGTATAGAAAACAGTAGTAGGATTGGACTGGTAAACTTGTCACTCATTATTTACGGGTGTAAGTTGTAGAAACCCATTTTTGTCGAAATAGTAATTTACAACTGCCGCAGTAGTATTTTACCACTAGTATTCGCTTATTGAAACAGGCCCCAGGCAGTCGAAGGACATGGGGTATGTTTGTTACAGGAAGTGTAGTTTGTGTAGGTTCTATGGCTTCACTGTGGGGTATGTTACGATTTTCCTTCAATATTTTTTCTGTAGAATTATCTAGATATCCATTTTTTTTCCGATATTGATTTTATAGAGTTGATCTCTTCATCGATTTTTTCTAAATAATTTTGTATACTATTATCTCTCTGTCGTACCAGACATTTTACTATCTCTTTTTTAAGGTTGTCATTTACAAAATGTCCTGATCTAGATCTGTTTTGAATGAATAGCCTAACAAATGCTTTGAAAATTATTCGAGCATAATTTTTTTGTGATACGGTGAATTATTAATTTTGCAGGTTAGAGGAGATCACAGAGGAGATTGTTAATCAAGTAGATCAACTCGAAGAAGAAATTGCTGCCCGACCGGTAAGGAAATGCAAGAGATTAAAAAGTAACCAAATTCACCCCGAAAGTGTACCAGATCAGCGGGCTTCTGCTCTGCGATCACGAATTCCTTTAGCAGTGGGAGCAATTCGAAAAAAAACTAAAACTGATGAGAAAAAAAAGATCAGAAAAAGTGCGAAAAATACTGAGTGAGAAGTGCTTCATTTCAGAAGCAACACACATTGATCGACCCAAATTTTTTTAAACGAAAATGCTACATTTTTTCATCATAGTGACGTGTTTTGTTATAAAATTATTTTGTAACTGCCATGAACAGTTCTGAGCCAGTCTTTATAAGCTCTGTTTTGCATGAGCAGAATATATCTCTCCTAGTTTGTGAAATCGAATTGCGGCTTACTTTCAAAAAAAAATTGAATTTTCAAGGATTGAAACATCCATGAAGAAATTTCATAAACATTAGGATATACCAGTTTCAACAATATTTTCAAATACAGTGAACATATATAAGTGAATGTTATTACCATATTATAGCTCTTCTGCACCACTAATGAGAATCAAAAATACTGAAATGTTTTGGGATTCTTTTCTGAGGAAAAAGTATTCCAAACGAAATCGGTCGTAATCTGTCTTCCTATATTGCAGTGTTTACTATAAATTATGTGTCCTCAATCAACAACTGACAGCCCAATGTTAGGTGCGTTTGGCTTTCGCACAAATCTGAGTGTTTTGATCCCTCGTTTTGCTCTCAGGGTGAATTTAAATAGCAGTTGTTTCCACTGTGAAAGAACTTTCAATAAACCATTTTATACACTTTCACATTTTTAGATGTTTGAATGCTTTTTTGAGGGGGAAGAAATGTCCTGAAATCATTATTTTGTTTTTTTTCCTGGAAATGAGAAAGCTTCAAATTGTCAAGGCAAAGTTCGTTTGAATGCCCTCATTCAATCCTGATGAATAATGTTTTTAAGTTGATGAGTCAAGTTATTCATAAGTTGGCATGCTTGAATCCGTCATTGTTCTTGGGGCAAATTAGTATTTTCAATAGACGAGTTCCTCACAAGTTGCCAACTTACAAAATTCGTCGAAAAGGTCTGCCTCTCCAATTTTCATTATTTTTAGATAGTTGTGTAGAGAATCAAAAATTATATACGGTAGATTGTTTACTTTGAGTCAGAAAGCCTTTATTGAGTTTTTATATCACTTATGTCAATCATAGATTTTTTGTCTAAAAATAGGAACTGTTGGTAACGCAATTCCATGACAAAACATTTTCATTTTCCGTAACTGGCGATGGCGATTGATTCAAAATAAATTCGAGATTGAACTAGAAAGTGAGGTTATTTATTATTGTTATGGGGATAGAAACTTTTTCCCCGAATTTTTTCCACGTGAAATTCCTACTGACGATCAATACTAGTCAATAATGTCAATCACAATCATCTTGGTGTAAAAACCGAATGAAACCACAATAAAACCTAAGTAGATGGAGGCTTCAAGATCAATCATAATAATGAGTCGTCTTATTTCAGGAATTATGAACTATAAAATGGGGGTTCAGACCTCAAGAGTGTTAGATATGTATCGATGAAAATAGAGATTGGAAATAAGCGATTTTTCATGTTTGTGTCTCAACAAAGTTCTTCTCGGAAGACATTGTTGAAAATATAAGCTATGGCTATTGATCTTTAGGATGCTGAATAAGAAGAGTTATCTACTAATTATTTTTCTATTAATTTTTGCCAATGAACCTGCTAGTATAAAAACATGTTTTTTTATATATTATATTTAGAACCCTGCTTTTTCTCTCTAACGCAGACCCTTGGTGTGCAGTACGCAGATCTCCCAGTGGTCATGGTTATTTCTATGTACTGTAGTCTTATAATACAAATCTCACACATCTTAATTATTAAGATGAATGTGAATACACTTTGTCTTGATTAAATAGTTGGCATAGTAACTTCATAATCTTCTTTCGCCTATATCTTGAGGTGAAATTTTCTTTCTGCCTTTCTAAGAGTATGTACCACTCCAACAATCTTTGCATCATAAAAATTTTGAATTGTTGCAGATAAACTTCCCCTGCTTGTCATTTCGAACACCTTAATTTGAGGCCATTAAAAATTGGTATTAGGTAGGGATATGTTTACTGTCTGCAGTCCCAGTCGACTTCCATGCTGAACACTGAATGGTGATACATTAATGGTGAAAATCTCTGCTTCATTTTCCCTTTTCAAAAAGACAAGCATATCTCATTCTCTCATTTCACCTTTTCCACAACCATTAATCATACATTTTTGATAGCTCCAAGAATAAAATGTAGAGACTGTTCAATCATCTTTTCTGTAGCATTGTATAAACCCGGATTCCTTTCGAACAGTTTCATAGTTTTTCTTCTCGTCCCACAGGAATCACGTTCATTATACAAAAGGATTTTTTTCAAGTGGTTATTACATGAACAGCATCCATCAAAATTTCTCTAGCTCTTGCACAAGTAGGTACAACAAACAATGCAGTGTATTAATTCCAAAGATTTAGCAATGTTGATATGTTCTTTATTGGTGAAAGGAATGCCTTGTCGTGTCTGAATGTTAAAATACTCAAATCTTAAAACAACCTCGTCTCATACCTAAAAACACATTAGGTATTGTAAAGAAAACAATAATTCAATCTACCTACCTACATTCTCATTCAACAAGAGCATCATATAAACAATATGCATGACGAATGTGGATAATCAGGGAAAATTCGTAAACATTCAAGCACAAATTACTTAATATTGCAAAAAAAATAAACACAAAAATATCAGGTTATGTTACAAGAAGCACCATCAATGTTTTTGTCATGGAATTGCGTTACCAACAGTTCCTATTTTTAGACAAAAAATCTATGATTGACATAATTGATATAAAAACTTTATAAAGGCTTTCTGACTCAAAGTAAACGAACCAGCGTATATAATTTTTGATTCTCTACACAACTATCTTAAAATAATCAAAATTGGAGAGGCAGACCTTTTCGACGAATTTTATAAGTTGGCAACTTGTGAGGAACTCGTCTATTCAAATTCTTTGAGTAAAAGTGTGCTTGGCTTTTGCGCACGCTGTCGATGCGTTATCCAAGTCCGACCAACTAATAGTCTAATTTTAACACCTTCCCGTCACTCCATCAGATATTAGATCAATGGCGCAAAAAAATAATTTATGCTGAAGGCTGGATTAAAGAAGATTTACGTATAACGAACAAGAAGCGACACTTGCCACTACACAGCCGCTAATCCTGTGGTCCCCACCACTACATAATTTCATGACCTCCACACTAATTTTCTTGCGACTACGCAAGACTACCAGCAAAAAACAGTAAGCCAGTAAACTACTCGACAAGAAACACCAGTACTTGTTTGTTTCTATTACTGACCGACATTGCTGGTAGACATGCGCATTCAGGGTGTATTTGTCGAATTTGTGAGATGCGCTTCTTGTTCGTTATTCGTTATACGTAAATCTTCTTTGGCTGGATTCAGACATTCGAAATCCGATAGCTTTCTGATTGGTCCAAATTTAAATTCAGACCAATCAGAAAGCTATCCGATCGTCGTACGATCGGATTTCGGATCTGTCTGAATCCAGCCTAATGCGCATACGTTGGGTACGTTTAACACGTTACAGCGCTTGGAGCCGCTGCACAAAATTTGACAGTTTTCCATGTGGAATGTCAAATTTTGCGAAGCGGCTTTAAGCGTGTAAACTGTTAGACGCGGCCATTGTCTATAAAAAGTGCTGCATACAATACCAATATTCAAAATTACTCTGTGGTTATATCTCGAGTGCACAAAGTTTAATCGGTTGATAAGTGTGCCGCATTTTGTTTAGCAAATGACTCGAGTGTATGATAATTTGATGAAATTTTTATTTTATTTTAAATTATACACGGCTTTTGCTTGAAAGCAAATTTTGGGAATCATGGAAATGCACGCATTTTGGCCAATTGAGCTTGGTGATGGAGATATGTTGAGATTATTTCCAGAATACAAGTTAACTCAGGAAACATCTAAATCGAGCACAGGGATAATAAAGTAGGTCAAGATAGTACCAGAGAAGTGAGCCAAACGCCCGGTTTATTTTGATTAGTTTAATGGTCTAGTGCATTTAGTCGCTGTAGAAGCAGCTAGCCTTCTACCTTTTCATCGCTTATTCGCATCGAGGGAAAAAATCTTGTTTAAAACCACTTTTCGAGGGGAGCCCGTCTTCCGCATTTATTGATTATGGATCAGGCGAAACAAACGATGATCAGGGGCCAGACTCTGATAAGTTAGAAAAGTATATTAGAATCGAAATGTTACGTCAAATTCGGTCCTATAGGGAAGAATATCGACCGATGAGGGCGCTGGTGGTGGTTAAATTATATCCACCATTTGAAATAGTAACCTTGTTTACATTTGTGAAATAACGCGCCAAAGTGAAATCCAGTCATCAGTTGCCCTCGCTAGACAAGATTTTGGTGTTTTTTTTTTGCTATATTTTCATTGTACGAAATTTTTCTCGTGAAGGTTAATATAACTGTGTTCATGGTGCTTTGAATAGCCGCACAATACCATTCATTGGAGGTGAACATAGATGCATTGTGTTTTAAAATCTAATGACTATTTGTTCCAGGACATTTTTTAGTTTTACTGTAGTGTTAGTGAACCAAAGAGGCTTTTATTACATGGATGATGGAATGCGCCATAACTTCGCCTAAAAATAGACAAACAGACTCACTAGGTAACAAGAAATAATCTCTCTTGAAATGCAAGTAACACACTGACGCCGCTCTAGGTGGTGATTTATGCAGTTGCAGTTTAATTTTCCAAGCCTTGTACCTGTCTATTTTCTCTTTCAATCCACTTTCCGTAATGTTTTCCACCAAAGATGTATTTCTCTTTGGAAACGTGTGGAAAGACTTTGTATTTCGGTTCCTAGAGTTGCGGCAACACTTCATACGGATCCCTGAGCGATCTGCATCCATGATTGTTTGATAATGGTTGTATTAGGCATTCCAGATCAGGTTATGTCTGGGGGGCAAATACCAGTTTTAACCAATCACAACACTTATAAAAAAGAAAACAAACGAAAGTTCCTGGGGGGGCAGATGCCGCCGATTGGTTCATTTCGATTTATTTGACATTTTTGACAAGTATCTAGAATGCCTAATTCGGGTTCACAACAAAAACAGTTCAGGAACGGTTCGAAATAGTTGGACTGTTGAGGCGTGAAGGGTTTGTCGCGAATATATCTACATTAATTGGGTGGGTGACTATTTTTGACTGTCCTAGAACAGTATTTATTGCGAACCCGAATACGGCTATTATTAATCAAAAAAACCACAACTTTAGATGAGATTTCCTAAATAAACACCAAAGAACTCAAATTCACACACATAAAATGGAAGCCATTTGTTTGTGAAATTATAGCAGTGCGTTATATTTCCGCCGGACGTCGCATAAAATTATGAACTTACATTGCCAAGATGTCGAATTTGACGTCACATTTCGATTCTAATATACGTTTCTATTTATCAGAGTCCCCGTGCTGATCTGCATAACAGAACGCGATCGTTTTGAAAACGAGCGCTCAGATTTGTACAAGCCAAATATAGCTAAAACTTTCTGATAGAAAATTATATCCATTCAGGTATTTTTTTTGCATAACTTTTATTCGATAATAGAGACACCTTATTTGCTAGAATTTATGCATGAGGGCATGTATTTCTTTGAGAAAATTGCAATTCTAGTTTTCTATCTGGCAAGATGCCTAGTAGTCTTGCCTACATTAATGATTTCAGCGATTTCTGATTTCTTTCGATGTTTTAACTTTATAAACATTTATGTAGTTGGTGAATGTCAATTTTGATTCGATCCATTAGCAAAATATTCTCTAGTGTGACCCACTTTAAGACCGGAGCACCCTCAAGAAATCTACCATTTCCGGCCGATTGATTTTTTTTTAGCAGGAAGGGTGTCAGAAAGTCTATGTTTGCACCGAATTTGCAAAATATAATTCCAAATTTCAGGGCATACTATGATTTTGTGTGTTCTAAATTTCATTATAGCGATCTCCACCATCGGATTCAGCATCCTTCGATAAGGTTAATCCTAGAATTTCATGCTCAGAATTTGTCCGAAATATTGCCATGTGAATGAAAAGGACAGTAACAAACAAACAGCGGTAACTGCTGAATCTTCAGCCAAACACAAGAGAATTTTCTTTTTTGTATAAAAATAATACATTTTCAATAACGTTATTCAATGTCTTGGTACTTGAAATTGAAATAAGAATGAATTGTGTGGAGCAACAGACTAAATTGGCCATAACTCGAGAATGTTATCATGGCACTTACTGCTGTTTGCTTCAACAGGGAAGAATATTCTCGACTAATAGTATGTTACCAAAACTAATATTACTATAACTTTGTTGCCAATGAATATTTTCAAATGAAATTCTAGATGAAGAATGCTGAATCCAGTGGGGGTGTTGAAATTTCACGGAAAAAAAAAATGATGAAGGGTAGCAATTTTTAGAAAAAAAATCATAGTATGCCCCGAAATTTGGAATCATATATTGCAAATTTTGTGCAAACGTAGACTTTTTGACACTCTTCCTGCTGAAAAAAAAAAAAATAATTCAATCGTTCGGAAATTGTAGATTTCATGAGTGTGCTCCGGCGTTAAGTGGGTCACACTGTATGTGAAATTTGTCAAGTTGTATAGTGCGATTAAAAAAGATAATACAAACTTTCAAATTATTTTCTTCTAATGAATGAACGAATAAAAACTATTTTATTCGATATAAAGGCGTTATATATAAATTTTCCACTGGGGAAATTCTAGTGTTCATCAGTTCATAAATGAATATCTCCATTTTTGTTGCAAAATAAATGCATCAAATTGAATGTTTGTTCAGCCTAGTGATTTGTATATAAGGAATAAAATTTTAAAAATTATTCTTCTTATTAAACAAATACAAAATATTTTTGATCGATTTATTATTTCAATACGACTTACTGTACATATATACATATTCCAACAATGGACTTTGTTCACACATCTCTCATGGCTCACATTGCCACTACAACGTGACAATAAAAATTTCGAAATAACCAAACCAAAATATCTGGTGGTCCCAAACGGAACCGAAAGCAAACAAATAATTTTCCTGGATAACAAAATGACGAAATAAATGATAGCACATTGTATCGAGGCTATGACTGTTGACGATCTCTCTAGTTTTCGCTATTAGGAATCTTCCACGAAACCTAAATACCTTCCGATCGATCCGAACGCCGACGTTTCCTGAAGACGACCACGCTCCGAGACGAAACTCCATCCTCGACAACGCTTCGAGACAGCCTTGCAGACTGGAACCAAGGAAAGTAGAGAAATATTCCCCGAGAATAAATATTAAAAAAATTCACACAGCCGAAACGATTCGTAAAATGTTTTTCTGGGAGGAATCACGTTAGGGAAACACTTTAGATATTGGGGAGAGAGCCCATGCTACTCTTGCAATCGATTAACGTCCTTTGTGAATCGGCGAAACTCAGAGAGAACGGTTCTAGAAATTCTAAGCATTCCTCTGCTGATTTGAAGGCCAGTTCTTGCATCACAAAGGCGGTGGATACATTTTGACGGTAGCTAAACATAAAAACAAATGTAAGTAAACAATTGCGACAGGACATAAGGGGATGTAAATATACCGCTGTGAATGTCGAATCGATTTTTTGTCATCAATGAAAAACGCGTAATCACAAATGAATACATTATTTTATGAAAAAACCAGCCTGTACAAAGTAAAACTGTTGCACGCCACTGATGACATGAATACAGCACGGTGATTTCAGATCCAACAATACAAATCAGTTTGAACGCTCACATCGAATTTTACATTCATTAAATGTCATTATTAAATTATATTAATAATTATTATTATTAATTATTATATAATAATTAATCATTATATTTTATGATGTGATGTTTGATGACATCAAAATTAGGGTTGAAAATGATCTTCAAAAAATCTATTCCTGGCTAATAGCTCACAAACTGAGTTTGAATATCCCAAAATGTTCTTTCATGTTCATTTCTAAACGATCAGTTATGACAAAATCATTGAAAGAAATAAAGCTTAAGGAAGATGTAATAAAATATACTGATTCAATCAAGTTTTTGGGACTATATACTGATTCAATCATGTTTTTGGGACTACATATCGATCCTACTCTTTCGTGGTCGATTCATACCCAAATACTGAGAAAAAGTATATCTACAGTAATCGGTATTCTATATAAAATAAGAAATTATATTCCACGAAAATACTTGAAAATGATCTATTTCAGTTTAATATATTCAAAATTAGAGTACTTGATCACAGTTTGGGGAACAGCATCTAGTTCTTTATTGCAACCTTTAAAAACACTACAGAATAAAGCAATTAAGTTATTATTATTATTTACGAATTGCATCATCATGAACACACTGTGAATTTGTATATACCAAAAAATTTACTCAATTTAGAAAAGCTATATAAATTAAAGACCTGTTTATTTATTCATTTGACCTTATCCAACAATAAACATTCGACCCTAAAATTTACTCCAAATTCAAGTATTCATAACTATAATACAAGACAGTTAAATGATTTCAATTTGATTAAAATCAGAAACAATTTTGGTAGAAAATCTCTGCTTTACTCAGGAGTTCTTACTTACAATATCTTGCCAAAAAACTTGAAAGAAATAACAAATATAAATAAATTCAAATCAAAAAAATATTTCTTGAGACAATAGAATAGAATTTCCAAGTATATAAAATTTCTTTTTCGTCATTTTTATGTTATGATCTAACGGTTTAATTTATTCTGTGTCTATATCTTCTTATTGTTTTTCTATATGTATATCCCTGTATAAGCATTAGCTTCTTGGGATCAGTTACTCAATAAACAATGAAAAATTTCAATATGAAAGCAAAAGAGAAACAAGCATCTTTCTTCAGTCATTCCAAAGTAGAACAAACCTATACCAAGCATGAGTTCTGGTTGAAAATCTTAACGAGGCATCTAATACTCCATATTGGGAAAAACTTTTCAAAGTTGATTATCAATAATACAACTCGGATGAATTTATTGAATTGTCGTTATGTCCATAGATTGAATAGAACTGATACTTCTTTACATTTATATTTTTACATTGTGAAGTGCAGTGATCCATCAATACATTTGGTCAAAATTCTATAATTTCACCAGAATCTGGCCAGAGTGCACTCAATTTAGTCACGCACAAGTTTTTATTTTGGACAGGCTGTATTTTTTGAAAATTGATCAATTTTGAACGAAGTGGGATTTTCACTATTATCATTGAAATAAATACGACTATTTCAAATTCTAGTGCATGTGCAACATCACAAAACGCAAATCACACGTGTAAATCAAGTGTCAATATAAACAAATTTATTCATCTGCAAATATTTACATCCCCTATAAAAAAGTAGTGTGCAGAAAGCATTTTCCATCGAATACAGGGAAATATAAAATGTTGTTTTGAATTCACACCTATTTGAAATGTGAGATAAATCTCTTAAATTAATTTTGTGAAAATTCAATTAGGTAAAGTCATATTAAGGAGGCTTCAAAGACAAACAGTTGTCTAATTACATAAAACGATTTCAATGAATATTTCACGTTTGATAGAATAGCCTCATATGAAAATAATTTCGAAATTATTTGAAATCTCCGATGGAAGAAAACTCAAGCATCTAAATCAAATAATAAGCGCCTACATTCAAACAAATATATTCAAATGCAAAGGCACACAACTTACTATTACACATCAATTCAAAAAATCTTGAGCAAATTTGCAAATATAAAATAATTTATTAAATTTTTTGTCGGGTAGCTTCATATTGTTACAGAAATATTTTTATTGGCAAGTTGAATAATAGACAGATTTCAAAACAACTGCCAAACTGGGCTCACAGTGAATGGAAGATAAAATAAAATAAATGATTTTCAGCATTGTTTGTAGAGCATTTTATGTTGTATTCTATACTTGGATGAAATAGTATAAACTACAAAATCTCGTTTATATAACAGTTTTTTTCAAGTTTCCATTCACTAAGAAGTAAATTTACAACATTTGTTGTATCGATTTTTGTTTTCAAAATTACTGTGTACTTTGAATTGAATGAGAGCATATGAAAACCGTTACTATATAAAAATCAGAAAAATTGAGAGCTTTGCAAACTAATTTTTCAATTCCATGATTGAATATCAACCATGGTTGGTCAAATATATATTGTATTTATGACAGATGGAAAATCTCCCCCCATACATGCATTTTCTTTCTCTCTTGTTAACAACCAAAATATATATATTTACAATATGGATGTCGATGTTGAATTAGCTGAATTAAAAAAATATAATATTAGTGTTGACACAATAGCAAAATTGGAATTGAAATGAAAACCAATTGGAAAACCTATATTTTATTAGATCCCAAATTTTGATATTTGCATATGTCTCATATAACGGAGGTTTATAGTTATATCCCGATAAGAATACATGAGGTACAATTTCGAATTCTAAATTTTGTTTATTGTTGAAATTATCTGACCTCACAAATTTGAAAAGGTCAATTGGAAGATAAGATAATTCCTTGAAAGAAATAATTTCCAGTAAAGTAACTAACCAATTTACAATGATCAACAATACTAAGACACAAAGTCTCAAAGTCTAGCAAAAATATTCAAGATATTATTCAATACTAAAAAAACAATTTGTAACTTCAACTCGCATATTGTCAAAATTATGAATCCTAATCTTCGCGTACCTATCGCCTATTTATATTTCATTATAGATATCAAGCAGAGGTTGGTATGAAATTTCATCGAAAAAACTCATTTTTGTTTGATCAGTACTGAATCAAATAGAACAGTACGACTGACTGAAAATCATTCAGGTTAGATAAAATATTCAGTTAAAACCATAACCGAACGTAAACACATTCAAAAAATGACACAGAAATAGTGCAACGGTTAAATTTCCATGTGCTTACATTTACGAATATGATGTGCCTATTGAAACTAGCAAGGTAATCGATACCCAAGGCTCTGCCTTCTGGACGCACTCGTATAGAGTATAAGGGAAAATAGAAAATAAAAAATAAGACCCTTACCCGATATTGATTAAAATATCATGTGGGTAATAATTGCCTCAGATCTACATCCAATAAAACATTCGTCGAAGGACAAAATGTCACACTGTCACAGAAGTGTGATTTCCTTTTGTTTTTGTTAACCAGCTGACACTCCCTTACGAACGTCAACCCTCAGAAGTCGAGCAATGTCGAAAATTAATCCAAGTGTGCTTTTATAAGAAGCATTCGTATTTGTATCCAGTACAAACCAGTAGGATTCTCAGAGAGTCAGGAAGCTTGATCTGCACACAGTATTCAAAAACAATGTTTTCTCAACGTTGTGACAGATTGTTGACATTAATAAAATATAAACTGTTCTGTTTTAGAATATAAGAGGGTGTCAATGTTTTAATGATCATTGGTTTTCATCAGTAAACCAATTTAGACGTAATTAAGAACTGGTTTGCTACAATTTGAATTTCTTTTTTGTCCTTTTTCACTTATATCAAACATGCCATGTACCACTGAGTCTGGCAAAATTATTACAAGAACAATTAATAAAATCAAATTTTTTGTTTTTCATGAAATGACATGAAATTATCCTGCAAACTCAGTCAATACTCAAGAATCACCCTGAACAAGATATATTATATCTTCCCTGTGTTTTCCACTCTTTGCCTCGATTTCTACAGCTATCTGGCCAGGAATAGCATTCTGTTGGAGAATTTGACTCAAAATTGCGTATTTTTTTATGTAATTATTCAAGAAATCACGTTTTCATTCGTCGCACTCTTTCTTTTTTGAATCATGTTGAAAATTCTAGTGAAAAAAGGCACCGACCCTTTGTATGAAACCGATCATACCGAAATGCCTACATAATGATAAATGAGTGTACGTACCTTTTGATGATGCACTTAAGATAGGATTTTCTTTCTCTTTCAATGAACCAGTCGACGAGAAAACCTGTCATTAAAGGAGCGACACGGTAAAGGAAAAAAAATTTATGGAAATTGCCCGAACCCCAAGCGGATCTTATTTTTAACGCGAAAGATATACATTCGTCGGACTTTTCTTCATTTGAAAGAGATTTCATAATGGTCATTATATCTGAAACAAAAAGAAATCATAAATCAACAGTGGTCAGCTATTTCGTGTTTTTTTAATGGCTCATTCCCTTATCAATTTTTTTTTTTGGGAATCAAGTTGATGAATTCCCGAGCCGAAGGCAAGGAATAATTTTCCTAAAATATTCGTGAGCAAGAAAAAATTTACAAGGCTAACTCAAGTATTTGGTAAAAAAATTTCACACCATATTGAACAAGAATGATTTGAAATTCATTTTATTTATAGCCTTTCAAAGTACGTCAAGATATGTTTTGGATTACATTACAGAATTACCAATTGGATCGAAATTTGATTCGGTCCAGAAACTAGAAAAGTTTTTCATTGTACCAACTTCAGCTGCATAGAAATATAAGCTAGATTTTCAACATGGTATATTTACGTTGCGTATGTTGTTCAAAATGCAAGGCTAAGGACGCCTGTTATCTCCTGTAGGTTACCCATGCGGGATTTTTTTTTCGATAAAATACCTGAGTTGCTATCGGTTGTCATGTTAACGCGAAAAAAATATGCATTTCATCGGTCGAAAACTGTTGGTGTGAAATTATAATTTACTAGCTGTAACACAAAGTTTGAATAGTGATTCAAAATATGAATATTTATCGTTTTCTTTACACACCCCATAATATTATTCTACTGGAAACAAAAAATGAATAAAGCCATACAAAAGAATATTAGGGGCCACAATGGAGTGGTGAGTTTTTTTTAAATGTCTTTTCGATTCTATTTTATTTTGAAGCAAGGGTAATTTCAGAAAAAATAATCAAGTTATAGCAAAACTTCAGAAAGCAAGCAATTAGTAGGTTAAAATTAACGAGCGTAAAATTTTCTCAATAACTTACCTAAGGTGTTCTTGGTGAAGATATAGTACAATATCCTGTAAGCTATAAACTCGTTCCTATTCATACCCCCTATTTCATTGTACAACATTTTCAATTGTGTCTGACACTGATTGAACTCTTCATGATCCCCCTTTTCAAGGGCAATTCGCGCGTGAGTTTCATACACCTGAACAGTGAAATCATTCCTTACACCTTGTACCTGAAAAAAGTTATGATTATATTTTCGCAGTGACTGATTCGGGCAATAATTAACGAGGGACATTTAAACGCTCAGAAGATCAATAATACGAAGTTTTTTGTACAGAAACTTTTGTCCTGTTAATCACGTCTATATCAAGTTTTGCCAGACATTCGATTTTGGTCAACGATTTACTCTCGATTCTTTTTGTTCATACTTATAAATCTAAAAATATCAATTGCGGGATTCCAAAACGGACTTGAATGATATTGTTGAAATAGTCAGTGCTCAGACACTACTCTAGCATTACTTTAGCATTTGTAGACAGAACATGTCCATTCATAAACACAGCTTACACAATTTAATAATCAGTTATTAATCAGCTCAGTCACGCGAGGAATTTTGTTATATTGGTTATGAGACAGAACCAATGATAGAACCTTAATGAATTTAATCACATCAGCACAATGAAAAAGCACTTTCTGAATCTACTAGTCCACTAAGGGCCACTTTTATAGGATCAGTCCAAATATGGTGTGGTGTTTGAACTACGGATTTGACAGAAAATGCATGCAAATTATGTCAAATTTTTCTCGACACCTGGAGCTCAAACAGAACCTAGCAAAACTGGCCCTAAGTCAGGTGTAATTCAGACAACCTTCCTCAAAACATCCAGTTAGTAATAGCTCAAGAGCCCGCGACTACCAGACCCTCGTTATTTTATGAAAGCTGAAAGTTTCTCTGCCCATGTCCCCAACATAGGTAAGAACAATCAACGACTATGGGGTTTGGATCTTGGCTGCTTGGGCAGGAAACATACAGCAAAGATTATTTTCGAAGTCATGTGTTTTCTTACATTTTTCTCACGGATGTCGTAGCTTCAATCGTACATTTTCTTGATAACTTATACGTTATGCCAAAAGATGGCAATCAATTCAGAAACAAAAGTGTAATATTTAATCAATGTCGTTGATATTATTAATATTTTTGAGTATTTTCAGACTCCAACTTTCATTGTCTGTATAAATGTAAGTTTAATTCAATAAAGTTTAAGGGTGTCTGGCAGGAGGTTGTAACCGGCAATGGATGATGTGATCTAATATCATTCTGAAGATAATATAAAAAACTGAGATTTATACTACGAAATTGGGGTAATATTTCATACACCTTTGCTATAAAAACCAAAACAAATACCTTCTCAACAGTGACATACATGACTACAATACCCGAAACAAAAACACAATTCATAATGAATTCCTCAGACTAAAATGTTCAAGGATTGCTCCAAATTATTATGGTCCTCTATTCCTTGCAAAAATTACAAAAGAAATCTTAACATTACCTCTTTTGAAATTCTCTGCTACGATAAAAAACATAAAAAAGCATTCTATAATTATGAAGAATATATAAACTGTAAAAGCCTTTTTTAAATGCAGACTCAAATTTTTATCCTTACTGTAGTATATATAATATGTTGTTCTTATAAATTATACTGACTACAGAACATTGTAAATTGACTTGTATGTACTTGTTTTTATTCTTGTTTTTATTTATACCTACTATGTGCAGACTTGAATGTTAAAAAAATAATCTATTTGACATGTGTAAAAAACTGTAGTTTTGACAAGCACCAATAAATTTCTGATTTCTACCTGGTATCTACCCGGTATCTACCCAAGAAACCACCATCAAAACTTCATAGTCACTGATCGTTCCCACCTGTGTTGGGGACATTACAGAAAAATTTTCAACTTTTACAAAATAACGAAGGTCTGGCGGTCGCGGGCTCTTGCTCTATAATTGGTTACTTTCGGACAATCAACACATGTTATAGAGCAGAATCATTCAACAGAAGCGTTTCAATTATATTCAGCTGCTAGATTGAGCAACAATGGTTTACCACATTTAGCGGAAGTTATTTCTGTGTCTATCAGTGAGAGTAAGATCCCAAGGCTCGCAGCTGTAACTATTTTGTGAAAGACAAAACGTGGGGTTTTGAGTAGCGTTCATATGTACTTTGAACACCAGCTTAAGGAGGGTAGACGGATTAGAGACCTTTCATCATTCAGAAAAAAGTTATGCTTGGGGGTCATGGAATCTTGCACCATCCTACACATATACAGTTATCAAATTACTACTAACAGAAGAGCGAGAAACGTCAATATTTCAAAATGGAACAAGCCCATACTGAGTCTCAACGTGAACAGAACCTCCATAGAAAATGCCGACGCGTCACTCAAGAGACAACACGGATTTTGAACAACTCTCCCAAGTAACAATTTGAAGACAGTTTTAATTAATTTTTTTTCAATAATGCTTTAATATGTTCAAGAAATCGACATTGGATTTAAAGTAACCTCAAGATAAATTAAAAGTTCTTAAAGACCACTTATTCTTGAACAAAGAATTCAATGCACTCTTTAAATCAAAATAAAAATGCAATTTGCTCTCAAGATCTTATACTGGTTTTATGTTACATTTAACATTTTAGTGAACCAGTGCAGTCCGCATGTTTACATGTGAAATAAAATTCTGAATCAACAGGTGAAATGTAACGGAATTACAGTAATATGCGAAACTTACCTTGTTTTTTTTAATGAAATTCTTCAAATAAATATGAAAATGCCCTACACGCTTCAATCACAAAAGCGGCAAAATTTGTGAGGTTAGGATTCCATTCGAGCGCAAGAGTACTTTAAATCAATAATGTACAAGTTCGAACATATTAAAGCATATTGGTTTTAGGAGGACTACGGAGAGAGTTATTGGATTTAATGTTGAACAAAAAGCTGTTTTGGATCTTGTGCGATTTTCTTAAAAACCTGAGGAAAGGTGTGTCAAAAAATGCCATTTGATCAAACAAATGCATAGATGCTTGGATGCCAGATAGAATTTAATATTTTTTGAATATTTTTTAAAAATGAGAAAAATACATAGAATTAGTGGCTCTCGAATTATGTGGCTGTTTTATTACATTTTATCAGAAAAGTGCCATTCGTTGGTAAATTTTTCACCAGAATGGTTAGCTTTTGAATATTATGTTATGATATGCTCAGTATATGTATGCGGTTTAAAATATTACCACTCTGCCAGCGATTATAACTCTTTTATTAATTTATTATTCTCAAGTTGATGCAGTCCACAGTGAATACATTTCAAAAGAAAATCGTCAGATAATAAGTTCTAATTCATAGATTTAAAGTTGCCTTCAAGAACTCTTTGAGATTATAGAATTGAAAATTAACGGTTTTGATATAATTTTGAAATTTAGTCTTGAGGGCCTTTTTAGGATGGACCCTTTTTGGCTAGAAGCTGCTTCATTATGGTCTCAGGACTGTTTTGAAGATAATTTGATTTTATTCGAAATTTTATTGTGTAGTTTGGAAGCGATCTTGAAGATCGGGATAAAAGCGTTAATATTACTTGGGCTAACTCACCGTCAGATCCTGCCTTATCGACTTGAGCTGGTCGCAAGCGTAAAAATAATCCTGCCTGACGATCCACCGCTCCTTGACGTTCTGCAACGACAATCTGAGAACTTCGACCGGTCGCACGTCGCACGGATCGGGCGCTTTCGTCAGACGAAGGAAAGACTTCTCCAAATCGTGACACGTGCCCACGATGTGACATTCCGACCAGTCGAAGTCGATCGAATTATTGTCTTCGCTGAATTTATCGACGACGAAACTCTGTCTTTTGCCGCCGACCGTGGGCGGACTGGGCGCTTTCCCAGCGCCGGCGCTCTGTTTGTTGAATCTGGCGGCTCTCTGCTGCAAAAGCTCGGTGTTCTCTTCGAGCTCGCTGCCGAACGTCGAATAGAAACTCGCCTTTTTCTCCTTCGCTTTCTGCTTCTTGGAGGCTTTCGGCGATTTCGTTTTTGTTGGACCTAACCTGTCGGATAATTTACCTTTGTTCTTTTTGTTGTTGGATTTCGTTAGGGGCTTAAAGTTTTCGTCGCTGCTCGAACTAGAACTTGCGCTACAAAAAAAATACATCAAGGTTTACGACAATTCCTCACGAAAAACTATAAATGTCGAATCACTCTCGATTCTTCAAATACCCGACTAGCTAGCTAGTTATATTTCGGTAAAATTTGAAATGTTTGAATAAGAAAACGATGTGTTCCTAAAACATACAGAAACAAGTTTAGACAGGCAACAGCATACTTGTATAAACCAAAAAATTTTGCGCCACAGTCATGTAGCGGTTGATCTACAACAACCGATTGATCAATCTTGGGATTGGTCTCGAAAAATAAGTATAGTCATGGTCTTTATAGTCATGGATCAAAATGCGTCTAGATACTTGGAATAATTCAATTGTCAAACAGTTTATTTGCAAGGAATTGCAATACTAATTATATTATGGGCTGAGTTTGAGTTGAAGTGCTTTAGCCGGGCTTTTAATGCCATTGAAAACAAAGGAACAGAAACCACCCCGAGTTTCAGAAGAAACGCAGGGTTATTAAGGACGCAGCTATTGTAGGAGTGGGAAAATATCACATAGCTGTCCAAATACTGGTCATAATTAATTATTTTCATTAAGTATTGAACTCTGGTGGGTGCAACTTATACTAATCGGTGTCTATGTTTTTCAATAAATGAATATGTTATGTACCTTCTATGCAATATTTTTAAATATAATCCAAATACAGGAAAGAGTTAATGAAAAAATAAAAAATCGTTGCCAAGTTTAGCTGGAAGTGACAACGCAGAATTAAATTTTTTTCCAAATATTTCAAGTTCAACCCAAATAACTTTTGTTTTAAATTCTTTTCTTTCTTCAATAGTAGGAGGTATGGACCACTACGACCTTACAACATACACCTATTTGTTGTAAACTGTAAAACTGCAATACTGAATTTGAAAAAGATTTTTTTTGATTTTGAGCAAAAATTAAAAACCTATCATTTGAAAAATAAGTAATTGAAATGAATTGCCATAACATTTTCCATCAGATTTTTCTTAATATTGAGTAAATTTAATTATTTTTCTATCGAGACCAAGACCAAGACTCTTGGGAGAGAGTCTTGAGAGTCAAATCTTGATCTTGAGAAGATTTATTTAGTCTTGGTCTCAGTCTTGTATCAAGACCAAGACAGTCTGGCAAAGCCCTAGGTTGTTGACCCCAAATATACAACAGAATTGAATGTGTCACAGAGAACAGTACAGACTGAAAATACATAATTCTGTATAATCGACGATAATACGATTCCAATTCGAAAACAACAAATACGTACCTTGTCCTCTGTCGCCTCGGACTCCTGCTCCTCGATCTCGACCTAGACTTCCTCTTGCCGGCCACGGGCGACTTCGACCTCGACCTAGACGTCGACTTGCTCTTGCCCCTGAGCGTGCTCGCTCTGGCGCCCAACCTGGCGCCCAAACCGGCCGAGATGCCCTTCTTGACGTTCTGAAACTGGCTCAACTGTCCCGGGACGGTCTTCGCGTGGCCGGTAAAGGGCAAACGTTCGCTGTGAACGGTCGGCAGAGGCTCCTTGCTCCAATCCTTATGCAACTGACCGTTCTGATAAGCCTGCGTGATCTTGCCCTTCATGATGATCTCGACTTGATTCTTGTCGATGGGCGTCTTGCATTTCGCATAGCATTGCTGCACGTACGTTTTGAGGCTCTCCGGCCAATCGTCCGTGGGGTTAGGAGCGGAGCAAGTCTCTGGCGGCGGTTCCTGAGCCGGCTCAGGCGGCTTCGCTTCGTCCGGCAGAGGAGGGAGCGGGGGTTGTGGGGGCGGAGTTTCTGGAGGGGGAGGAGCCGGCTTAGGCGCGCTCAACTCCGGTGGGGGTAACGGGGGGACGCCGCTACCACCGAAGCCGCTCGCCTGGTTGAAGTGGATCTGCTGCTGTTGCTGGTTGTTTCTGTTGCGCTTGCGCTTCTTTTTGGCCGCCCCGCTGTTCGGAGATGTGCTATTGAGCTGCGCGATCGCGTTGCTGTTCGGCAAGCGTTTGCCGCCGTTCAGCTGGAACCTGATGGCGCCGAACTGTTTCGGAGTGTTCAGCAAGGGGGGACGCAGCGCGTTCGTCGGGGAGTTGGCGGCGGGCAAAGGGGGACCGGGCGGTAGAGGCGGCTGGATTTTCTCCTCTTTTTTGTCGGCGAATTGCGCGAACGACGGGTAGTTGTAGCCGTGTTGCATCATGTAGTACTGTTGGTAGTATTGCGCGTACTGCGGATAGTAACCGTTGTAGTAGAAGTGCGCCCAGTTGGGCGTTTGCTGCTGTAGCTGTTGGAGGTTGACGGGGGCAGCGGTCGGTGGTAGCGGAGGGGGCGGAGACGCGGGCGGCTCGGGGGGCAACGGTGGGTTCTCCGTCGTGCCCGGGGGAGGCGGGATCGCGGAGACGGGAGAGTTTTCCGTCATCATAATACCTAGATGGGAAAAGAACAGTATGTCAGAAACGTGAAAATTTAATTCAACAGTTTGATAGTGGAAAACAATGAACACCATATATTTTCCCTCTGCTGTATATCAGTTCAGGAAATGAAGCATTTTGGCTCGCAATTTTTTCGTCCACCATGGATTCACCTCAAATTTTCACAGAAGGTAAGGAATAGCTCAAGGATCATTTTCTATATCATGACGCTGTACGCTAGAGCCTCAGGGGTGGTTGCCACCCCATCACGGGGGTAAAAATTTTTTATTACATTTTAACTGTAGGAATCGACGGAAAAAGTAATTCCGAGAGAAAAATGTTCCATACGTTTTTTTTGTAAAAGTAATAGTTTTTGAGTTATTCGAAGTTGAAACTAACAGTTTTTTGACGAAAAAATCGACTTTTTTAAATGTTTTTTGCAAATAACTCTTAAACTATGCATTTTATCAAAAAAAGTGTGGAAAGGCAAATTGTAGCTTTTGAAGAAACAAAAACATTGCTTTCTTTATAATTTTCCTTCGACACATACGAACTGAGATACAGCAAATTATTGCTTAGCTTTTTTCGTCAAATGTATACATTGGAAATAACGAGAAAAATTTGCATTTTTCGAAGAAAGCTTATAGAATCTTTTTTGAAGTATACAATTAAAGCTTTCAAACAAATAAAAAAATGACTTCCTAGCATGAAAATTGACCGACTCACGATCAAAATAAATCGGTACCCGCTTTTTTCTACGAAAAAAATCTGTGAAAACAACCTCCAAAGTACCCCTTAACTAAAACTGATCGCCACCCTTCTGCAGTTTAAAATGCCTAATTTTAGAAAAATTGGAGTTTAAAAGGAAAACGATTTTTTTCAATTTTATGTTTTTAACCCTTTTCTTATAAATATCTCTCAAAATACTTAAGATATGAAAAGAACGATACAGTACTAAATTGTAGCTTTTTCATTGACAAAAATTCACCTTTGTGTAGATTTTTTGTAAAGTGAATACTCGGCGAGATATAGCCTACATTTACGATCGAACATCACCTTATTCGAGCGCTTTAAACTCTCCCCATTTAAAAATCGAGGGATCTTAAGTAATTTCATTCACGTAGTCTTATAGCTCTTGAAAATCTCCTAAAAATCGTTTCTGAAAAAAAATTCTATCACCTAAAATGAAGGAGCTATGCTTAAAAAAACGATCAATTTTTTTTGAAAAATTCGAATACCCGCCTCGGAGCGTAGTAATCTACATAACCGGTATATTCGGCCGTTATACGTTATATCTGCTCGCGGGTGTGAGTGTATATTTCGTTGATTTCTCACCAGTGTATTCTAAATTTCGAAGACATATTATAAAAATTTCAATGTTTTCAAGGGTACTTTATAACAAGGGTAGGTTGAAAGATTATGAAATTGTATCCTAAAGCATGAAACAATCATTATTTAACTATTTTTACCCGTATTTAGGTATTAATGTTATTTTATAATTTTTGAAATTAGGGGTAGTTTTCACCCCTAAATAACAAAAAGCGTACAACTGCACAATATAGAAAATGGACTAGAGGGTGTAATAAGCCTAATCTCAAATTTTTGTACAAATCGGTGCTGGACGTAAAAATTGCGAGGTTTTACCATTTTTTTAGCTTCATTTTCTGAACTATATGAAAATTTTCAAAAACCAAATTTAAAGCTTGAATGTGATTGATAATGTTCGAATGACGTTTGATAGCTGAAAACAATGAAAACCATATATTTAACCTCTGCTATATATAAAAATTTTTAACAACCACATTTTAAATTCGCTTGAATGTGGTTGATAATGTTCGAATGACAGCAATGGAAACTCGTGAGTACTATGGTGACCGGATCTCAAACATGGAGGGGTGGAAGTCGGAATTTCATTCGTTCGGACCCCACAAAACGATTTCTCTTATCATACATTTGTTGTTATTTCAAGTTAAACAGAGTTACAACAGCCTTTAACCCCAAAAACATAACCTGGTACCAGTGGGAGCCAGTTTGGGAGAATTATAGGGGTTTTCACATAATGTTTCTCGGAATCAACTTTTATTTTTGAAAGTATTTTGGAACTCAATTTTCATGTTGGGGATTACCTGAATAGTTTACCAAAGAACTATTTATCTAAAGTGCCTTTGAGCTGCTTATATCGAACAATTATCTATTTTATTTTCCAAATGTGTGTGTTATTGTTTTTATAACTTTTATAATATTATTTCGGCGAGGAAGTTGGTGCTGTGGTTACGCATCCGCCTGTCGACCAAAGGTCCCGGGTTCGTTTCACCAACGGGGCAGATTTTTCTTTATAAGAATTTATGTCATGTTGGCGAATGACTCCCACCGTTCATGATTGACGGGTCTGCAAAAAACCATGCTGCTTCTGAGGAATGGCGTAGGGAGTTAGTAACAAACCTACTTGCTGAAGGACTGTGAGAGAAGTCGATAGCGTTTAATACCATAAACCACAATTACTACAACTAATATTATTTCAAAAGACATTTTAAAACATTTCATTGAAATTAAAGTTTGTATTATATATTTTGTTAACTGATAATTACCTATTGGACTCTGAAATTAAATGAAATTTTTTGAAGGCTATCCCTTTCACCAGATCACCGGTTGTAAACTACCCTCAAATCGTCAAGTTTTGTGTCCTTTATTTTATAATTTACGTACTGTGAAGAAAATCAGCAAAACTTGCCATACGAGAAATTGACATACCTGAAGAAGCTATAGAAAATCCATCAGAGAGCAAGAGAATGAAAGTTTCATTCGCAAAGGAAGTTAAAGAAATTTTGAACATGAAATTGTCCATTTTGTTAAATCAATGTAAGGTATCCGACAGAAATGCCACTAGAATTTTGATAGCTACTCTAGAAGCACTAACCTTGACCCTCTCGAGTACAAAGTCTCGAAAACTTTATTACATTATGGAGGGCAAATGTTCAAAAAACAATACACTTTTTAAATTAACGATGTGAGCGATTTCATATGGCGAAAAGGAACAGCTGCTGGGAGTTCATGTAACAGCAAACAGCTCTGGAGAGGAGCAAGCCATACGTTTTTAAAAGAAGTTTATAACTAAGCATATGTTCCATAATATATCGTTTCGGTTAACCAGAGTGGTTCTATCTCTCTCTCTCTCTCTCTTGGATGGACTCGGCCAATATCAGAGTGAGAGAAAGCACCTCTCTGGTTAACCAAAACAATATACGGAACATATCCTATGTAAAATTATCAACTCATGTAGGTACTACGTCTGTATCTTTTCTATGTCTGTTTTGTATGTATTGTATACGTGATTTTTATATTTCAAAAAATATATAAGACTTATCAGTATTACTTGTTTCATTATATTTCTATCTATTATAAACTCAAAAATATACCAAAAAAAAAAACAAAATTCATCACTCATAACAAAATATACAAAGTATGCTCCTTGTGATACCAGGTCAAGTTTTTGGAACTAAAAGCTGTTGTTGTAACTCAGTTTGACTTAATATAACAGCAAATATTTATAGTATACAAATAAATTTTGATGAACCACATTAGCTTTCTTTTGAGATATTAAACGTGTTTTTATTATTTACCGTCCTGGAGTTATGGCTCCAAATGTCAGCATTTCGGACAAAAATTTGGATTTTTTAAAAGTTCGAGCGACGAGCGGCACGTGTTAATGTCGTTTAATCGAGTCCAAATTTTGGCCTCTCAATATCTGGAATGGGAAATCGTTTTGTGGGGTCCAGACGAAAAAAATTCCGACATCGATTTTTGCTGTTACCCTTGTGAGTGCACTCAAATTGAAACTTGGTTACACCAATTTTTTCACATTGTCATATGATAATCGTTATATATTTTTCTATTCATTCATCTTATATTTGATATTCTATTTTAGCCGGATATTCCTTTTTGATATCTGTTTTTTTTTTAATTTCATTCTCTGCCCAAAACCTCCATTCATTTTCTTTTTTGGGTTTAGGGGCTTTTTTTGATTAGGTTTTCATTCTCATTATTTCTTCTTGATTAGATTCTGCTAATTAATTCTCAAAATTTGACATTTATACATTTGATTATTCTGATCATATGATTCAGTTTTGATAGTTTCATGTTTCAATTCAGATTATTTTGATCTTATGAGTTTTTGCAACAAATTCCAATAGAGTCAATAATGTAGATAATGGAAGTCTGAGAAAATACCACTCAGGTATATCTCAAACTGTCAAGAGACAGAAATGTTGATTTCCATTGAGTTGGGCAAATAATCGATCATCAATTCAGTTTTATTCATCAATGAATAAACAAAATTCATCAAAAATATCTTATTATCAATTGATACTAAATAGATTGAAATATATTTCATGTAAAGTTCTTCCAGGAATTTAGGATATATTTTTTGTTTTGCTGGAAGAGTTGAGAACCATGCAAAATTTCAATTTTTTTTCACTTATTGATAGTCGTCTCAACATCTCAAGTACGGAATTTTGTTATTTCATTTCCCAATTTCCCACTCTCACTAACTTTATTTTGACGTCAAAATTATGACATAGTTTTTGATAAATTCTCCGTAATTTATGTAAATTCACACAAAATTTGTCCCCATCAAGTCCTGGATATAAAACACCCTATATGAAGTGCGGATCTAGTTCAATAGGTTATGAATGAAGTTGTTTCCTATATAAAATGCACTACTTTCAATTTCAACTCACTTCTCTGAAATATTCAGTTTGCTTATTTTGCTAGGGAAAAACACGATTTTTTCACTTAAAGATGTTTCAGGAAATGCTGAATCTAAATATAAAAACTTTTTCTAGTCATATCCACCCTTAACACACTTTTGATCTCTTCTCAATTACAGGTTGCACATCTTGTAGATATAATGGAACAAAGTCTCTCAACAAATCAGGCAATTTTTTGCATTTTTGTCGCATTACATATTTGATTGAAAACTCATTCTAGAATAAATAGTTGAATTTTTCTTCTTTTATAAATATAAGAGCTGAACTTTGAAACTTCTTACCGAAAGAGGTTTTTCCTAGGACTCAGAAACTAAAAAATTCTAAAGTGAAATTTGTATCTCCTGTCCCTTGATTCATGTGTTGTTCTTTGAACATACGAAGCTTCCCTATCTGAATATTATAGATTGCTAGGTTAGATATTGATTGCTGAGAATATGGAAGTGATGCAGGCATCTGCATGAGATAAATTGATCACATTTTCACACAATTATCGTACCTAACAAACTTTTGATGAAGCATTCAATTAATAATTCTTTCGACATTTGTTTTGGTACATTTTAACCAATCAGTATCATTGGCAAAAATTATTCAAGTGGCATTTTAGAACAACACCACTGATAAAATGTTGAATGCTCTAGTGGCAGTGGGGTTCAACATTAGCAAGTGAAAATAAGTAGATAGCCATACTTTAATAAAATGCTCAAATAATGAAAAATGCTCTGAATGGGTTTGAATGTCACTTTACTCAAATTACAGAAATGAGATAGAGGTTGTGGTACAGTAGTACAGTAATAGAATATTTCTAGGGAGTGTCCTAACTCCTAACACTGAATAGAGGATATTTTTAGGATAGTAAGACCCTTTGTTTATAACAATATAAAAATGGAAAATATGAAAAATCATAGCATAAAGAGCATTACACTCATATAATGTTCGTCTTTGAACATTCAACACAACAATAATTATTCATATCTGTTCATGGTAGCATTCCAAAGCAATAAATCGCCATTTTGTAAAAGACCATATTGGCCAAGGACTTACCTACAAAAATGAGATTAGGTCACTCCAAGTTGATCTGTAAAGTAAATATATGAATATAAAATCAATGTTCACTAAGTGTTCAATAAATAAACGCGTCTGAAATAGAATTTTCAAGTTTAAGACACAAAATTACACTTTCATTTGGAATCTGCCATTCTCATACAAACGCTACTTTTGGAAATGACGTGATGACGTGATAAAATAAATAGAAATATGACAATGTTGACGTTGCCACGTTTCAAATATCGACCATTGAAACAGCATGTCACTTGTCACTGCCTTTTGAGCTGCAATATCAGCAATATCCGTAACACACCGTTAATGAACGATCCGTTATCAGCTAGCTCTCAACGATCCATTTGAACAATTTGTCAAAAATACCACAAAACTACTTCAAATCGTTAGCCAATTGAACCAATTCTATTACCGTTAACAAACGTTATATTATGTCGTTCACTACCGACTTGCAACGATTTTATATTTTTACGGAATAAGATTCGACACAAATATCGTTAATTTAACGATAGTAGTTGGATAACGACATCACAATGAGTTACGGAATTGACCTGTTAATGCCTATGTATATTGTATCTCTTTATCACGATTCACCACTGTCACTTGAGATAGATTGTAAATAATGTATTACCTTACAGATATACCGATACCAATATAGATCATTTCAATTATTCAATAAACCGTCAGGATGTTGTCATGTAAAGAAAAAGAGCAAAATATTACCTAAATAAAAGTTCAGTAATCCAAAGACAATTATGAATTTTCTTCAGAAGAATAATCAATATTTCCCAATTAATTATCAGGTTAATGAGTTCACATCATAATAAGTGGAAGGATCGGGTACCTGCATGATGCATTGTACTGGCATATCCTAATTAATATACCTGTGCGGTTATACCGCATCATCTTTTTCATTAGAACCACTGAACTCATAGGCCCGTATGCACCGCTCCTATATATTGATGGTTTAACTAAGCTAGGTTTTGTTGCTATGGATTTGCCAGTCAGATTCCTTGTTCCTCAGCGATAAAGCCAAGCTTAGTTAAACCTTCATCAAGTAGAAGCTGTGCATACGGGCGAAGTGATTCAAACACTCTAGACTCCATCTTATCTTGTTATATAATGTTACTTTGAGATATTTGAGATACAATAAATGTTTCGAATGGTATTTGAGTTTACAAAATAGCAGTGGTTTACATTTACAATCACAATGCTCATGATAGTTATCTTTTGTTTTATTTCCGAATAATGAAATTGAATATCCGAACGCATTTGTGGAGAATATATGGAAAAATATTGAAAAAAATTCAATTTAAAAAAATATCAAATGCATAACACGAGTTATCTCAATGGTTGAGTGTTCGGCTCATGACCGAAAGATCTTGAGTTCATTTGATCCACCAATGGAGTAGAGATTCTAAAAATGTAATGATTGATAAGGATATTACAAAATACCGTGCTACTCTTGAAAGTAAGCGTGGGTGTGAGGAGTAACAAGGCTAAAATATCATTAACCTATTGGCAAATGGAATTTGAATGCTTCCCAACTAGAGATAGCTTTCTTGACTACAACTAATTTTCTACAATTTTTGCAGTTTACAAGTCGAATTGAAAATCTGACAATGTTGGAATAGTGACTAGCGCTGCAGATCCGTCACCCGTCGGATGTCAACGTTCAATACTAATAGTGAATTCTTTTGATTACACTCGTGCATACCTGGGGTATTACTATTTTTTTTCGATACGTAAAGTATTTAAGGATGAAGATACAAGAGTTGAGTCGGAAATTGCACGAGTTCTTACAAAGAATTTCCTATACAATCTTAAAATTCATGACAGATACCAAAATAGAATAATATTTTGATATTTATTTTTTATACATCACTATCAAACTTGAAATATTTCAATCAATTGACGAACTGAATAATAAATCAGTGTTGCCACACCAAACTTTTTTTTCGGGTTAAACAACAATGCGAAAATGGGCTAGATTTGATAAAATCGGGCTAGATTCCAGAATTACAGAATAGCGCATGTGCAATGGATAATTCGACCTGTAATGTGGGAAATTAGTTTGACCTTGAAATGGAATTCGTCCCTAATAACTGAGTTTCAATCTAAAGATAAACAGGTTAGGCTAGGGAGAGAGAGAGAAAGTAACGATATATATGTTTTAGTGTTATACCAACCTATCCATGACGCTTAGATATGAGTTCTATATCAAATTAACGGATTTTTTTTATAAAAGAAAAACAACAAAACTCAAAATTTTGATCTTTCATTTAATATAATTTCTAAATTAATGTGACAAGATTGACAAATGACAAGTCATAACACTGAAAACTGACAAAACTGACAGCTGACAAGACACAGCGTTAACTGACGTTTTCTTTTACAATTATCAGTTCGTCCGGTTCGTCGGTTCCTTGGCACGGAAATATTTGAATTGACAAACTTCATATTCAATAGGGTGTGTTCGTTAAAGTAAAAATTGAATAAAATATATTTTTCGAATTTAAAAAATCGGGCTAGATTTCTCATTGGGGGGGCTAGAGGGTAAATCAACTCGAATCGGGCTAAATCTAGCCCAATCGGGCTAGCAATGGCAACGCTGTATAGTCTCACAAAGGAATATACTGGAATTTTCCACGCATGTACAGAATCAAATTCTGGAGCTTTCTAGAAACACGCATGCGTAGAATCGACCAATGAGATCATATAAATACGCGCGAATGAGAAATTGCGTCAGTTTCAAATAATCAAAGGTATTTTAAGTTCGAATCGAAGTGGTGAAGTAAATTCAAAGTGATAGTAAAAATGTCGCTATTTCCTTACTTCTTCCGCGATGTGTTGAGACCACTCAGGATGATGGAACATCAGATGAAGCTGGCAGAGGAATTGTTCCATCCCTCTTCATTCCCGGTGATGAATAGACCCAGATACACTATCAATTTGGAAGAGGATATTTCTCAGCGAGACGCAGTAATTCAGGACAAAGAAAAATTCCAAGTTAAACTGGATGTACAGGATTTCAAGCCGGAAGAAATAGTAGTGAAAACCCTCGATGGAAACGCAATTCAGATAGAAGCAAAACACGAAGAGAAGCATGGTGAAGGCAAAGGTTTCATTTCGAGGCAGTTGGTCAGGAGGTTCATTCTTCCTAGAGGACATGATCTCCAGAGTGCAGTTTCGAGTTTATCCTCGGACGGAGTACTTACCATCACAGCACCCAGGAAAATACAAGAGCCGAGTGAAAAGGTTATTCCCATCTCACATGAGCAGTCAGAGAATGAAACGAAAAAAGTCGATGAGAAGTAGATATTCTCGAATATTTCTGTAGCACATTCATTGAATATGATATTATAACTGTATAGCTTGAAATACTGGCTTTTTCTTATATGCAGCAGTGAATGGATAAGTAGTTTATATCTTATGCTTGTTTTATATATAAGATATATTCATGTTTGACTGATAGATGTAAGTTGTGCTATATTTTCAGTTTGAAATAAATAAATTTCATTAATTAGCTTTTTCTTTTTGTATCTCTCTTCAAATTCATTTTATACAAACCCGACATTTCCTTACAGAATATAGAAACAACCTTTTCTGTCGTATCTTAGGAAAATAATTTAAGTTCCATTTACCTATAAGCTGTGTTCGTCTATAGTTTCAAAAATGTTTTTTTATATCTGAGTTCATTCAACCAACCACCATCTTCATGCATTTTCTTGAAAAGTATTCAAAGTGACGGTACTGATGGAGTCAAGAAATGTCCAGAATAATATGATTCATTTGTTAAAGGACTATTTTTTAGCTTTGTCTCCTCTTAATGAAAAGAAAGTTAATATCGAACTTCTATAGAAAGGAAGAATGAGTCTTGAACAGCTACTTGCCTGCCAATATTCAATCAAAGTTTCATGTACTGGGTGAACAAATTGAGCAAGAATTTCTTTGTATACAGGCAGTGGAGTAGCTGTTTTATATAGTAAGTGAATCAAAAGTCTATGATTGATATACACTTACACGTGCTTCTCAACAGAGTGCATTTGAAAATGAATTGATGTTGCTTCTTTCATAGAAGTTTTATTCCTTTTTGTTTTGAGAAGCTACAACATATTTCTTCAAACTTGGTTCTCTTCACAAAAATAATCATGATGCTGAATTTTATTCATTCGTTCAAATTCAATGGTTAAAATCTTGAGCCGCGTCCAGACATTGCAAGGCTTTAGACTATGGAAGTTTAGTTGGTGCATGTATATAGCATGAATTTAGACTACAGCATGCAAATTATGAATAACATCTAACATCAATTCTTTCAATTTCTTATTTAAGAGTTATGATGTTAATTTAATTTGGGCTGTATGTTGCCCCTATTGATTATTATAATATAAGCGATACTTAGATCAATTAACTCAAGAATTTTGCCATAAATAAGATATTCGATCAATACAGAATTATAAAAAACAACGAAGATGCCATATTCATTACAACAATGCTGTTTAACGACCTTATGCAGAATTTGGCATTGGGAAATTTATATATAACACTGTCAAGAGCCCTTTGCTCATGTTCTAATTGAAAATTGTTCAATATTAGTATTTTTTACCATATATAAGAATATCAATTGGTTTTGGTAGTTCAATATGCACAGAGCCAGTTGGCTGCTTCTGTAAAAATTCTGTTAATAATAATAATAATAATAACAGTTATTTATTCCCAAGAAACTACAGTTTATAAATAGGGAATATTTATATAATACATTTATTAAAAAGCTCAATCAGAATTGTTTATTACTCGAAAATAAAAAAAAATAAAATAATAAAAAAAAATATTCTAACAAATAACGTTTCATAGCATATTTGAATTTGGTCATTTGTGAAAAACATTTCATTCCAGTGGGTAATCCATTATATGTGATAACACCTTTATAAAAAATAGATTTTCTGGAAAATTCCGTCTTGATATTTTTTGTTAACAAATTATTGAACTGCCTTGTTTTGTGGTTATGTACACTGTTAGATTTAGAAAATTTCATAATAGAATGTTTCTTATTAGTCACAATAGAATGCAAAACAGTACATATTTTCAGTTTATAAATAGAATCGATGTCGATGAGACGATTTGGTTTATGAATATTCCTTGTTGGTTTCAAATGAGGTAAATGGATAATGCATTTAATTGCTTCATTCTGTAAAGACTTCAGTGGTTTCAGAATGGTATTCGACGCAGTACCCCATATGCTGATTAAATATTGTAATTTCGAATGAATTAGTGAAAAAGAAATTAATTTTAGATATTTCAAAGGTATATAGCTCCTTATCTTGTACAAAATTCCAATAACTGGTGATATTTTTTTTGGATTAGATTAATATGAAAATAATATAATAACGCTTAATATTGAGTCCCTTTGATCTGTTTCGATTCACCTGCACAGGCTACTTTCAACTATTCAAAAAAAAGCTTCTTTCTGACATACATTCTGGAGCTTTAAGTCAATATCGCTCATACCAGCTATTTCATACTCAGAAATTTCTGAAACACAGAATGAAAATCACTGCCTCTGTTCAGATTTTAGATAGGAACACGGTGAGAGAAAAGTGGCAATTAAAACAACAGTTAACTAAGATATATATTTTAATGGAAGATATTATGCAAGTATATACAATCTGGGAATATTCCGTAATTCTGCAACAAGTAGAAATGCCTGCCACCACAGTAAAATTTATAAAGCATCAGTATATTCAAAGATAGTCCCTTCCTACAACTGAGTTCAAAAAATTGTTCTCTACGCAGATTTGTTCTTTATTCAAGTACTCACAACAGCATGTTCAACCTCTCTCTATACCTTTAAGACAAATTTAAAGCGTCATATGTTGAAGTAACCTGTATATATTTAAGTACTGACTTTGTGCTATTGCATAGATTTCCAACTCTCATTTTAACTGTGATTATAGCTCAAGTTGAATGTTTGTATTTTTTGTGTTATGTGTTTTATTTTATATATTTTGACAGACTTGATATAACTGTATGTAATTAGCTCTTTGTGCTAAATAAAGGATAAATAATAATTTTTATTTGACCAAAAAAATTAGAAATGAACATTTTGAAAAAGTTCATAATGAAGGAATTAATATAGTTACGAAACAAAATTTCTGGCAAATTTCTTTTCAGTTTCATGGAAAAACATTTCAGATTAATGTCCAATGACATGGAAATCTTATAGATCAAAAACTTATTTGTGGGATAAGTATAGAAAAAAACTGACCATATGAACATTTTAACGTCGATATCAACTGGCTCAGAACATTGTTCATCCTCACTCTAGTACCTTGACCACGACTTTCGAGCTTCCTTGTTGCCAAAATCGGTTTGATTAACATCTTTATGATGACTCATGGAAAAGTATCGTACAAATACATGAGCACCTGTTGCGCCTAATGGAGATGAAATTGAATCTTTGAATTTGATATCATCTAGGAAGACAGTGTCTCATCTTCTGACCATGATTCCTCAATCAACTTCGGACCCTTTCACACTGGAAATACTAATATTTAAATCCTTTAAGTACTCCAGCAATCGTCTTTTGTTCGTGCTGGGTTTTCATCAACAGTGTCAAAACTATCTTCTTTCAAGAGAATTAGAGATTGCGTAGAGATTGTAGCGACAAGGGGCTATATTGGCTTTCATATAATCAATGGCTCATGTCCAGACCTCCTGACAGGTAATCTACCATGCCATTCAATTCTATGAACCTATTTATTTAGGAAAATCATTTGATATGAATCACCAATACCCTGGGGAACTTATGGATCAAAACTTCCGCCTTTCTTTACACTTAAAACACGTCGGCTCCTCATCCCCATCCAACATATCTTCTCCCATTAAAGAACCTATAAGCATTGAGATGAGTTGAATTAACCAGTTCTCTGTGGAACAGGAAGCGAAAGGTCCCAAAACGAGTTGAAGGACACGTAACAATGACCGTAATATATGTGCATTCTAACGATTTCAATTGGCCGACGGAGTTGTCTACTATCTCGAAGTTGTCCGTCCATGAATATTGTGCCTTTTTGCTGTCACTCAAAATTTAGTCAACTTTCGTCGATATTGGGGGGTTTGAGTTTTTCTGTGATTCTACTGACATCTTTGTGCAGAACTCTCAGCAGGTATTTCAAAAAATCCTGAGCATCTTGTTGTGCACAATCCATGAAGCAAGGGACGATTCGTTGAATTTGGCTCGTTAGGAAGACTGTATTTACCACCGACAACAATAACTTTTAAAAACTCTTCAATTTTCTATTAGAGCATCCTTCATACTCGAGATACTGGTATTTATGTCCCCTATATATGCATCTCCAACAATCATCTCGTGTTGGATAAACACTGGATGACACTGTTCATAAAACAAGTGTTCCCGATGTTCCTCAACCCTTTAAGACCGAGTGTTTCAGCAGTACTTTTTACTATGGGCCTGAGGGTGATGAAGCTGTTGTACTTTATTCGACACTACTGTCATCTTCCAAGTAGTCTCTCCTGCAGTTACTGTCTTGTCACCCTGGAACGGGGCGACAAAAAAGTAGAATTTGAAGAGCTCGATATCGAGTTGGATGCAGATAGATCTTTCGAGCTTTAAAAAGATGTATAAATTTGGTTGTGTGCTGTAGATTTCATCAGAAGTTACGTCTTTCCTATTCTTTTCCACACCACTGTGAATTTTCAGCAGGACCTTGTGATATGGGTCAAAGGTGTTCAAAATATTTGTTACATTCGCCAATACTGTCATTTCTTTCGGAATTCAGAATGTTTTATATTGGACTGATAAATGTCTCCCTTCGATCACACTTCCTTTATCAGTTCTACCGAAGCTCTCAGTAAAGACCTTGCAGTTGGACGTACTTTCTTTTCTAGGAGACAGAGACGAAATAGAAACTCGAAAGTCAGAGTTGGCAAGTGAATCTGTGACTTATTTTCAAATATCGGAGTAAAAAACCCAAATTCTGATACAAAAAGTCATGGTCAATGGATTCGAAAAGAGTATGAAGAAACTTTCGTCTTAGTGAATACTTCGAAAGTTGTGGTGGAAATTTCCACTCTGTACTTGAACCCAAAATAAATACCAGATGAAGAATTGCAACAAAGGCGCTAAAAGCGAGAAAAATATGCACGGTAAAGCATAAACCATCCACCTCAGATATTGAGGTGAACCTTTGTATTTCGAACGTTGCAGATATAACAAATAAATAGATAAATAAATAAATCAACTTTACATATACATGACCCTCCGTCACGTTTGAAAAAAATGATCTTGTTGCAGGAAGAGACTTTCAACAAAGCAGCAATCGGCAATTCGTCTTCCACTTGATGCCGAAGACCTACAGAAACCGACCGAATTACATAATGAATCATTAATATTGTTATGTAATCATAGACTTAATGAAAGCTCCGGGAGTGCTATCGAACACGATAATTCTTCCGTTACAATAAACAGTGGAGATGTCGAAAGGTACAAAAATATTTTGTTGCCGAATCATAATTCGATAGCACCGCCCACCAACAATAAATAAGTAACAGATAAATATCGAAACGAAAAATCGAGTTTCTACATGAAAAATCAAGACTTTCAATTTGGCTGAATGTTTAGTTCAAGTCAACGTGTTAAGTATTAAACGGAAAGGGAGACGTAGCTGTTGTATTGGGTTATGTTTCTTTTCAGTATGTCCGCGCAGAGTCCCAGAACCCTTTCGAATCTGAAACATAAAAAAAATATATGAGCCTCAGAAATATTGAATCATTTTGGAACATAGATAAAACGAATAGAGGCTTTTTCATTGAAACGCAATGAAAGAAATCGTTCTCGTTTTTAGTTTTGGCAAAAAATCAATGATGATTATATTTCATGATAAATAAAGACAATTAAAATGGGATATTTTAGATATGTGCAAAAATAAGACAATTTTCTAGAAGCCGTCAAATCCTCTTCACTTATTTATTCAATTTTTATCATGCGAGGTTGAATTTGACAGTTGCAAAGTATGAGCCTCAGAAATATTGAATCGTTTTGGAACATAGATAAAACGAATAGACGTTTTTTTCATTGAAACACAATGAAAGAAATTGTTCTCGTTTTTAGTTTTGGCAAAAAACCAATGGTAGTTATATTTCGTGATCAATAAATACAATTAATTATCACAACTTTTTTTATGAGGTCTTAAATTTATAGATTTGCTTATCTTTTTTGTTTTTATTTCGATTTGTATTGTATATTTTTTTTTACTTTGTAATGTATATAAAGTTTTCTTTATTAATATCCCTCTATAAGCAGTAATGCTTCTCGGGATTAATAAATGAATTGAATTGAATTAAAATAGGATATTGGTAGCTATGAGCGAAAATAAGACAATTTTCTAGAATCCCTTAAATCCTCTTCACTTATTTATTCAATTTTTATCATGCGAGGTTGAATTTGACAGTTGCAATGCAATGAAAAAAGATCATTTTGTTGTATTTGTAATTAATAAATGAATTGAATTGAATTAACATAGGATATTGGTAGCTATGAGCGAAAATAAGACAATTTTCTAGAATCCCTTAAATCCTCTTCACTTATTTATTCAATTTTTATCATGCGAGGTTGAATTTGACAGTTGCAATGCAATGAAAAAAGATCATTTTGTTGTATTTGTAGAGTCCAGCGATGTTTTGTGGCCCAAAGATTTTGAGTAAAATATCGTGTACCAAGAATATTTCAATGAATGTGAGGTCAGTCTACTTGGAAAATTAATGAAAATTATGCAATCTGCATTAAATTATTCCTCTACGATGACAGATTTCTTCCAACTGATTTCAGAAGATAAAGTCAAAAAAATACATTTTCAAACTTTCATTTTTCATGGGTTATTAAATTAACACTGTTGTTTTTGTACTTCGGTACAATTCAATACTTGAAGGTAGGTTCGTCCATGATCCATGATAGAAACTAAAACTGAAAACTTGTTTAATCAATTGACACACTTACAATAAACAAACACGGAACATGTCCTTTGATGACTTCCAAAGCGCGAGACACATGGTGGCGTTGGAACGGCTCAAATTTATTCAGTATTTTACATTTCACTTTGAACAATAATTTCATATTCTTTCTATGTTATGAAGATAAAAATGATTAATTTAAGATATAACACAAAATCTTGGATATCCATAATACATAAGAGAAATGTAGTTTACTCAACGTACAATGCATTATTGTTCTTCTCCTTTATGAAATGGTTTGACAAACGTCGCATTTTTTTGTCCAGCACCGATTTGTACAAACATTTGGGATTAGGCTTAATTCACCATCTAGTTCATTTTCTTTATTGTGACGTTGTACGCTTTTTGTTTTTTAGGGGTAAAAACTACCCCTTTATGTCATGAATTATAAAATAACATTAAACACCAAAATATGGGTAAAAATAGTTGAATAATGATTGTTTCATGCTTTAGGATACAATTTCATTATGTTTCAACCTACCCTTGTTAAAAACTACTCTTGAAAACATTGAAATTTTTTGTATATCTTCGAACTTTAGAATACACTGGTGAGAAATCAACAAAATATACACTCACACACGCATACACGTGAGCAGATGTTTCTTCTGCTCTGTCTTCCAATATGAATGGAAAAGGTGGAACATATCACGTATAACGGCCTTATATACCGGTTATTTAGATTACTAAGCTCCGAAGCGGGTAATTCGAATTCTTCAAAAAAAATGATCGATTTTCAAAGCATAGCTCCTTCATATTAGGTGTTAGATATTTTTTGTCCGAAAAGATTTTGTAGGGCTTTTCAAAAGCTATAAGACTATGTGAATTGAATTACTTAAGGTCAATTAATTTTCAAATGGGGAGAGTTTAAAGCGCTTGAATAAGGTTATGATCGATCGTAAATGTAGGTGTTAAACGGCTACATTTCGCCGAATATTCACTGTGCAAAAAATCTGCACACAGAAAAATTTTTGTCCATAAAAAAGCTACAATTTAGTACTATATCGTTTTTTTCGTATCTTTAGTATTTTGGGAGATATTTTTAGGAAAAAGGTTGAAAACACGAAATTGAAAAAAATCGTTTTCTCTTTAAACTCCAATTTTTCTAAAATTAGGCATTTTAAATTGGTCAAGCTTCGTGTTGCTGCGTCTATTGAAAAACAGTTCTTTCTGTTTTTCAATAGACGCAGCAACTTTTCGGGGTAGATTGAAAATCTGCTCTTCTACACTTGTATAGATTCTAATATTAATTCTTATTTTTATAACATTTTTTTCGCTTCGCCACCCAATAGGTCTCTATGTCGCTCGAGTAAATCCCGATTTAGCATCGTAGGCTCTACTACTATCAAGAGTTTTGCTCCAGTTACCAATCAACGACAAACCTCACCTTGCCCTGTCCAGCTTGACGCACTTGAGCGGCCCGCAAGCGACCACCGTAGCGGCTCGCGGCCTGTCCAGCAACAGAGCGATCTCGCCGAAGTAATCGCTCGGCCCCAATCGGCCCACCTCGGTCGGTTCTTCGCCTTCGGCTCGATTTTGTTTCACGCTCGCCGTGCCCTCTACGATGATGTAGAAATCGTCGCCGGGCTCGCCTTGACGGACGATCGTCTCGCCGTCTTCGAAGCTGACGGGCTCTAACGCGTCGGCGACCTGAAAAAAATTAGAATTGAGAGAAAATTCCACACCTCTATTCTTCAACCAACGAAATGAATGCCGGAAATTTTTTCGAGGCGCCACGATATAGTGATAATTTTTTGATAGTTCAAAAAATGAACATATGATCTACAACCCTTAATGTAGATATACCTATAAATAATGCAAAATATCTATAATAATTGAAATCATTATTTATTATTCGCTATATGGTTTGATTAAACAGAAAACACAAATTTCCTCAATTATTATGCATTAACGATTTATTTTTGATAAAACGTAGGATATATAGTAAGATTTAAATGTTGCTTGAATTCTAACCCATCCTTTCTTCTCAATGGTGAATAGGAAGGTGACGAATCAATTAGATATCTGTGTATTAAGACATATATACAATATTTTGAAACAATTTTGTTCAAATCTCTTTTAGGCAAGAGTCTATATTTACTTGACATCTGCAGCAAACTTTCTTGGATTTTCGTAAATAAATCATTCCACTCTAACGCTTCCTGGTCGTAATCTTGCAATCAATTTGTTAAATATATTAATTTTGGATGACATACTTGCACTTGTCTCAACTCTTTGCAGTATTCACATAAATTATACTTTTCGAAACATTCCATTTTTCTCAAATTGTTTAAGGCAAATGTTTATATGAAAGGTTTTACATAAGAATATCTCTGTTTGCTGGTTTACTAGCAAGATAAAAAAAAAATTTATCTTGCTTGAAGAAGCTATTGTAATAGCGAAACACGTGTCGCGGTTTTGTAAACCCATTGTGAGTGAAAATCATACAGGAAACTGTAATATATTTTTTGAAAACTTTAACATTTAGCATTTAACGTTTATCATCTTGAGACTTACTGCAGGATAGTGGACTCGATTATAAAAGAAAAGATTCAAGAGATAAGTTGTCATCTGTCTTTACTAGTAACATCTGAACATTTACTATAGCAATAAAAAGGGTTATTTTCAATCTCAGATTTCGTCGTTTTTTCATGAGAGAATAGAACCGAACGCAGATATCATTAATACATTTGAATAGGTAATTCAAATAATTCGCCAGCTGGTTAACGGAAAAACGAACAGTGATTCCAATGGTTTGAAAATATGTAATTGCATAACATAACCTCTCATTTCTCATGAACATCTGTAAACCAAATAGGTACATGCGTGAATTTCTTGAGCACATCCTATTTCATTTATCAAACAATTCTTAAGTTGGAAGTTGGCGATCTTCTTAAATCTTAAATGTAAAATGTTAAGCCATAATTGTTTTTATAACAGTCTTTATGTTATTTCTATGCTCCATCTCTCTTAAGTGATAAGTCTTGAATGATAAGTCGTAAATCTCAGGTCTTGAAGTTTTTTATAAATCCGCCCTATATGTCATCTAGCAAAAGCATGGTCGCCTATTTATCACTGTCGTCTACTGAAACAAACCATGTTGATATTATATTTTTTTCTATTAGAAGTGTTACAAGTTAAAGTTTTAGCATTTGGTGTAACTGAAGTTGGATTTTTATTTATTTAACTCAATATGGTAGATATACCTACATAGGGATTTCTTCGAATTTGTGTCATGTATATAGCTGCTCAAAATACGTAAGTAGGTAGCATTATTTTTTCGAATCTAGGTGCCTCTATCCAGAATTTTACAAGCCAAAGGCGACTTTATTGAATAAGTTGAGAATGTCGGATTTTGCCAAATTTTCACAGAACCCTTTTATACCACTAATCTGATGCGTATAGACAGACAATGAAATGAAATAGAAGGCTTTCTCATCGTTTCCGCGTGAAATTTTGGATTTCTCCATCCTTTTCAGAAAGCCCGGAGGTTTTCTGAAGACTTGGAAATCGACAAAAAATGCTTTCACTTTCACCCACCAGGCTGGCGTGAAAAAGTATGCTTTCATTAAATTCACCTAGGTCAAATCGATGTACATTCTGGCAACAGTTAGGGCCAATACAACTCCGTTTTATTCTTAGTCCTTATTTCATTCGAAAACAAAGTTTATTTTGAACGTATATGTAGCAGCATTTGAAGAACTACGTATTAGTCAGTCCTCCCTGCAGCAAGTGATCAATAACCACCTAATTCTTTGAAATAGAGTGTGGAACTAGCTGCCATTCAAGGATTTAGGACTTAAAGAGATATGTATAAATTGGCCCTAAATTGTTCGTTACATAATCTCGTTTCTACAATTTTTTTCGTTTGAAATGGTTTATCATCGCCATGGTTTCTTTTATATTTTGAATCCATTGTATTAGTATTCGGAGGCTTCCAAAACAATTTGATCAGAATAAAATCTCGACTTTCAGCCCCTTTTTTCCTACTAAACATTTATTGCTCAAGTAGATCTGATGAAATCAGGTAACAAAACCAATCAGAACAACATATACTGAATATTTCCCTCATATATAAAATGTCCCATAAGAGCAATGCAATTATCGAAAACTTACAGCGGTAATTGCATTGTATCAAGTCACCATAAAAACAAATTTGAAACCGTATCGCTAGACGTCAGTAAACAAAACAAATAAATGTCAGATAGACTTCAATAATAGAAAAACATTTCGCGTTTAGGTGAGTACTCCATATATTCCGTAGAGGAAAGTATAAATGAACAAAAAATAACATTTCCTTGAGAATTTCTTTATTCGTGGAATATTCCAATGAATTACATTCGTGCATAAAAATGACCAGATAATTCTGCATTCAAGAGTGATATCTTATACAAATTGCATTCGGTTATTTTCATATTTTGTAAAAGAGCCTTCGTCCTTCGGACTCGGGCACTTTCGCTAAAATATGAAAATAAACTTGCAATTTTTAGATATCACGCTTTCTTGCGAAATTATCGGTAATTTTCATGCCCTCGTTCAATTATAACCGAAAAGATCCCACGGGCTCTTTCACTTTATCATGCCATGGATACAAATTGATTTATTTCGATTTTTCGAGTTTCAAATATTTATTTGCGACTAATACATAATGTAAGTATTATACTCGTGGTTTTTATTATTATTATTTGTGTTGTTTACTGACGTCTAGCGATACGGTTTCAAATGTGTTGTTATGGTGACTTGATATAATGCAACTACCGCTGTAAGTTTTCGATAATTGCATTGCTCTTATGGGACATTTTATACATGAGGGAAATATTCAAGCAAATCTGTTATAAAATTTTTTCGAACAATTATCAATGTCCTTCAAACTCACCGTTAGTCTTTCCCACTTATCTAGATTCTCCAATATGGACACCCTGGACAAGAATTCTTCGTACATTTTTCTTTTTCGTATAGTGGAACCCATGAGAATCCTCCTATAGGAATCCCGGTCGATCCCCCACAGCTTGACGTCCGTTTTGGCTTTGACCGTAGCTGCCCTCGGGGTGCCATAGATGAGGGCCAGCTCGCCGAAGCTGCCCCCTTCGCCTATCGTCGTGACCAATTCATTATTTACATAAACCTGAAAATAAGCGATCGAATCACACTATTTTCTACTGCTTCGGAAACATTTACGTTCACTTTTACCGGTTTGAAATACAAACAATTTGAAAAGTTTAAAAAACGTCAACATGACACTTTGAGGTGAACACCTATAGGGTGGAATAAAATTATTTAAAATGAATGAAAGAAAATGAATAAAAAGACCAATAACTCGAGGTTCGACAGTGATGTTTCGTCTTCTCGAAAACATTTTAATTCAGTGAGAATATATTACTACAAAGGAAAAGATGTTCATGTCAAAGGCTGGAGAAAAGAAAAATATAATATCGAGAAAAATTATAGAAAAAGAAAAATATTCCAGCTATCCGTGAAAATATTGAACCTCTCACTTTGTTGGGCTTACATATTGTTTATTTCTATTCCAGGAGGAAACCCCAATCCACGTACTCTGTGCTTGCGGCGTCCAGATGGAAATGGTTTGGAAGGGAAGAATTAACAGGAGGAAATCAAGAAATCCAGTCTGAAATGGGTATCGAGTTACTGTTCAACAGTAAAGCCACCCTTAGTATAGTATACAAAGGGACTAGCTAAGTGTATAAAACCGAGATGGTCCCTCCAACGCACCTAAAATAAAAGCATCCGCTGAGGAACTTTTGGGAAGGTGTAGACGTGGTACAATCATCTGGATCTGCTTCGACACCCAGACGGCGCTGAAAGCCATGAGGAACACCTGCACTAGTTTCAAACTGGTAAAGGATACCAAGGCTGCAGTGGCGGAGCTGGGAAGGAACAATCTCCTAAATCTTACCTGGATTCCTGGTCACTCCGAATGGAATGAAAGAGCGGATATACTTACTAAACAAGAGTATCTCATGCTAGGCCACATAGAATGGCCAGTAGGGATGCCGTACCAAGAAGGTCGGAATAGGATAACAGCTTTAGAGGAAGATCTGCGCAAGGCAGCTTGGCACGTAACTGGGGAACTGGGGGTTGTGGGAAAGCTAAAGCCCTGTGGGGGTCAACGGGAGATTGATGGAGCAATTAAATGATCAATCTTAGTGGGTGGCAACTCAGATCAATCGTAGAGCTGGTTACTGGACACGGAAATCTGAGAGGGTTCCAACACAAGATGGGGAGAGCGAGATATCCTGATTGTGAATGATGTGAATAAAACCAGAAGGAATCCCCAATCCACGTACTCAGTGAGCACCCAGCGCTTGCGGCGTCCAGATGGTTTGGAAGGAAAGAATTAACACCACAGGAAATCAAGAAATTCAGTTCGAAATGGGTACTGAGTTATTATTGCTCAGCAGTAAAGCTACCCCTGTAGAACCCTGAGGCAGGAATGGGTATAGTGTACAAAGGCAACAGCTAAGTGCATGAAACCGAGATAGTTTCTCCGAGACACCCAATCCAATCTATATATTGCAACCTTAACTGAGGGGTGGATTAAATCCACTACATGCTATCAAATTTAAAGCAGATAGCAATTGTCCAGGTAAATGTAGCCAAAAGTGGCGGAGATCAATCAAAGAGTGTAGGCCTTTGCGGCCGCTGAATTCATAGCGATTTTCGGGTTTGCAAGCAGTGGTCTGCACGTTTTTGGGCAGAGATCAGGTCAGGTTCAGACCAAAGTGGCGCTGGAAGTCCAAGTTGACAGATGAATAGGTACGTACCTCGACTTCCCCTTGATCGATGACGTAAAAGTTGTCGCCCTCGTCGCCCTGCTGAATGATGGCCTCGCCCGGAAGACAGTTGACGGGAAACATGGCGTCGAATATGTCGGAGCGTTCGTTCTCGTCCAGATGCGAGAAGAGCACGTTCTTGGCGATCGCCTTCGAGAGCGCCGCCATCGTCTTGTAGTCCTTCGGAACGACCTTCTTCACGTAGCTGGTGGCGTCCTCTTCGGACACAGGCTCGGCGGAGATGCCGCCTCTGCGTCGAACGGGCTGCTGGGCGTGCGCAGGGAGGGGCGACAGGTCGTCCGTGTCCTCCGGAGACGCCGCTTGCTGTTTGGCATCTAAGGCTTGTTCCTGCAAAAAAAAGTCATGTTTACAATGATGAATAAAAATAAGAAAATCTGTTGAATTAGTGATTCAGTATCAATTTTTCTCGAAGTTTAGTTGGGACTGGAATCAGTATAAGTCGAAGAAAAATACTAATGTTTTCTTGTCAACGTTTCGAATTTGATTAAAATCATCCTCAGGGCTCTGTATCAATGGTTTCTCATGTAATAAACTAGTTTATACTTACCACGATGCATTATTAATGATTTGAGTTCGTGAAAAATTGTTTGGAAAGTACTCACCAAAAGTTGTTTTTTCCGTGATGAAATCCTTGAAATGCAAAGTATGGACAGGCATAATAGACACACGAACAACAGATCAACGGGATCCACGGGCACAGTAGTAAATATTTTCTAATCAGTGTTCATTTTGTCTCGTTAGAAAATATTTACTACTGCGCCCGTGTATCCCGTTGATCTGTTGTTCGTGTATCTATTATGTCTTTCCATACTTCACATTTTGAGGATTATAACACGGAAAAAATAACTTTTGGTGAGTACAATTTTACACGAATTTTGAGCATAATAATGTAACGTTGACAAGGAAACAATAGTTTTTTTTCTTCGACTAACACTGATCCCAATCCCAACTAAACTTGACAGAAATGAAAACTAAGGGCCACTTTATACATCTCTGCTTTAGTCTTAAATCTTAGAATGGCAATAAGTTCCACACTCTATTTCAGGGAATTAGATGGTTATTGATCTTATACTGCTTGAGTAACATTTTTAAGATCGAAGGGAAGACTGAAACAGACGTAGTTTTACAAAATGCTTCTGAGTAAACGTCTAAAATCAGTTTGGTTTTCAGATGAAATAAGGGCTGAGACGAAACAAAGATTCATAAATTGGCCTTGACAAGGTAAGGTAAAACATGAATACCAATAATACTCGATTTTGGTGGAGAAGGAACAAGTCATGAACATTTCGAAATCATCTGTAAATAATGATGCAAGAGTTTATTGATGTTGCTATTGATATTGTTACGCCGCCGCTGAGCATGATGAAAACACAATTCCACGAAATGATCTCAAACTGTATCGATCAGAGTATCTGGTGCGAAGATTTCCATAGTACGAGGCGCGAATGGAACATCTAGACAAATTTTCTCTATTTGAACAGACTATATAAGCGAGACGTTTCATCAACGGAAAAGTATTGAGGTATGGAAAATTGATAATTTGGTGGTGTTAAGTCTAGTAGAGATTCGAAGTTTTATGAAGTTATCAGTTAAAAGTGTTGGAAGTTTCAATCAATTGAGAAGTCTGAGTATTTTGTAAGAGAACTGTAAGACAGTGCAGTAGTTGTATTTTATAGTGGAGTTAATAAAAGTAGTTGTGTTTTTTGTAGTATGATTTAGATAAACGACCCCAGAAATATTGTACCAATATGCCAAACTTAACGTGATCTATCTCGAAGCACTAAAGTCGTAAAAAGGTTGTGTTAAATTTAACTAATCATGTCACCACTAGTTCAGTTTTTGGCAACATTAATGGGCAGCCAGAAAGATGAAAGTCAATCGCGTGCCATTATAAAACCGGAGTTAGAAATTTCAAATTTTTATCACCTAGAAATAATTTCAATTCATATTTTTGAAGGAAATGTTTCGTTCACAGATGTGGATTTAAATTTTTCGAAAGGATTTCTATTTCAATTTAATGCAATTTGATTCAACAAAAAAGTGCCATTTTTTGTAACGGCGCCCATGACATCGCTCGCTAAACACCTATAGAACCCTATAATTATTTAAAGCAATGATATCTAAACTTTTTATGAAACATTATTCGTTACCTTCATATTTTACCTCAAAGATTGAATGAAAGCTGGTTCTTATGGAAAACACTCTGAATCTGAAAGCAAAACGCGGCACTTTTCCTTCGTTCCGTAGTAATGGTCCCTCAAAATTCGGAAAAATGGCAAATTCCGACTTCTTTTTGCACCGAACAAACAATCGGACAACATACGTTTTGAATTGAACTGGCCGATACTTGATGAAAATCCATATTAACAAAAAATATATTACAGTTTCCTGTATGATTTTCACTCACAATGGGTTTACAAAACCGCGACACGTGTTTCGCTATTACAATAGCTTCTTCAAGCTGCTTCTTCAAGATGCTTGCTTCAAGCATCTTGCTTGAAGAAGCTATTGTAATAGCGAAACACGTGTCGCGGTTTTGTAAACCCATTGTGAGTGAAAATCATACAGGAAACTGTAATATATTTTTTGAACATACGTTTTCATTAAAATGCCACCTAACGAATCGAAACGTGTTTGGTCCAACCGTAATATTGTGCAAGAAAGATAACGGATAATGCCTTTTTTCCGAAATTTGAAAGACCATAACGTCGGAACGGAATGGGAGCGCCGCATTTTGACTTCGAATTTGTGTTTAGCTGCTCAAAATACGTAGGTTGATAGCAACATTTATTCGGAATTAGGTTAAATTTGACTAATCATGTCACCACTAGTTCACTTTAATTTAATTAATGGGCAGCCAGAAAGATGAAAGTCAATGGCGTGCCATTATAAAACCAGAGTTTGAAATTTCAAGGCAGGCCGTATTTGTGAGGTTGATATTGACCGTAATACCTAGTAAAAAGAGAACAATTTATAGAAAAAAAAAATAGCAAAACTCGAAAATATGTGTGAAGTCTTCTAGACGAGCATTTCTCAAGAATATAGTATTGGGTGGGAATTTTCCAGACGGTTCGAAAGTTATTAGTATTTATTTCCAACAAAATTATATCGAGAAATATTCATGTTTCTATCGATATATACATATTTTCGTAAATATCCATATTCCTAATCAAATAACTTTGGACTGAAAACAGTGATCAGATTATATTAGTAAAATATAAAACAAATTTTATGTGACATTTCACCGCTACAAGAAGAGAAATATTTTTAGACTATAGTATACAATACCACTCTGTATATATACAATACTGGTTCCGAAGGTGTAATCAACTTTCATTCACATTCCTCAATGGAAATGATATCGTTCCATACACCATTTGTATGTAGTAAGACGAATTATTCTCTTGCTTCTAATGGTTGGACTTTTTTCCTGCTCGTTTGCTCCTCCAGGAACGTAATACACATCGCACAACTTCTTTTTCAGTTGTGAGAAGAGAAAACCTATTTACCACATGCGAGTTCCAGAGCAAACCGGTATAGTTCCATTTCCAACATGGACAGATCGATATTATACGACTTCCTGATCGTTAATTGCATTTTCAATGCGAATATCTATTCGTTGCACATATAACCTAGCCCTTTCATGGTTATCGCTTCTAGGATATTTGAAACGGCGCAAGCAGAAATAGCTTTTCCCGCTTCACAGATCATAAATCGAATTACGCAGCAATCTATGCTCTTTGATATATGTCTCGAGGCTCATATCCACATCCACTTCATCCCTCTATGGATTACAGATTGGATGGAAATCATAACGTAAATTGTCATACATAATAATTTTTCGATTCGACAGAAACAATATCCGGCTTGTATGTGCACGGGAAATGCTTTCCTTGGAGGTGTGAAACTATATCTGAATCGAAACTGTCTGAGATTCAGTATTCATAAAGAATACTGCTTTGAAAAAAGTGAATATTTGTCAGACTCAATTCCAAATGTCTTGCTACTTACAATGCGTATATTTTGTTTCATGAACAAGAAGGATCACACCTCTTAGATATATTGGAATTATTTTATTTACTTTTTTTTAAGACTTGATTATGTATATATGTATCAATAAATAATTTTATCCCAGGAAATTTGAGATTTCAGGATGAGAATGTCTGATCCGTCCTCTTGGTATGGTTATTAAGTTTGATCATAATATTGATTATCTCCAAAATTGGTGGAAGTAGCTACAGCTTGTCCAATCCATCTTGGCACAGAAATAATAACTTAATATGCCCAGATATCTCTTTGGAGTGTACTAAGATTAAAAAACACCTATTATGTGTTTGTTCACTGTGTTGAAGTTTATTCCTAGAAAGTGTTTTTTCTTTCGTCATGGTCTACACTAACAGTGTGCACCTGGAAAAGTATCCGAGTTTGTGCCAAGATGGATTGGATAAGCTTTACCATCAATAACATCATATCTCATATTAGCGTCTCAATGTATTGTCAAAGTGGTGCTTATTAGTTGAAGGCTTGGTCAAAATGGCGCTGCGATATTATTTTGAAATTTTGGAATATGATTAGAATTATCACTAATGTTTATCAAGAACAATTATTCATGGTCAACTTTCACATAAAAAGTAAAAAAACAGTAAAAACTGTAATAGTCGCTTACAAATTTTCACGGTTTGGAATTTTCAGATAACGTTGAAGTCCTAACCTTAATTTAGCTGTAGCTGTCAAAGTAGTGCAGATTATTTAGAGTTTTTTTGAATGATGCGATCTTGAATTTGAATCCCGATAGTGGGGACATACTTATAAGATAGAACAATATCATTAGGTAAGTTGAAAATATTGTTTTGAATTCGAAAATTATTTTTAATTCAATGCTATATGAATATACAACATGACTAAACACTCAAATGAATTTAATAAATATGTGTGCTTCTCCAATATTCTTCAATATAACAAAGGAAACTTGGACATTTTGGTGACAGTCCATGAATATTTCAAATGAATCAATAACAATGTATCCCCAAATGACTTTTCGTGGTTGAATAAATTGTTAGAAAATTGCGATGAAGCAAAAGCTCGCAAATATAAAAGAGTGGAAAAAGTTCAAAGGGCAGTTGAAATTTAGTGAGCATTCGAATTATACAAATAAACAGATAATCTATCATCCACAAAAACACGAACAAATATATAAATAACAAGATATTAAATTGAATTTCAATGACGGACTTGATTTGATCAACATTTTTCCAAAAGAATAATTTTCTGTAATCTTCAAACAGTTAATAATTTCAACAGAATTAAAAGTTTCTCAAAATCCCCAATAAGTTATAGTGTTGAATGTTTACGTTTGATATTGACAAATTTCAAACCAGTGACTTGTGATATGTTTATATTTTCATAAATCTGAGCAATATCGTAGGGTAATTGCAAAAATAATATCGAATTTTGAAAATGGCATTACGAGCTAGAATCGTGATACTAGATATAAAATCGAAAGAAAAACAGTAATCAAATATAAGGATGTAATTGGACACAAACCGTCCTGAATTCAGAGCCTGGAACTCTTTTTTGTTATAAACAGATTCACAGGAAAAAGAAGCCCAGTGATGTTCAAAGAACACCGAGTGATACGAAGGACAAGTGATACGTATTAAAATTCATTTCCACGATGCTCCAACGAAGTGAGCCAGTCTGCGAGCGAAGAATAACCAACAAGACAGATTGCCTTTCTCTGAATAGAATCAAGAAGCTTCAACGAATGTTTTGGTGCCGAACTCCACACATGAGAACTGTATTCCATGACAGGCCGTACCTGTGCCTTGTAGATCATTAGAAGCTGACGGGAAGTGAAGTATTTCTTCGCACAAAATAGAAATCCAAGCTTCTGGGAAGCACCCTTAGCGATCGATCTGACATGGTTTTCCCATTAGATATTATGACTGATCGTAATTTCTAGCATCGAGACTTTGTAGGAAAAGTTACTCCTGACCAATGAATACTAGATAGATCGAATTACTTTGAGAAGAGACATATAATCGAGTTGTTTGCTCAACAGATAAACGATTACATCATCCTACACGACGACTTGGAATAATTTCTTCTGCTCAACATGGCGAAGTCCGGCTCGAAGGACCAAAAATTTGCACTGGACTCTAGGTATTCTGTTATAGCGGAATCGCTGAGGAATCACGAACGCTCATACATATGTAGGGCTGGAACGTCACATTCATTCGCCCCCAGATGTTCTCGTCAGATGTCTCCAACGCTCGGAAATACGAGCGAAAAATTACAATGCACTGAGCACAATGGGGGGCAGCGGAAACGGTTGGGCTGCGTGAAAAGTGGAAGCTCATTTCCACTCGACTGCATGGAAAGTTCGAAACTGAAGTGCTGGAGTGCCTTTTGAACTCACTATTCATATCTTAATCGTGACCGAGATTACAATGCGGGTCGAACGCAAGGAGAAACATTATTGTGGGCAAGACGTATGGCTGTTATACCATGCATAAAAGCCCTGGTCCTTTGACTTATATGAAAAATCGGAAGCCCAGTTTCTAGATCTCTCACATTCCTAATTTTGAACAATTCTAACCCAAGAAACACCTTCGAGAGATTGCCAACAGAGGAAAACTTCATGAATCTAGTAACGATCTATCATTATCTAGTATTCAGATGTCAGGAGTAACTATTCCTACGAAGTCAAGTACTCTACGCCAGGAATTACGATCAGTAATAATCTCTCATGGGAAAACCATGTGAGATCGATCGCTAAAGGTGCTTCCCAGAAACTTGGATTTCTATTTCGTGCGATGAAATACTTCACTTCTCGTCAGCTCCTAATAATCTACAAAGCTCGGAAACGACCCGTCTTGGAATATTCTCATGTATGGAGCTCGGCACCACAACATTCATTGAAGCTTCTTGATTCTATTCAGAGAAAGGCAATCCGGCTTGTTGGTGATTCTTCGCTCACAGACTCGCTCACTTCATTGGTGCATCGTAGAAGGGTTGGAGACTTGTCTCTCTTCTATAGATATTTTCACGGTAGGTGCCCTTCTGAATTGTTATCAATCGTTCCACCCTTGGCAGTACACGGACAACCCGACGAGTACAGAATTCCCACCCCTTTGTTGTGAGCTTGGAGACCTGTCGAACATCTCTTGTCCAGGGATCTTTTTTCAATAGAAAAGCTGAACTTTGAATGATAATTCGTATCTCCTGTCCCTTGATTCACGCGGTGTTCTCTGAACATTACAGTGCTTCCCTTTCGTGTGAAATTGCATGTAAAAAAAAAACATTTCTTGAACACCCGACGGCATTTTTGTGGGTTATAGAAATTCGAAAACACTCTCCTGAAAGAGCTTTTATTACATTATTTCAAGTTATTGTTTTTGCACCATTTTTCTACTAGACACGTAATAAGCATTCTCACTAATGCTGGAGAAAATATGTTAAACTGGGTTCTGGCAAATTATTCGTTATTTATAAGGTTATGAAGAACTGTTCTTTCCATTGATTGCAGCAATTGATTCACATTGCTTTCGAAAGTTCCATATAAACAAATAGCTATCTGGGATCTGATATTTCGCTTTCTTTGAACGAATAACCGATGAGATAGGAACCTTTGGTATAAAAGTTGAAACTTTTCCTAGAGGTCGATTATCCTAACACCAAACTGATATTTTTTGAACACGACGCGCGTTTCCCTAACAAGGTTGAGAGTTGTGATTGAATCGATGAAAAATGAATGGTTTTCAGATGATGTATGTATATGAAGAAATTCTTTGAGAAATTTGAAACGAGAAAGAAATCCTCTCAACTCATTACAGGTAGCACTAGTCTGCGAATTCCATCTCAAATATCTGTCTACTGGTGTTCCCAAGTATTTCATTGATTCTGTTTCTGGTATCTGAGTGAATTCATCAATTACAAGAGGTCCTGAGTTTGGAAGAGTCAGCTTGTTTTATGTGAGTTTATTACATCTTTCAGATCTATAAAATATTGCTGTCTTCATCGAAACTGAGAACTGTTCCTTGTATCTTCATTCCTAACAGAGTATTGACATATATAGTGAAGAGTAATGGGCCTAGCACTGTACCTTGTGGTACTCGGTTAGTGATATTTCTTACTTCGCTAATGTTACCATCAATATAAACTTGCTGCTGGCGATTCTATGAGTAGCTTTCTAATTAGGAATATGTATTTCCTCTGATGAAATAGGACTGCAGTTTTCTCAATACATTTTTATGACATACCGTACCGTCGAAGGCTTTCGAGAGGTCAACAAATATGCATAGCGATGGACTTTTGGAATCATTTGATTTATATACTTTCGATGTTGATGCACATAAAGCGTCTTATGTGGCCTTGCCCTCTCGAAAACCATATTGACTATCAGAAATAAGTTTGAATTTGTCAAAAAAATTCACAATCCGTTCCGTCATCTTTGCTATATTTGAAATGAGCGAAATTTGGCCATACTTTCCTACTTCGGTATTGTCATGATTTCAAATAGAGGTTTTTCTAATGATTTTGGAAAAAGACCTGAACTGAAACACTTACTATCAGACTGCAGGAGTAGCAATTTCTTGAGAAATTTCCCTCAAAAGTTTCCACTCTGATGTTGTCACCAGCTCGAGATTTTTCATTTTTCAGTGAAGAAATGTTTTCAATTACTTCTGTTTCATTGGTTGGGAATAGAAACATTGTGTTGTCCGAATAACATATAATTTCTTCGAAGTCATTTCGGTTTAGTATCTTTTCCGCTAATGTTTTCCATGGTCACTGAAATAATCGTTAAACTCGTTCGAGATTTTAGGTTTGTCGGTTATGATATCATTAGTGCGATTTCAGTTTCAGTCCTTGTTTTGCCACAAATTTTATTGACGCATTGGCGTAGGTTTTTCGACGTATTATCATTTTTTCCTATTTGTTGTCTGTGTAACTTCGTTAATATTCATTTTCAAGTTGATGTTTTGTGGATCAATTTGTAAGTTTTTATACAAATGATTTTTGTGATCGATACATTGTTAGAGGTTATAGGTGAGAGCTTTTTTTGGAGTTGTCCTTGCATCTGAAGATGAAGAGGGATGACGAGTATCGTAACGGTGAGCTCTTTCTTTATCCGCAACCGGTTTTTCCTCGTTTTAACTGTTTCTTTTCACCACTTCGATGAATTTCTTGGTACTTTGAAATATTCTCCTCCGCTCTCAGACTCCTGAATCATATCAGAGGACGGAGTAGATTGTCCACAAATTGCTTTTTAGATGCAAGTGTTGAGAATTCGTTTTCAAGTTCTGTTATATGTTGATTTTTAAGATCTTCTTCTGTCTGCTGTGTATGCGACACCGTCTACTAACAACTTATTTCCTTTTGTAGTGGCCGCTCTTCTCTCACCTCTGGCTAAGTTAAGATGGTAGACAAGTATTTTTCTATTCTCCAGAGCGCTTCGTATGATATCTTCAGATATGTATATCCCAGTATTCTTCAATTTTGAACAATTGGCTGATATTTTTTTTTAATTGGGAGTGAAATGTTATTAGGAATGGACGACTTCTTTCTTTTGCTTCACCCAGTCTGAGAGCATCAGTTATGTCATGTCATAATTTTCAATTCGTATCTGCAGAGTTTCTCTTATTATTATCTTGGCAGCTTCGAAATACTCTTCTATTACATTACAGTTTCTCATTTTCCTCTCGAGTTCAGTCAGACTCTCTGAGATTTTTTACGTTTTGATTAAGCTCTTCCACTTCTTTATTAATGTTTTTTAACGATTCCAAGTCTTCATTCACATTGTCCATTCTCATTGAGAGATTTGAGTGAAACTTGCCCACTCCGATCACGATGGAATATTGCAGTTTTGAACATAACACGTTCGGAACTCGCTTACTTTTCAAGTGTAGTCAGAATGGTCGTTTTCTGAATATAGGCTGACTTTAAATAAAGAAAAAAAAAATGTTGCTTGTGTTAATTACTTCTAATTAAGTAATTAAGTAAGAAGTGATTAACACTCCAGACTACCTGCATCAATATAAATACGCCTTGAGAAATCGAAACGTTTAGTCATCGGAGATGAATAAGCCTCTGAAGAAGCTGGCCACTCGCGTTAGCGTTAGCGAAGAAATTCCAAAGAACGACGGCCTTCAAGCCCGAAGAGAAGTAGTTATACTGAAGGTTGCTTAATTGATTGATTTGATTTCAAAACAGATCAAGGCAAATGTTTTATAGTGATAATGACATCCTAGACGAAATACTGAAAAAAAATATGTATGAGTTTCTCACCAGAGTAGGCAATTCATATATATAAACTGAACAGCTGAATCCAAAAATCTTCAAGTATGCTGGGTGTTCCTGCTAGTATGGGCCTGATAAGAAATATAAACAGAGTGGTTTATAACAAATTACTAAGATTTTCGGATCACCTTCAAATTTAGAATATCAATTTTATTAGAATATGACTCAACAACACCTGAATAATATTTGCACGACAATATTTGTGCGACGTTTATATTACGGAAGATCTATAAATCATATTAACCCGTCCTTCGAATGAGCATGTTCAGATTATAAGCTTCGGGAGCTCCCTGTTTGAATGATAGCATTGCACTCAGTACATCGAAAGAGAAACTTTTCAAACGACAGTCTCAGTCAATTCTTTATCATATGCCATTTCGCTATTTTTTGCCAGTTTATTGTGGTGATGGTGAAATTTTTCCAAAACTGCGACAATAGGGAATAGGCATGGATTTTCGTTAAGGCATAAATTATTTATTTACATCTTCATGGCTTGAAAATATTCAAACTAGTTTCCAAAGTGAAATTGAAAACATGGAAATCATTGGAGCCGTTCAAACGCGACCAGCTAGCGCGTGCTTTGTATGATTTCAAGTGGCGTTTACCGCATTCGTTTACTCTAAGCCTTTCTGTTTCAATCGAGAAGCTGAAACAACTCCTCACTTGGTATTGTATGGTATTGGAGTGCAAAAAAACTTCAGAAATACAGTAGATCGTTTCGAATTTTAAGCGATGCGAAAGTACAAAAACAATATTTAGCATAATAAATCTCCAAAATCGTCTTTATATTGTTGTGAAGATCATTAAACGTGGGTATGATACTCACATACAGCTCAGTGTGAATTAGTTGAACCTAACCTAGAATATGGATTTATAATATACATATTTGCTGTGGGCATTTATGAATACTAACAATTTATGTTATGGACTCAAATACATCATACAACATAATTATTACCTCGCAACTTTCACTCATTTGATCTCTGTGCACGTGATAACGAGATTCGATGCAAAATATACTGTCATCAAAAATGTATCTATTTTCGATAAATTCTCCGATTGTGCTTGGATAACACCACCTTCAGTCAAAATCGCCACAGGAACAGAGGTGTGAAATATTCAACCCTTTATCGGGCGACCTTCTGAATATTTTTTGTTGTTCAATTGGGCATTCCAGATACGTGTCAAAAGTGTCAAATGAATCAATATTGCGGCATCTGTCCCCAAGAAACTTTCGTTTGTTTTTTTCAAAACAGTGTGATTTCCATGTAAAACTGGTGTTTGCCCACCAGAAATCACGTGATCTAGAATGCCTAATATCAATGTAACCATATGGTTACGTCAACTTCAAAACCCTCCCAAATTATATTCCTGTCGTTTAACGTGTCCTGGGCTACGTTACCATATGGTACAGTTATTTTTGTGGAGGGGGAAGAACCGCTTCTCGCGCTAATTGAATTTTGTGTTCCTAAGAGGTTATGCCTGTTTCAATCACCACTAAAATCGTATTCATTTCATGTTCATAATGTCATTGCTGTTGTGACAGAATCAGGTAATATGTTGAATGGGAATGGTTCTGACTTCCATTGTCTATATTATCAACTCTATTGAAATCTGTTGCTGAGAACGAAAGGATAAAAATACAAATCCAAACAAAATGTTGAAATAGATTTTTTGATCAAGAATGAAATTAAGGTTTGATTCATCATAGAAAATAATGTTGTTGAAAGCGAGATATCGTATGTGAAATATTAGTCAAAAAATTAAATGAAGGGATAAATGTATGGATATACTGACAGTAGGAAATGGCTGAGGTCATTTGAATCATTTTCTGTAGTTTAAACATTTTGACAAGCTTCCTTAGTGTCTTGCCCATTAGGGGACAAAAATTATATTGTAACCGGTAAAAACGAACACAGTATAAATACAGGGTGATTCTAAACTACTTTGACAAACTTCAGGAGGTGATTCCTCACAATATTCTAATATGAATTGTCCAAATGAATAAATGTCCGGAAACGCTTCGTGTCGAAGATACAGGATGTTGAAGTTTTATTTTTATTTTCGTTTTTTTTACAAATAACTTTTGGAATACTGAACTTAATGAAACGAAACTTGGTAATAGAAGGTTTTCGAGGTGTCGAATTCGAACCTGATGTACTTATTATTCTTACTCGTAGGGGGCGCCACCTACACATCTTTTCCTTTTTAAAAGATTCATAACTTTTTTGAGCGTACTTCTAGCACTTTTTTCAGTGAAGAAATCGATTCCTCTATCATATCTACGTAAATAAGCTACCCTTGTTACTACTCGCTGTAAGCAACCTTTTTGTAAATATTTGGACTTGAAAACTTCAAGTTGATTACTCGATAATCGATGCATGTTGAAGTTATTATGAATATTTTGCTTTTTTCACAAGAATGCTTTGGAAATGAATTTGACGTTTTACTCGGTTGAAGAGGTCATTACTGTTAGGTAAGTTCCTTTATGACATCCTTAAGCGGAATAGTTATTTTTGTATCAAGGGTGCATGATCAGTATTTGTTTTGATAAAATTTGCAAGGAACATTTTATCAACATTTTATTTCAGGAAATTTTGAATATGTAGAATAAACGAAACTAAATTGTATTCAAATGAATTGTTGAAAGTGTCCACCTTCAGCGGAGATACAGGCAGTCAGTCTTCTAGTCATTGAATCTCGTACCCACTCAAAAATTATAGGTGTGTTTCTTATTGTTTCACAGGCGTCTACTATTCGGTTTCTTAGATCTTCCTCGTTCACTACTGGAGTCTTATAAACTAGTGACTTCTTGTGGAAAATGCAAAATATTCGTAATAACTTCAACATGCATCGATTATCAAATAATCGACTTGAAGTTTCCAAGTCCAAATATTTAGAAAACGGTTGCTTACAGCGACTATTAACAAGGCTAGCTTATTCACGTAGATATGATAGAGGAATCGATTTTTTTACTGAAAAATGTGCTAGAAGTACGTCCAAAAAAGTTATGAATCTTTCAAAAAGAAAAAGACGTGTAGGTGGCGCCCCCTACGAGTAAGAGCAATAAGAACATCAGGTTCGAATTCGACACCTCAAAAACCTCCTATTACCAAGTTTCGTTCAATTAAGTTCAGTATTTCAAAAGTTATTTGAAAAAACGAAAATAAAAATAAAACTTCAACATCCTGTATCTTGGAAACGAAGCGTTTCCAGACATTTACTTATTTGGACAATTCATATTAGAATATTGTGAGGAATCACCTCCTGGAGTTTGTCAAAGTACTTTTGAATCACCCTGTATAATAATATGATGATAATAAAGATTCGGGAAAAATATTTGAGACGAATTCAAATTTTATGCGTATTCCCTATTGTTGTAAATGCTTACATCCCGAGAGTTTTTACGAAAAACCCAGTCAAGTATATCCATTTCATGTTTTTGTGAAGAATATGAAACTTTATATAACGTCCTGTTTTTCTAACTGGAGCCGCAACTCACGCAAATACAAATGCCTAATAACATGCTCGCGGCCAGAATGTTACGGGAAAACATGGAATCATAATTAACCTTTATGAAAGGCGGAATATTCCCGTTGAAGTTCAGTCAAGCTTCATGCAAATTCGTAAAGTTTTTACCTTCATTAATCCGCGAACAACGAGCGATCGGACGGTCGCGTGAGGTTTGCTAATATGTTTATTTAATAATTATGGGGTTTTTCCGTGTCTGATCAACTGTTTACCAATTCACTCCTGCACATACGTCGTATATAACAAGTTCTTAGTTTTTCTTCCTCGAAGAAATATTAGGAATTACAAATTCTAAATGGAGAAGGGGTTATTTATTTACTGTTTGAGAGTCTTTATTTTGTGGTGGATGCAATTTTTCTTCGTAGAGTATTGAATAGCAATAAGAAACTAATATTAGCAGAAGGTTTGAATTTTGCACACTTTCGAAAACAAAACGCACACAACTCAACAATCATTATAGTGAACAACCCCATTTTAATGAATTACCAAAAATACATATACATGAACCTAATCATCCTTTGAGATCCATCGTGAGTTCCATTGAATATCCATGCCGAAAACTTGCCAGGTATGTACTTCAAATATTGAAACCTATGTCAGAGTTCCATAAAGAATACTTTGTTTGTTTATCAACGTCCCTCTGAACAAAACTTTAGAAATGGTCAAGTCAAAATTAAGAATGATGGAACACTGATTAAAAGAACAAAATTTCATGTAGTTGCGATCACGAATATCTTAAACTATGTACAGAAAAACATATTTATCTACACCCGTACTCTAATAACACCCCGTTTCGACGATGCAATTTTGTCGCTGCAACTTCTCGCGGCGACTTGTCGCTGCGAGATATGTCATCTAGCTGTCAGTTTGCATTGCCAATATTGAAAACTAGCACTGAATGTTACCAACTGATATATAATTTCATTCATTTCCAATAATTGTTATTGTGATTAAATCACCTTATTACTCAACTTGATTCCTCAAGTCTCGAAAAATAATTGAAATGATCAAAATCAATATTCTTCACAATGATGCCACCACATATTTGTGGTTTGCAGCAACAAATTCACTATAGAAATAACTAAGTCGCTGCAACTCATCGCACCAAAAAAGATTCATGCAACTCTGAAAACTTGCATGAACACATGCAATTTTCTGGAGTTGCAGCGACAAACTTGCATCATCGGAACAGGCTATAATACACTTATATGCCCACAACCCGTTTTATAATGAAAACCATTACAATACAGATTTTTCATTACGATACAGATTTTCAACCAATAGAAATCCATTATTTTTCAATCAAGCTTGATGTGCATGCTCTGCATTTGACATTTGTCAAGTCAAAATCGGTATGGGTATTGAACTTTTGAAGAATATAGCCAAACTTCGATAATCATAACAAAATGTCTGATACTAGCGATATGGGAGAATCACCTTCGACATCGTCACCGACAGAAATACAGTTAGAATGATTAAATTTTTTATTTGACAAATGCGTGATTTATTACTTATTTTTTCATCAAATTTTGTGGGCTCTCCGTAACCGAGCAGTCTGTGGCGCTGACATTGATTATTCTAGCTCATCGTTTTATTTCTCGAAGTAATACTATTGATTACAATTCTGTGGAATTTTTCAAAGAAATTCGTTAAATTAGTATTATTGTGTGCAATACAAATATAAATATAATATTTGTAGTTCTTCACTATTTATCAGGTGAAGATGAAATAGCGTATACAACTCTCATGTAATGGTTATTAATACACTCGCATAAACCATACGAAACTCACCTTCGGCTCGTTTCGTATCCCGGTTTATGCTCATATATTAATAATCATCATTACACGATCGTTGCATAATATACTATTTCAATTCAAGAATGATTTTTATCAACAAGAATTGTGGATGGCTAAGGATTCACCACTTCCTCCGATTCTTAGTAATATGTATATGGAGTATTTTGAGGATTCTTTCAAGTTATCCGAATGATCCAAAGGTATAGTGATAAATGTTGATGATGTTTTTGCGATGTGGAGTCATGGTCGAAATGAACTTGACACATTTTTGGAACACATTCACAAACAAGAACCAACAATGAATTACACATTACAACAGAAACTAACAATGAACTTCCATTTCTAGATGTTATGATAAAGAAATAGACCCATCATATGGACACAAGTGTATATCGAAAGAAATCACATACCAATAAATATCTCGACTGTACCTCAAATCACCAAACAAATGTCAAAAAATGTATAGTGAAATGCCTTCACGATAGAACAAAAATTGTATGTAACTCATAGGCAATAATCGATGAAGAGATCAACTTCATAATATCAGTATTGAAAGAGAATGGATATCCAGGAAAATTTATAGAAAAAGCATTGACAGAAATTGAAAATCCAAACACATCCCACAAAGAAGACATACAATCTACACAAAATACACAACCTGTATCAAACATTATACCGCATGTTCGTTTGTCTGCCAAGATGAAACGGATCGGCAACAGGTATCATGTTAGAATAACAATCAAAACAACAAATACTTCACGTTCGATACTGAAACATACCAAATAAAACAACAGAAATCACAAAAAATTGTATGAGAAATTCCTTGTTCGTCTGGTCAGAAAAATATCGGTGAAACGTCACGACTTTTGGAAGTGCGAAAAAGTGAACACAAGATGTACGTCAGGAACAGACAGATACATAAAGGATGGCAAAAGAGAGTAATGGAATGAAACGGAAATTAAAGGAATCAGCTTTCATTATGTTGTCTGGGGAAGATTGCATCTCTATGAGTTTGCTTGATATGGATCGCGGCTGGCTGCCCTTCCTGAAAAACAAAATGATCTCAATTGTCAATGAGAAATATTCGATCTGAAAAGGAATTTGCATATAAGTTTTGAGAACGGAAGCGGACTTGGTTTCCAAAACGTCAACGATACGAATTTTGATAAATATTAGTTCCTGTATTCTTTTTTTATATTCAGATTTGAGATATACGAAGAGTTGCTGACTAATTGAACGTGTTCCATTCAGAAGGACCTATTTTCGAATTATCCCAGCAACTTATCAGGGTAGATAAAAAATCTGCCCTTTTACACTTGTATAGATTCTAATATTATTTCTTATATTTTCAGACTGTGGTAGGTTAAGAACCCAAGAAAATAGAAGAAAGAATCCATCTACCACAAAATAATGACATTCAAACAGTACTCAATATAGATTCCAATAGACCGCGGGCATGTGACGTCATACGCATCAGCTTGCTGGACAAACAAATCGTATTTCCATAAATAACAATGGTAATTTAATGAGATTATAATTCCAATTCTGAGATACAAAATTCATGAATATACCGTTGCCTATTTCAACTCATCAGTTCTTGAATCTGCTCTTCTAGTTGCTTGAATCCACAATTCACGTCTCTCAAGAGCAAGAGGATTGATATTCTTTCTATTGTCGAAAATAGAAAGGAATCGATGGATTGAAACTTCACAATCACTCAAAATTAAGTTATTACCGAGAGAAAATATTTTGAAATATGACACAAATGCACAAAAAGCCTCTTTAGATCGGTTTGTTTGTCAAGCAGGCTGGATTTACAACTGTCAGATTTACTGTCGTCTGGCAGATATGCCCGCGGTCTATATTAATACTTATTTTTCCAGATAATGGTAGGTTAGAAACGCACCCAGAAAACTCCGTCATCATAATACCTAGATGGGAAAAGAACAGTATGTCAGAAACTTGAAAATTTAATTCAACAGTTTGATAGTGGAAAACAATGAACACCATATATTTTCCCTCTGCTGTATATCAGTTCAGGAAATGAAGCATTTTGGCTCGCAATTTTTTCGTCCACAATGGATTTACCTGAAATTTTCACAGAAGGCAGGGAATAATAGCTCAAGGATCATGACGCTGTACGCTAGAGCCTTGGGGGTGGTTGCCACCCCATCACGGGGGCGGAAATTTTTTATTACATTTTAACTGTAGGAATCGACGGAAGAAGTAATTCTAAGAAAAAAATGTTCCATACGTTTTTTGAGTGAAAGTGATATTTTTTGAAATATTCGAAGTTGAGAGTAACAGTTTTTGACGAAAAACTCGCCTTTTTCAAATGTTTTTTTGCAAATAACTCGGAAAATATGCATTTTATCAAAAAAGTGTGGAGAGGCAAATTGTAGCTTTTGAAATAACAAAAACAATGCTTTCCTTATAATTTTCTTACGACACATACGAACTGAGATACAGCAAATTGATGCTTGTTTTCGTCAAATGTATAAATTGGAAGATTTAAAGCGAAATAAAGAGAAAAATTTGCATTTTCCAAAGAAAGCTCATAGAATCTTTTTTAAAGTATTCAATTAGAGCTTTCAAACAAATAAAAAAATGTCTTCCTAGCATGAAAATTGACCGACTTATGATCAAAATAAGATCGGTACCCGCTTTTTGTTTTTAAGAAAAAACTCTGTGAAAACAACCTCCAAAGTACCCCCTAACTCAAATCGATCGCCACCTTTCTGTGATTTCCTTTATATATGTACTATCAATACATCCACGGAGTTTAACCAATTTAAAATGCCTAATTAATAAAAAAATTGGAGTTTAAAGAGAAAACGATATTTCTTCAATTTCGTGTTTTTAACCCTTTTCTTATGAATATCTCTCAAAATACTAAAGATACGAAAAAAACGATACAGTACTAAATTGGAGCTTTTTCAATGAAAAAAATTTCAATGTGTGTAGATTTTTTGTAAAGTGAATATTCGGCGAAATATAGCCGTTTAACACCTACATTAAAGATCGAACATCACCTTAGTCAAGAGCTTTGAAGTCTCCCCATTCAAGAATTAAGGGATCTCGAGTAATTTCATTCACATAGTCTCATAGCTCTTGAAAAGCTCTACAAAATCGTTCCCGAAAAAAATTGGAAGACAGAGAAGAAGAAAAATCTGCTCGCGTGTGTGTGTGTGTATATTTCGTTGATTTCTCACCAGTGTATTCCAAAGTTCGAGGACATATTATGAAAATTTCAATTTTTTCAAGGGTGGTTTATAACAAGGGTAGGTTGAGAGATTATGAAATTGTATCCAAAAGCATGAAACAATCATTATTCAACTATTTTTACCCATATTTGGGTTTTTAATGTTATTTTATAATTTTTGACAATTAGGGGTAGTTTTCACCCCTAAAAAACAAAAAGCGTGCAACGGCACAATATAGAAAATGAACTAGAGGGTTCAATTAGCCTAATCCCAAAATTTTGTACGAGTCGGTGCTGGACGAAAAAATTGCAATGTTCTACCATTTTGCAGCTTCATTTTCTAAACTATACGAAGAAAAGATTCATTCACCACAAAATAATGACTTTCATACGGTCTATTTCTTTTTTTCCTATTGCAACGTCCATATTCGTAGCAAATATTCCACTTCGAGTATATCCACCAGAACGTTATACAAACAGCAGACGACGATTCGCGAGCAGACGAGTTTTTTGGGTCGTATACGGGCCCACGATAGATTGATCAATCAGGGATTGAGCGACTTCAAAGTCCCGACACATAGATGGGAATTCGCGACGAAAAAAACGGCGGTTTTCTCGTATCTGCCGCGTTCGATATATTCGATGGAGCAGCACGAGCAGATGATGTCATCCATCAGAACTGGGTCAAGGGCCTGGTGATTGGCAGAAGCTATTAGTTTGAAGGCGGTTAAAATAACTTTTCTAAGTACGTTTTTATCCCGGGGAAATTGGAAGTGAAATGAGGCTACCCTAACGCTGGGAGGCGCTCGAGCTCATCTTATAGTCCAAGAACCAGGTACTTTTTTTCTGCAATCTTCTACAGAATTGATATTCTTGTTGGAAAATGTTCGGGGGTGTCCCCTGAATGTAAATTCAAGTTGGCGGGACGGAGGGGGTTGAGCTTCAGCCGCCATCTTGGAAAACACGTTTTATCGAATATCTCGTGAACCGTGCATCGTACGATAAAAACAGTAGGGATCGTTTTTGTAGATAATGAAATTCTCTGCAACTTTTATTCGAAACTTTTTTTTGTATGAAGCATAGGTTTTTATTTATGGCGCGCCAAAATACTGCCATTTATACTTTTTCATCAACCGTTCACTATATATTTAGCAATAACCATGCTGGGAACAGTTTGGCGCGCTATAAATGAAAACCTATGCACTATACGGAAAAAAGTTTCGAATAAAAGTTGAAGAGAATTTTATTATCTGCGAAAATGATCCCTACTGTTTTTGTCGTACGATGCACGGTTCACGAGATATTTGATAAAACGTGTTTTCCAAGATGGCGGCTGAAGCTCAACCCCCCCTGTCCCGCCAACTTGAATTTATATTCGGGGGACACCCCCAAACATTTTCCAACAAGAAAATCAATTCTGTAGAAGATTGCATTATGAACCTACATTTTTTGCTCTGGCCCTTGGCGTATTAGTTCTTAAATAAAGTTGCTGTCTCCTCACGTTTCAGTAGAAGCTTACATTTTGATAAAATGCTTTATTTATCGACGGGATCAAAACTGTGGGATTCTTAACTTTCATTAAGAGTATTTACCTGGATGCACTAGAATCGTAAAAACAAGGTGTCGAATTAAAATAATCACGCCACTTCTGATATTTTATTGGAAAAATTTCCAAGTTGATCCCAAAGTTGAAAGCCTTTTCAGAACAATCAGAACTGGAATTCAAAATTTCAGTTTCAACTGGAAATTTTAAGTTATTGGAATGCACGTGAAAATGCCGTGAAATCAATGAATTTGAAATAATCATTTTTTTCAATAAAACCTTTTTCAAATTCAGATTCTGTAGGGGCACATATTCGAATTTGGTGTTTGTGACTGATCATGAATTTTACAGTGAAAATTCGTAGTCATTTTATTATTATTACTAAACACGCTTTCATTAGCTAGGTATCCATGTTTGTAACGTCGGATTGATTTGGATTTTTGCATACTTTTCAAAGTCCGATGACAATGCAATAAATAATATTAAAAAAATCGGCCCAATATCGTTACCAGGACCTCAGAATTACGAAATCTTTTGGCGAAGGAGCCAGTTTGCATTTCTTGGTAAGACCTTAGTCATCATTAATTAAACTTAAATATTGAGAATCAATAGAAAGATTTGCACTTTTTCATAATATTTTATGCTCCTGTGAAATTTCTGCGACTTCAAGACACTCTTCATGACGTGCATTTGGGTGTTGATGGTAATAATCTATAAAAGCATCATGACCTTCAAAAAAATAATAGTTTTAAAAAATACACTTTAATGAAAAATCCAACTAAAAAATGAAAGTGATAATTAAAAACAGTAAAAAACACGCTTTTATAAAAATAAAGTTAAAAATGAGAAATAAATAATAAAGAAACAAAAAAAACAAGCTTTCGTGAAAAAAAGAACTGAGAGTATTTTTTTTAATTTGTAAATTAAAAAATATTGCAATGTGAACAGGCGTGGGGTGCTTTTTGAATTACCTATTGACACCATGCATTTTTTAATAAATGTGTTAATTAATTTTTCGAATTCATAAACCACCAATTTCTCCAAAGAACAGACATTATAAGAACTCAACATTTTCACCTCCTCATTAAACATTCAAACAATATATAAGCTAGTACCTCTATGAAATTCTTGTGTTTAATGGAATGAAGAGTACTGTTGTCCGCAAAACTATGCACTGAACAAGACGTTTTCTCCAGCAAGTCAGTGATATGAAGCAAAACAAAGTAGGCGGCAGAACTGAACCCTGTGGAACACCTGCATTTATTGAGAGAATATCAGATGGTACTCCATCGACAACCTCATAAAGAGACCTATCAGACAACAAAATCTCCTACAAGTCATAACGTCATTAGTCGAATTCGATACCTTGTTTTTTGATTTCACTTTTATTTCCAATTGACTGTCATCTTTGCAGATAAATACAAACAATTTTACTTCTTCATGGGAAATGGATCCTATGAAAGCCAATTCCTCAACAAAAAAGTACCAATAACAATAAACGTTATCATTCTTGATAACGATATCCGTATGAAATATATAAGAAAATACATGACTTCAAAAAGTCGATGCTTTTATAAAATAACAAAGGTCTTAGTAGGAGAGCCTACGATGCTAAATCTGGATTTACCCGAGCGTCATAAAGAACTTTTGGGTTGCGAAGCTTAGATGATGAAAAAAAAAATGTAATGTTATGTTAACTTTTCATCGGTGGGGGAGCGACTATAGATTTTCAAAAATGTAAAAACAAATCATTTGAATGGACATACTCGAGCATGTCAGATATTGATATCATCTATGTCCTACATATTTTTAAAAATGTACGTTAATCTGATTGATTTCATGTTAAGTGAACCTAAAAAAAGCTTTTATATAATAATCTGACAGTTAGGAATCAGAATGTGAACAAAAATCGTCATTTTGAAATATACAAGGGCGTCAGATTAAGATAAAAATTGTTCATCTTTATGCCCTAGACGTTGCAGTATCATAATCTGACGATTATCTGGAGAGATTCGCTTATTCTGTCAATTTGATTTTTTTTCATCATTCTTTTTAATCATTGAACTTAATTTATTGAAAAGCTCAAGGAAAAGCATGCAAATAAAAAAGTATATATTTTTTTAGAAAATACTTGTATTTATAAGGGAATAATTAAGAGCCATTGAATTTTTTAAATTTGAAAACGTTGGATATTTGTTGTGAACAATATTATACCACGAACGAGTCTGAGTGATCAAGTGTCATAGCGTCATGGCAACAGAAACCAGAGTAGAAACGGAGTGAGAGAGCAATAGATAAAGAAAGAGAGAGAGAACTAGAAACGCGGAGAGGGAAATATAGGCATCACGTAGCTGCACGCATTAAACTTTATCGATGAATTTTTATTATTTCGGTTTGCGAAAATCGTCAGATTACATATTTCTTGTGATTCTTGAATCATTCCCTTCGAAATGAAAAAAAATAGCCACGCTCAAGAATGTCGAGATTATTTTTTTTTCACAACTTTGTAGCCCTCCTCCTTCTGTAGGTCACTCTCGAATTGTCAGATTAGTGGAATATACACGTTTCAGGATGTAACTAACTCACCCTACCTTAATCTGACGCGCTCGAGAATTTCAGATGATCAATTTTTTTTACTAATCGTATACATAGGGTTCATATATGGTAGAAATACTTAACCGGGTACAAGGTATCCCCCTGTATATTAATCTGCCGCGCTTTAGTAAATCCCAAAATCTCCGCTTGGGCTCCCCTATTACTACGATATCCGAAAGAAATATATAAGAAAAACACATGAATTCAAAAAGTCGCTGCTCTCATAAAATAACATAGGTATGGCGGTGGCGGGTTCTTAGGCTACTTTAATCATATTGCAGATTGAGTGAATATGACGTCAGGTTCAACTGGAAAAAACTCCATAACTCGAGAATCAGGGCTCGGGGCGCATTAAAATTCGTCGTATATATAAACTTTCTCGAGACATTATCACCGACGAACAGGCGAACAAATATCCGCGGCACACGCGATGATTTTTCCGCAACGCGAAGCCGAACAAATGCCGATGCGGAAGGCGAAGCTTTCCAACGCGCAGAGAATTCAATTATTTCTAGTCCCCGCTGACGCTTTCCACAAAAATGAATGTTTGCTCGGAAAACATGAAGCCGCCCTCGGCACGGGCCGTTTTAAAATTGTATGGGTTCGCATTGAAGGAAATGTGAAAAGCTGTCACGGGGTGAGCGAGCGTTCGGGGTTTCCATCGGCCTACATAGGTACGCCTGGCGGAGAAAATAACACGCAGAATCACACGAATAATATTTTTATTTAAAAACATAAGAAAATGTATTTGTTTCCAACCTACTGTTACGAATCTCCTAGCGCCGGCCCTGACGATCGCAAACGCAGAATAATATGGGGGGTCGAAGAGCGAACGTTATTTTTCCAGGAACTTTCGTCACGCCTGGAATATTCGATTACCGATATTTGACTCGAAGTTTCTCCGTAGGCGTAGGCAGGTATATAAGGAAGTCGAAATAGAGAATTTTTAGTACCGACAGTTTTAGTTCAAAGCGTTGGATAGTCAGCGGAGCAATTTAAGCGAGTGTATTGTATTGTGCTGTGACGAAAAGTTGTAATAAAAGTAGTGAAGTGTTGTTTGGAGTTACAATCAACGAACCCAAAGACAGATCGTAACACTACTTTCGGATCGGATAGTGACCGATTATTCACTCAAGAGGACGAGGTAGGTAATAACTTGCCGAACTCTTTTCAAACTTCCCAACCTATTCGTATTTTATTCGAAACGTCATTTAGTCCAAGAGACGGAATAGAGGTCGACCTTCACCCATCTCTTTACCGGATGGAACATACTTTTTATAGGGTTTCATAAATAGACGAATACCCCTATTATTATGGCTTGATACAAAGCATTTACAAAGGTAAAATACATTATTTTATTAGAATCAATATACATTTATACTTATTCAATCCTTCTACGAAACAATCCTATTTCGAGTCAACATTCACTTCCTATGTCACGACGTTATTAACCTTCCAAAAAATATATTTATTAACTAAATTTGCAGCGTCAAAATTGAATTATTTGTGATTTGGGAGATTTCCGATAACAATCCAGACAGGCCATAGTGATATTCGATCACATCTCGATGCAATGGTAAAAATTAAAATCCGTCCAGTTGTTCCCGAGATTACTGACAGCGAGGTCGTTTTGAGCTCTGATCAGTTTATTTCGATCCGTCGATCGAATCGACGGCCGCCTAGGGCTGGGTTCTCTCTCCGGCTTCCCCTCCAATCACGTGGCGCGTCGAACGGTTCCGGAAGAACCTCCTATGCTCCCATCAATGAATATGATAAATAATTGTGGAAAACAAATTCTGCTGGTTTCTATGGATAATATGACTTTTGCTATGTGCAGTCATCGAGGTCTCGTTGCTTCATATAAATGAACACAGGGATGGGGAATTAGATAAAAAAAAGTATTGTCTCGGCTCGTGATTATCTTGGAACAAAAGTCAGGTTGGCAAAATTCGTAGAAAAATCGCAGCTTTCCAATGCATTTTGCCGCATTTTGATACGACCATTTTTTCCTCATTATTTTTTAGTTTTAATAACGTTGTTTTTTTAACGCCATTTTTGAAGGTATCACATTGCAAAATTCGATTTTCCAAAAATGAAAGTTTGTAGTTCAACTCTTTGACTATCCAAAACCGTTTCGTTCATTGCTCTACGATTATCCGTAGGGCAAGAAATAACAATCTAGTGAGACACTTTTTTAGTGAAAAATTAGATTGTTGCTAACCTATCAATTGTTTTTCAATCAAATTGAAACTGTAGTTTCTACTGGTTAAAACAACATTTTTTAATAGAATAATGAAAAACCGCATTTTTTTAATTTCCGAGCGCAATAGTTCAGCAACAAATTAGAATATCGACATGGGGTCAACGCTAATCGATAGATTTTTCAATTATCTATAACTTTCAATTCGACTTTTTTCGATCCGACCAATAGTATTCATTATATAAGCAAAAAACAAAAAAAATATATGATTTCCGACATTCAACTGCTAATTGTTGCTAAACGCATGGACAGAATCTGGCGCAAACTTTAGGGGATAATAAGGACACCTGTTTCTGCCGTAATCCACAGTTACTTTTCGCGTAGGCAAAAATTTTACTAAAATAGTTATTTTGATTGGACTAAAAGTGCTTATATCTCTGCTAATGAGTACACAGCAACTTAGTTAATGAAACAACCTAACCCTGGACACGATATTGTAGCTACCATACACTACATCAAAACACCGCTTTTTTTCATCAACTAAAACCTCACTCAGTTTTCAATAATAACCAGTTCGTCAGCCATTTCCATAAGTGTGGCAAAATATGAGTGATATCGATGCGATAAAGATGTTATATCTTTGGTTGGTCCGTAGTATTCTGGAGTATAACAGTATTATTTGGACCCAAATATATCTGGTGCTCAAGGAAAAACTGGAATCAATACAGGGAAGGTTCACTAATTTTGTAATTTATGAAATGAAATTCTCTTATGATGGATTTGACTTTCATACCAGGCTGTCTCTAATCATCCTTCAAACCTTATGTGATAGACGCAAACTCGCCTCGAGTTTTTTTTAATAAAATAATAAACAGCCTCATCGAATGCTCCGAAGTTCTAGGGAATTTGTTCTTTCATGCTAATCCCCGTAATACTAGAAACAGGCAATTATATTATCTCCAGAACCACCGTACTAATTATGGCAGTACTGCATTCACCACCAAACTTCAAACGAATTATAATTAAAAATTTCTTTCAGTAGACATTACGAATCTGTCATTCAATCTTTTTAAACTTCAAGCAAAATTGAAGCGAAATTTAAGCAAGATACCTGATCTTGTCCTGATAATATTCTTTAACATTATATCGTTCGTGATATCGCCACCTGAATGTAAAACCGGGTAACTCATTTTGCACTGTTTTGAGTTATTGGCAAAAAAATTACTATGTTGGTTTGTCCTGATAATATTCTTTAACATTATGATATCGTTCGTGATATCGCCAACTGAATGTAAGAACTGGATAACTGATTTTGCACTGTTTTGAGTTATTGGCCTAGGAATGACCTGGAAGCAATCGATTTCTATCAAATGACTCGAATGGTGAGTTACCTAGTTATTACATTATTCGGCTTGTACTCGACTATACGCAATCGTGGATAACTAGAAGTTGAACAATTTAGAGTTACCTAGTTCTTAGATTCAGGCGACGATATACTCTCTTCCTTTTTTTATTTGTTGGTTTTTTATTGGTTTATGTACCATTTGGAATTTTATATGTTCTGTAGTGTACTACTATGAATAAATGAATTTTTTGTCGCCCTGTCGATTATCAGGGCCAGTCCAATTTTATTGTTCAAAGTGCAGACAAATATTTCAGCGAGTAATCCAGACATTGCATGTAAGCAGCAATCCTCGTGGCACAACTGAGATTTGTGAAATATTATTGGTATTGTAAAATGTATATACGCGTACAAAGTTTCAACCTCTACGTACTGATATTTGTTGCGAGATTCATGAAGTACTTCGTCTATTTGTAATTGTAATGCATACTTGAAACACAACACTTATATAAAAATTATTGAAATCAACCTATTGATATTTATTTCTTGATAATTCATAAATGAAATATTTTCGAACGGATGTGAATGAAATAGTATAAAAACCTTGGCAGAAGTTTCATTTCCTTCCCGAAAAACCACATCGTAAGCGATTTTTGCTCTAGAGATGAAGGAAAAAACTCTTCTTTTCGCTATGTAATATCTTACTGTTGGCCACGAGGTTGGTTACTTTCTTTCCAATCGAATTGATTGTATGGAACATTGATTGAAAAAAAACCTTCTGTTCTCTGGCTTTTGCGGCATCACTCGCCTACCGAACAAAGAAAGCCATATTGGAACCCGTGGCTTTCTGAAATTCAATTACCAGTCGCGACGAATTCGAGCCCCAGCATCTCGATGATTCCTATCAATCACTGTTGCCGTTCGTGATGAATCGAAAGAAAAATCGAATTCTTCTCAAAGAATGGAATCACAACTGATAATTGAATAGGCATATTGTTTTTGAATTTTGTTTCGTGAAGATGTTCTACCTACTAGCAAGGTCAAATAAATACTCTTTAGTAGTGTTGTTAGTGGTCAACATTTGTTCTCTCTTCCGAAGATTCCGGAAACACGGAATTGAATTTTGGGAAATTTCTACAATTTGGTGGAGGGGATCTCGCATGAATATATATGAGCATTAAGCATGTTGGCTCGACCTGTTTATATAGTATTCGTCCGTAAGTGGAAAATATTTTTTTTCTCAATTTTCATGACGATCTACCACATAGTGACGGCTACTTTCATAAATTGATTCCAAAATTTAAAAAATTGGTGAATTCGCAAGGTAGGAAATTCCAACAGAGTGCTTTATAGTTCGGCTTCTTCCTGCAGATTACTCTTTGTAGTTGCGGTGGTCGACATTTCAGTAGGTACACTAGTAGTAAACGTGATTTTGGTATCATGGTATTGATATGTTCTCTAAAGAAATAAAAAATGGTAATGGGGTTCCACAGGGAAGTGTGCTTGGATCTTTATTGTTCTCGATATACATTGATGATATAGTCATTATAGTCGAAGCAGCAGGAAATCGTAACATTCACTTGTTTGCTGATGACACATTAATTTATTTCTCTACAAGAGACCCAGTGCTTTTGGTGGAAGCTCTTAACAATTCAGTAAATCAAATATACGAATGGTGTTGTGGAAATCTATTAAATATTAATGGTTAAAAAACTAATTTCATGCTCATTGAAAATAAAAGAAATTATAATAATTTTCTCAGGAAGAATATGGAAATAAGAATTGGTAATGAAATAGTCGAGCGGGTAGAAAAATACAAATACCTTGGTATTATAGTTGACTATAGACTAAATTTTTAAGAAAATGCGGACTATTCAATAAAAACAATGGCTCTCAAAGTAAACTATTCATATAGATGTTCAATATATCTCGATCTATTGGGTGACCTACAGCGACTTTCCACAATAGGGTGTATGGACCATCATCGGAAACGTTCGTGTTTCAAAGACGTCAGTGGAGGGGATGACATTCGCCGTAGGAAGAATTCGCCGTAGGAAGAAATCGACGTAGCAAGACGACCCGGATCTATTGACTAAAAGGAATATATACAATACCATTATACTTCCCCATTTTTATTACTGCCCAACTATTTGGTATTAACTGAACCAAAATCAAATCTAGATGATTTAAAAAATTACAGAACCGATCAATGCGCATAATTCTCTCTTGCAATAGACGTACTCCTATTACAACAATGTTGAGCAAACCTGAATGGTTGTCTGCAAAAGAATCTCTTTTGTACCAAGCACTCATTTTCGTATTTGAAATTAGCAATTTACCGGACTATTTGAAAGATAAACTATAGTTTTGAATATCACAACTATGAAACAAGATGTAGAGAAGATTTCCATATTTCCCAATTCCACAGAAGATTTCAGCAAAACTACATTTTTATCGAAGGCTTAAGAGCATTCAACCAATCACCACCTGAAATTAAAAGTGCATATTCTCTCAATTCTTTCAAAATTGCCCTGAAAAAACATTCGTTGGAGAGAAGTAACCCCTAATCCTTTTCGGAAAATAATTGTACAATCAATTCATTTTCTTTACACCTACAATCATCACATTTTCACGTCTCCACCCTCGGATCGTCAGTCGGATGCGTAACCATAGCACCAACTCCCTTGCCTCAGAAGGTATATTTCAATCACCAAACAGGTGGAGCTGTGAAACAGCCTGATAAGAATTCAGCGCATGGGTGGAAAGTGAAATATGTGATTTACCGCACTGAATACATTTAAATACTTATTTACTGAATGATCGAAAAAAAATATTGGATACACAACACTGAGTTTTGGAAAATCAACGACAGATCCATGATCTATAATCACTGAAAAAAAATATAACACGCAAAAACGGCCGCCCACAAAGTAACATCAATTGGAATTACAAAATAATAGAGGGGTGTTTTCGTTTTTCGACAGAACTCATTTATTCTAGGTGAGTGTAATTTTAATACAAACGGCAAACGGTTTTTCATTTTTGTTGAGCTGTGAAATTTCTAAAAATACTAGCTGACCCGTGCCCACTTCGTTGGGGGTTAATAATTTTTGTGATGCTATTATATTTTGTAGTTCTTAGTACTTAGTTTTATTGGGTTCATAACAGCTCTGAGTTCTAGGCGCACTCGAGAGAGCTTTAGAAAGAAGTCGAAAATGTTGAATCCTTTTTTATCCGATAGACAATGAATTTCAATAGAATATGAAATACGTCTTCCATCAAATCTGTTGAAGAATATTTTTGCAACCATTGAAGTGAATTGGAGTACGTTGTCCCATACAAACTATGATCCTGTTTTTCACCCCTTAGGCTTGGATTTTGGAAAAACTTTCCATATCGGATGCCTACATTATATAGAGGATACACCATCTAAGTTTCAGACGATCAGTGGTATAGGCCGTGCGTTGATAAACCCCTAAAATAACTTTCTACCCCGTTAGGCGATTTATTTCAATAAAATACGAAACATGACTTCCATCTTTTCTGTTGAAGAATTTTTATGCAAAATTTGAAATAGATTGGACCTATGAATCTCGTTGTCCCATATAAACTTTGATCCAGTATTTCACCCTTTTAGAAGTGGAATTTTTGGAGAATATTTCTTATCGGATATTTACGCCACACAAAGAAGACACTCTCCAAGTTTCAGGAAGTTTAACCCCGAAAATGATTTTCTACTCCTTTTCAACTCCGTTAGACGATGAATTTCAATAAAATACGAAACATGTCTTCCATCAATTCTGTGAAAGAATTTCAATGTAAAATTTGAAGTAGATTAGACCAAGGCATCACGTTGTTCACCAGTAAAGGCGCAGCAAATTTTAAGAATCTAAGATTGTTAACACTAAGGATTTATCAGGATTGAACTTTTATAATAAAAATAAATGTTTATTTTCTTGAAAACATTTTTAGATTTTTAATCGATGTACAGTTGAAAACACTCAAATGGATCAGTTATCGAGCGGGATGAAAAATGATTAAATTACTAAAATGGCCATAAAAAAATAGGGGTTGGTGACAAAAAAGGAAAAATTCAGGGTTGTACGTATTTTTTAATGCCACATTATAAAAAAATAAAAACAAAAATTTCGTCGAAAAAAAAATTCAAGGGTGAACCACCCTTATCACTTTAGGGGTATGGAAATTAGTTTGTAGCCGATTCTCAGACCTACTGAATACGCATATAAAATTTGGTAGAAATCGGTTGAGCCGTTTTGGAGGAGTACGGTAACTAACATTGTGACATGGATATTTTATATTTTAGAAGACCGTCTGTGACTATATAAGCATACGAACAGAAAGGGAAAGCTCATATTTTTTGTTACTTCCCATATAAAATATACAATGTGGAATAGACAAACTGAACAGATTAGACATATAACATCGCGGATTTTTTAGGACCTTTTTAACGTGTACAATACTGTAGTAAATTATTTCCATCTTTCTCGTAGGCTTCAGCCAGTGTTTGCAATGTAAGCGCAAAAAATGTGCTCATTTACAAAATCACGTGAGAAACCTCAACAATGATCAGTGTCTCTCTACTATATCAGGCATTTATTGAACATTTGAACCTTCCTCTTGAATCACTCTATAAAAAAAACACATCAAAATTCGTTGCGTAGTTTTAAAGATCTAAGCATACAACAGTTTACTTCTATAAAGCAAAAACTATTGCGCCACATTCAAATAGCGGTTGTTGTCCTCAGCTATATAACATAATCGAATGTATTACAAAAAACTGTACAGAATAAAACCGCAGAATTCTGTATCATCGACAAGTTAGGGCAGATACCACATGACTTACAACACATCTCATGTGCGAGAAGATGTTTTCTTCAGAAAATATGAAACGACTCACATTATATGATGCACATCAAAAGAATTCACCGTTTTCTGGCATTTTGAAATCCTAAAAAATACCCCTTGCGCACAAAATCTGAGTTCCCGGATAGATTTTTATAGTTTAGTCGTTTTATTCACTCGATCGAAGAATGGAAAATCACTTGGTTATTCTTTGAAAAAACAATGACTTTTTCGTGCATTTTTGGTTGAAACATCTGGCCCTCATCCACTTCCCGAATAAAATACAGCTCGCAGAGAACCATTTTATCGAAATAAATTCAAACTATATATGCCTAACACTATTTAATTGATATTAGGTTTGTTCTAGCAACACATTTGACCGTTTGGAAATTGGTCTGAAGCAGTCAGAGGCATGCGCAAAATGAATTTCGCTCACAAAACGAAAACAAGAAAGCAGCTGCTTTCCAGCCCAGAAACCTCAAAACAATCTGGTGATGTAGTGTAAAGTTTATCCATCTATTTTTGTATTCAAAATGTCAATTTTACCAATAGAAATTTCATATAACAGGTATGACTTGTTGAATGGTAGTAAAGAGAATATTAAACATGATTTGAGGACAAATAATATACAGTTGCCTGTATCCTTTGGAGATAAAATGTATGGGATATTTTCAGCAAATGAAAAGGTCAATTAGTTGATTCCACTAACGAACACGTTTGTCCGTTCAATTAGCAGTACAACATTGAACTAAAGTCAGGAGTTTTTCACTACCGATAAATCATTCAACGTCAACTCATTTGGAGTTGTACACCAATCATGTACAATTATTCACTTGTCGAGCATTGTTTTGCGATCTGCGACAATTGCAATTTATTAAATTTATCGTCACCTTGCTTCATATATATGTCCATAGTGTCCATATGGCTGTTGTGAAACTAAATTATCCTACCCACGCAATTTCAACCTCCGCAGCAATGTACAAGACCGACTGTTAGACATTCTATTCCTTGTAGAGATATAGATAGTGCCACGTATTTCATGATACAGAGAGTGTATAGTAGTTTTCACAATAAATGGTATTCACTGAAGGATTATAATAAAACCAATTAGACCCTTAAGTTGAAAATCCGAGATGCACATCATAAATGTAAAAGGACCGGATTCAGGTAATTTTGTTTCTCAGAGAGGGATTGTAGTGGATTACAGCTTACACTTCTTGTTCATTTTAGTCTTTGTATTTCATTGGAAGTGTTCACTTGTGTTACGGCGTGCAATAATTTTATAACATTTATTTGTTATTACAGACATTAATAGCAAAGATTTTATACCCCAAAGTACAGAATAGGCAGTATGTGGCGTCCGTGGATAAAAGTAATAGTGCTTCTTCCAGTGGTTCGTTAAAGAAGAATCACTTATCTTGTGAAGCGATAATCATTATAAAAAATGTGTATAGTTCCTTACTTCAGCAAGGATATAACGCAGGTGCTGCAGCAAAAGTAACCAGTAATTTGACGAAGGTGCCTCTTACTTCAGTTAGACGAATTGTTGAAAATTCCATGGAATCAAGAAAAAAGCGTGAAGATTCCGGTGTCACAAAAAGTCTAGACGACTGGGAAAAAGATTTGATAAGGCGAAAAATCTACACTATGTACGATGAGCAGCGTGTCCCCACAATCAAAAGTCTGAAACAGCGGCTCATCAATGATGAAACTCACATCAACTGTGGCCTCACTACTCTTTGGCGAGCTCTGTCTGCAATGGGCTTCAAATATCGCAAAATTGACAAGAGACAAGTAATAATGGAATCCACACGTTTAATAAACTGGTGTTCTGAATATTATTATTATTATTAAAACTTCATGGCTGCAAATGACATATATTTTGAGGAAAATTATACAAAAAAAGAACTTTTACAAGTGCTGCAGTCATTTTCTTTAAAAAAAACGTATGTTTGTGATACAATTGCAGAAGAATTGGGACATACAGTGTTACGACTACCTCCCTACTACTGCGTGTTCAATCCCATAGAGCTTATGTGGCACCAACTTAAATCGAGCGTGCGCGGAAAAAATACTTCTCCGACTTTAAGGGCCGGTCTTTTCACTTATAGATAAGGTCTCTGATAATTATCCATCACATAAACTACACAGGAATACATATTGATATCTGACAGATAAGTTATCAAGGACTCTATCTATAAGTGAAAAGACCAGCCCTAAGTGGTAGTGTGGTAGAATTAATTAGGAACTGTATGAATGACATTCCTACCGAGAGTTGGAAAAGTTCTGTTGATCATGTTATAAAGGTTGAAAACTCGTACCTTTCTGTAAAATCAATTGCGCCAATTATAATTAATTTAGATGAGGATAGCGATAGCGACACTGAACTTAATATAGAATTGAATTGTAACATTTGAATAAATTACTTGTATATCTCCTACATTATGCAAAATTCAAATTTCTTAAGTTCGACCCTGTAGCACATTTGCATATTTTACCAGATGATTTTCTACACAATGGGATTAAATCGGGTAGTTTATTGCAGTTAATAAGCCAATACCATTTACTGAGGAAAATACTATACATAAAAATCCATCTTCGTGAAAAATATTTGTATGAAATTTTTTTTCCATAATTAGCTACCGCCTTACTATCGCTCTACGAGTGAACAATCATCGGAAATCGAAACTGAGTTGAGCATTAATGACATTTCAACTGTTATCGTGCCATTGAGGAATGCCTAATTATAATGATACTGTCAACTTTCTAGATAACAATGCTTATTGCCAATACTCATTAGACAAAGAATCACCAGTGATGACGCAGATTGTCAAATTTCACAAAAGCTTGTTTGTACGTACATCAGTGTATGCATCGAGAAAGACCATCTCAAGCTCATATATGCACGAAGTTGTTGTGAACGGTTCAGAAAACTAACCAGCCAGTAGCGTATGAATCTCGTTCAAGTCGTTTCCAGAAAACTGTGAATCTTTTCCGTTCTAAGTTTCAAATATGCATCAATGATGGGATTGTCTCGTAACTAGTACACAAGGAAGCTTTGAGAAATAGTGATATGCTTGTTCTACAAATTGGGCTTAAATATTCTGAAGTCGCTTGTAATATATTCAGCTTTGAAGTTGGCAACAAAACCATCATGACGGCATACCTTTATTAACATTATCTAGTCCAGTCACAACAACAACTCAATCACTTGAATTTTAATACTTCTGTTAGAAAGAAGATTATCAGATTTTTCAATAGGTCACAAATGAATAGGAAGTTCGTGCTGAAAAGCTACGAGACCAGAACAGAACAGGCAATAAATTCGAATATCCAGCGCGTCCCCTCTTTATTTTTGGAAATAAAATTCGTCAGTAAGTTGCATATGAGAAATGTCAGCTGAATTGACATTATTGATTTCGGAGCGTATAGAACGAGAGAAGATATGACTGAATGTAACCATAAAAATGTTCGTTCATTCAACGTTCATTGCTAGTGTTGACCTGTCAAATTTGACATTTTTCAATTTTAAACCTATCCATCAAATTTCATCAGTCTACTATCACTTCGAATTCTTTCAAAATATTTGATTTTTGGTACTTTGGTTTACCGATTTGGGTGAAACACGGATTAAAATCAAGTGAATTCATGAAGTCGAGACCGAGGGGCAATCTTCTCCAGAAAATATTTTTATTTCTTGACGCAAGAAAAAAACATTAACGCATTTCCAGAAATTCCGATTTCTTTTAGTTTTTCTATATAATGTAAAACTGACTCGGCTTGAAATATATTAGAAGTGGAAAATAATTTGGGAATCGTCAGTTAGTGGAATTAGAGTCACCCTCAAATTGAAAAAAGTAGAAAAATTCAATTCTGAAGATGAAT